>CM042484.1:13187500-13457500 GCA_023621385.1 Quercus gilva | reverse complement strand
ACCCATAAAACTTTCTTTTATTCTTTTATTTATTTTTATTTATTTGAATAATTTGGATTTTGATGCAGGCTTAGCTGGCATGAATAAAGAGTAGAAAATTACAAACTAATGTGGATTAACCATAAAAACAGGGAAGTTCCTTTCATTTCTTCAATCTATCTCACTTTTGAATTACAATGAGGACATTGTTTGGTTTGAGTTTGGGGGTGTAAACTCCTATAGTCTTGAGTTGTTGGATTCTCTTATCAAGCATGTATTTGAGTATGATTGAATTCTCTATGACTCTGAAATTTGTGATTAAGGATGGTTTTGAGAAAAATTTTCAAAAAATTGCTATTATGTCAGGCAGAGTTTTGTGGGTACTTTAATTTAAATCTTTGTCCTTGAAAATAATTGAGCATATAGTCAATTTTTCTTTACTCCATTTTGCCTATGAAGAGAAGGAGTTGAATTAACTGGGTCAGGAAAGTTCAATATTGCTTTGCTCTAGAATCCATTGATGGATCCTTGAGGCGAAATCCTAGTTGATACCAAATATTAGAGAAATGATTTAGGCAAATTTTGTCATAACCAAAAAGCTTTCCCAGCCATCCTGATTATCACGCCATCATTGCATGGTGTATTTCCATAGTCAACCCCCTTGAGCCTTATTTTACATAAGCCTTTATTTGTTCTTTTAACTACATAAACCATTCCCGTTCTAAGCCTAAAAAACAATGAATTTACCCTACATCTTGAGAAAATACTTTGGTGGAAATTTGCATTTAAAGAGAAAGTTAGTTCAAATTAAATTATCCACATTATGTTTGCTCTATTTGATCAAAGTGTGAAAAGAAAAGAAAGTGAAAGGCAAGAATCGAAAAAGGGTTAAAGTGGTTGAAAATCAGAAAAGGCTATGAGTATCAAGGAGGCAGAACAAAAAAAAAAAAAAAAAAAAAAAAGCACTCCACTTATTGAGTATAGCAACAATATTGTCATCAGTATGAGCATATTCTCAAGAAAGAGCTATGGTGTGAATCCTGTGGATATTTTTTTTTATTGTTCTTTCTACCAAGTATTTTCCCAGTTTGCTTTGATTTTCCATATCCATTTCTTTCTTAGCCCTTACCCTGTGGCCTGTCATTACAACCTTGATTAAAGACCTTTTGATCTCTGATTTTGGTGTTTGATTACATTAGTGGAGAGGATTTCTGAAAATTGGACTTATGAGGTTAAGTTTTGAGAGAATTCTTCTTATTTCAGTTGTTCTACTTTTATCTAAATTTGCTGGTGGTTTGGAGTTAAATTGACTATTTCACACACACACTCAAGGACTTAGCTTTAGGTTTAAGTAAATGCTTAACTCTTGCTTGACAAATTGCTGAATTTTTTGATTGATTTTCCTGCTATCTTTGATGTAAAAAGAGTAAGTCACTAGTGATGAAATCTAAATTCAGATCATGGCTTGGTGAGTGATGATATTTCTCTATGGGATCTAGTTGATATTGTCTATAGTTGTCTTTCATTTTATTTTCTTTTTGTTTAAGGACAAAAAAAGTTCTAAGTTTGGGGGTGTATGATGACTTGCATAATTTAGCATAATTTATTACTTCTCAACTTTACACTTTTGTCTAATTTTATTTATTTTTTGTTGATTTTAGACCTCATTATGGTAGCATATTTTGATGCTTTACTACTACTGCACAGGTAAAATGTATATGTCCCAAGAAGGTGCTTGACAGTAGACACTAGAGCTGGCAATGGCCCAATACAAATTTCACTCATAGAAGTTGAGTCATGGGCTGGCCCGGAGACTGTTGTGCAGCCCACACCCACCATCTGATTGATACAATCTTTCAAATGAAAAAAAAAAAAAAAAAAAAAAAAAAAAAAAAAAAAAAAAAAACTTAGAACTCACTTAATTTTTCTTGATTGTATTATATGTGGGAGGCATGCACAAACAAAGAAAAATTAAGTGAGTGGGCTGTAACAAGTTTTGGGCTGGCCTTTAGAAAAGGAGGGCTGAAGAAGAAAAAAGGGGCTAAAGGTGCGTAGACTAGAAGCTGAAACAGAAAAGAAAGAGGCGCTGGACCAAAAAGAAAAAAGGCCAAAACTGAAAGAAAATAAGGGAGAAAAAAACACTGAAACAGAGCAAGGTTTTTCTGCTGAAGAGAGGAATGTTTTGGGCTAAAAAAGGGCAACACGCTGAACTAAAAAGCAGAAGAAAGGAGGTGCTAAAGCTAGGCAGGAGGAAAACGCTGAAGCAGAAAAAAAGGGTTGAACCAGAAAAAAGAGGGTTGAAGCAGAGAGGACGAGAGCTGCGGAGGCTAAAGGAGATTCTTTTGCGTTCATTTTTTCTTTCAAATCTCTCAGAAAAATTATGGTGAATTCGTTTATGTTGAGTTTAATTTTCAGCATGAACTAAATTTTCTTTATTCTAGGAAAACAATGTAATCTAATTCCAAACTATGCTTACTTTTCCATGTTAATTTGAATTATTTCTCTTCATGTTTGTTTGATTTATTCTGAGCTTATTGCTTCAAATTAACTGGCCATTAATTAGATGATTTTGATCTTGTGACTTGCTGTCGAAAGAGGCAATTATAGGATAGATCTTGAATATTTCGGCATAGGTAAATATAAAGATCGAAAGACTTGTATGAACATGTATAGTATTAAAATAATTGGTTTTAATGCTTTCTTGCTTTATTAAATTGCATACTATTGTGTAAATTGATGAACAAGAATGTTTCCAATTGATTGTCGAAAGAGGCTTTTGGATGTTTTTTGGAGATTGCTAACAAATAGAGAGAATTAAATTCAATTAGCTAGATGAGTAAAGCATAGTGAGGGATTAGGTGAAATCGATTTCCTAGAAATTTTCTTCCCATTAATTTGATCTTCGAACAACATCTTTCTTTTCCTTTGCGCATTTTCTTTAAATTGATTTTATTTTAAATTCCATTTACAAAAACCTTAGTGACTTCTCTAGATAAAATCGAGATTAGCATAATTTTGGTATTTGTCAAAAGTAAGTTACCAATCCCTGAGGACAATACTCTTCTCATCACTTTACTATAAAACTACGATACTGTGCACTTGCAGTTTTGCACTGATCAATGGGCATGCTACTGGTGGAAGATCGTGCGGAGCTAAAAAGTCGGGCCGAGACACGTCAATCCGAGCTATACGCTGGTCACCCTGTCTTATGACATTGCCAACCTCTTGGAATGTCGTTGAAATGGGCTGAAAGTCCAAGATCAGATGAACGGCCCGAAGCTGCCCGTCTCCACTTACGAAGATTTCGGATCTCAGCAGATAGTTGAGGGCCGCAACGTTAGTTAAGTTGAGCCGAGACTTTATGTGCCTTCTATCTGTGAACACCAAAGAAGAATAAAGCACAGTCAGAAGATTAAAATCCATTGCCAAAAGAAAAATAGAACGAAAGAAGCAAAACAAGGCCGAGACTAAAAAACCTAAGTCTATTGCTAGGAGACCTAAATCTAGGATATCCCACCTGGCTCTCCCTCTTGGGTTGGGCAATGAAGACCATCATGCCACGCCCCCGAAGCAATCAGATAATCATCTTTCATCCCTTTGTTAGACTTGGGTAGACATGAGATGAGTCTGACAATGTCGGATCGGGATTTGAGGTAAAATCCCTTCTCTTTTTGTTTGTGACACTCGTACATGTGGACTACGTCGTACCAGGTGAGCCTCAAGCCCAGATGCTCGTTTAGAGCATCAATGCACCCCAGGATCCTAAAAAGGTTAGGTGAGCACTGGTGAGGGCATATCCTATGGTTGCGGAGATAATCCCTTGTAATTCTACCCATGGGGAGAGTCATACCCCCTTCTATGAAGGCTATCATAGGGATTATGACTTCTCCCACTTTTCGGTTGGTCGCTATTTCTTCTGGGGAACAATACCACAGGGCAACTTCCTGCGGTATGTGGTAGGTTTCCTTAAAGATCTCTATCTTAGCATGATTGTCTACTAAATGCTTAAATCTACCAATTACAGACAAATTGTAAAGGAAAATACCAACAATGACAACTGGGAAATGAGAATTTGCGAGGCCGAGAAGACTAGCTGAGGAGGAAAAAGGAAGGTTTAAGGAAATTAAAACTTACACGAACTAAGGTGTATTACGACCCTTGAAATTCTTAGGAAAAAAACTTGCAAGGATTTCTAGAAAAACAATTATAGGAGGCTTAGCAACTTAGGAGGCTCTGTGTATTAAAAAGGCTAGAGATCGTTGGAAAGCTTGACAATTCGTAAAGTAAATGAGAAGTGGTTCCCTTCGAAGCTTTATATAAAAGGCGACAAATGAGTGAAAGTTATCCAGCCTCAAATCCTGAGGAAAAATATCAGCCGTTGGATTAAAGCTTCATCGTTGGATGCAAAGGGACATAACGCCACCTGGAGCAATTAATGAAGCCTCACAAATTCCAAAATGACAATAGCAATTATGAAGCGCATAAACCCGTACTCTCACACTTGTAAATTCAGGGGTTTTTAATATCCTTATTATTTGAATTTGAAATAAATCAAAATCTCGTCCTTTTCTCCTCGGATGTGAGGGAAAAATCGAAATTTTGAGGGACTATTGTAGGGGTAAAAGCCCAGGATCGTATACTGGGCCTTGGGCTTTATCTGGGATATGATGCGTTCGAAGAGGGGTGAATAATTAAAAGAAACCCAAAGTTCAGAATTATGAAAGATAGAGTGGAGGAAAATAGTCTGAGGAGAATCTCATTCTTGGATAGGAAAATCATGAAGCGCATAAACCTGTACTCCCACACTTGTAAATTCAGGGGTTTTTAATATCCTTATTATTTGAATTTGAAATAAATCAAAATCTCGTCATTTTCTCCTCGGATGTGAGGGAAAAACCGAAATTTTGAAGGGCTATTGTGGGGGTAAAAGCCCAAGATCGTATACTGGGCCTTGGGCTTTATCTGGGATATGATGCGTTCGAAGAGGGGTGAATAATTAAAAGAAACCCAAAGTTCAGAATTATGAAAGATAGAGTGGAGGAAAATAGTCTGAGGAGAATCTCATTCTTGGATAGGAAAATCATGAAGCGCATAAACCCGTACTCCCACACTTGTAAATTCAGGGGTTTTTAATATCCTTATTATTTGAATTTGAAATAAATCAAAATCTCGTCATTTTCTCCTCGGATGTAAGGGAAAAACCGGAATTTTGAGGGGCTATTGTGGGGGTAAAAACCCAGGATCGTATACTGGGCCTTGGGCTTTATTTGGGATATGATGTGTTCGAAGAGGGGTGAATAATTAAAAAAAACCCAAAGTTCAAAATTATGAAAGATGGAGTGGAGGAAAATAGTTCGAGAAGAATCTCATTCTCGGATAGGATAAATACTGATCGGCTCTGTACTTCAGCAACTTAGGTGACCCTCCGGGAGATTTCCACGACAAGGATGATCCCCATACACGCACAGAAGAGATAAGAATCCAAAAATATCTAAGGAAAAAAGCTGTTGTCACCACATTAAATGCACAGCAACTACTTTTTTGACCGCATTTATGTGGACAAGACCCCTGAATAGTGTTATATTGGCAACTACAACTCACAAAAGGCCGAAGGAGGTAGATGATGGGACATGTACTCAAGTAGCAACCCAAACGGTTGACAAGTGTAAGGTGAGGATGAGCCAAGGGAACTATATAATGTGAGAACCCCTCCACAAAAAAGGGGATCGGAAGAAAAAAAAAGAGAGCACTAGAACAGTACAAGAAAAATTGGTAGTCATCTTCTTTAGATTATATCACACTTTTGGCCTCCTCGGACATCATCCCCATGCAAGATAATTGATTTTACAATCATTTGATTACATCTAAAGCCCATACTAGCCATTGTTAACTTCATTTAAGCCCAAGTCTTCAATCCACTCTCTACAAATTCTATTGTGTTGGGCTTGCTGGGCCAAAGTCTTGTACACCTTAGACTTGGGCCACAAAAAAGGTCCTTACATATATAATATAATATATTATAGAATTTTCAACACCACTCAAATTCATTATTTTTTTTTTTAAACTTAATAATTCGTGACAGCTTTTTAGTCACTCTTATACAATTATATTTAAGTCTACGTGGTTAAAGAAAATTCATTGTCAAAATTAGGGCTATAAATAAGATGAATTGAGCCGAATATTAAAAGTTCAGACTGGTTCATTTAGTCTTATTTTGAACTTGAGCCAAACTTGAGTTTGTTATCAAATAAAATTACATGTTCAAACTTGGTTTCTTTTTTTGTCGAACAAATTTGTGCTTATTCATGAGTTACTTTATTAACTTATTATTTTCCATTATGTAGTAAAACCATAACAAAAAGTTTTTACCTCTTTACAAATCTATGAATTTTTACTACAAATGGATTGTTTATATTATCAATAAGATACAAATATTATCCAAAATTGTTTATATTATCATATGCACCTATTTACAAAATTGTACAATCCAATTTCAAGCCTATATAAGTATATTTTTAGACAAATATACATATAAAAATGTAATATTATATGAAGTTAAATCGATCCTTATGTTTAGGAACACTTATTATATTTGAGCTTGACTTGTTTAATAGTTGAGCATTCACTTAAACTTAAGCTTGACTTATTTACTAAACACTTAAACATAACAAGACTTTTTTTCGAGTCGAGCTCGAGTTGTTACTATACAACTTGGTTCATTAATAACCCTCATTAAAACCAAAATAAAATTCTTATTTGATAAGAGTAATAAAAGTTGTCTAAAATGTTTTATGTGCTGGATATGCTTAATTTTTGTAATTCTCTTGATTACGCTAAATATTTCCCCCCCTTATTTTATAGTGTTTTGCTGATCTTTGGGATAAGAAAGAGTTTGAGGTCCTATGAGATAAAAGAGTAAGTTTTTTTTAGAGAATGATTGGAATAATAGTTTCCTAAAAGGATTTATTTATTTATTGTTGTGTTACTTTGTTATTTGTGGGACAAATAATTGATATATATATATATATATATAGGGTTGGGTTCAAGTTACACCTGGTGTAACTCTAAGTAATGTTACACCACCCAATAACTTGTTATTGAATTAATATTTTGAAAATCCAACTGTTGAATTACATGTTCTATATGTTCTTAACATGCATGCCAATTTTCATATCAATTGGATGCTATTTACCATTTGATCTATAAACTCATCTTTTATGCATTATTTTAAACTACAAAAATTGGAATTTTAACAATTGATTGATGACATGGCTATTAATCTTTGATCACCTCGAAATTTTGCAAGCATGAAGAATATATGAAAATAATGTAATCTAACGGTGGATTTGTCAATATTCGCATCCAATTAAAAAATATTGAGTGATGTAACATTACTTAGAGTTACACCAGATGTAACTTGAACCCAACTCATATATATATATATATATATATATGCAAACTAGGCATGGGTGTATTTTATAAGTTTGTACTGTGAGGGGTAAATGAAGCCATTTAACTAATTCAATTTCTTTAAAAAAAAACTTTTTTTAAAATATATTCTCCCATCTTTCCGTGTGTGTGTTAAAATACTTAGTATTAAAAAAAAACTAATTCAATTTTATAAGAATGATAATATCTAATCAAATTGATAATGCATGCTAAAAATCTAAAAAAAGGAATTGGCTAAAAAGTTTTTTTTTTTTTTTACCCTTTTGAGAATCAAGGGATTTAAAAGTTCCTTTGTGACCTTAGTTTAATCATTTCTCACAAAGTATGAGAATTTGGTCCCAAAAATAAAAATAAAAATATCTGGTCCAGTGACTCTAGTTATAATGAAAAAGACGTGTGATTCAATTAACTTTGAAGAGACGCTGGCCATCATAATTTCTCTATTAAATAGTTATTTACGTCTCAATAAATTATGGGCTGGCTAACACTTTCTTTATCACCAAATAAGTGAGGAAGGGACTAAGTACGTGGTTCTAGGAGCGCCCGACCTATTGGCTATAGGTAAATCGTATTGCACAAAAAATAAAGAATTAATTTTATACATGATTGCGTTTGGCATTGGCCAAAAAAAAAAAAAAATTATTTATTATTTGGCTTATATTTGCTACTATTCAGTTTATTTTTGTTATTATTTATGGATTTAATTGCATTTTTTAGTACTATTCATATATTTCACTATATTATTTTAGTTAGATTTTAGTTATATTTTCAGTACTTTTAACAAAAAATTTTCAATTTTAACTAAATAAGTTATTCTTAAACTGACACGCAGTTGTTTGATCTTTTGGGGAAAAAAATTGTATGTAGTCTATTCTATATAGCTAGGGACGGAACTAGGATTCGAACTTGAGAGGGGCCAAAGCTTAAAACAAATTTTTTTTTATAAAAATAAAAATTAATATCTATTTTATATTCAACAAAATACTACATATAAAATAAGTGTTTCTTCAACATTTGATATTATAAAAATGTCAACAAAGTACATATAAAATAAGTGTTTCTTAAACATTTCAACATATTTATCAAAATGAAATTCGATGCTATTTCAAAGGAAATCCAAAAATATATATATATATATATATTTAAGGGCAAATCTTAAATTTTCAAATTACATATGTATACCAGTTTTTATTTATTTATTTATTTAATTGGGGGCTATTAAGACCAAAATTCAAAAATTCAACATATATATATATTAGCTTTTTTTTTTTGGTTGGGGGGGGGGGGGGGGGGCTACCCTACTGTAGGTCCGCCCTTGTATATAGCACCAATTTTCTTAATATTTTGGGAAAAATACACTTTAGTAGTTTAAATTATATCCCAAATTACATTTTACATTATAAATTTTCAAAATATACGATTTGCACCATAAACTATAACTTATTTTACACTTTGCATCCTGCTGTCATTTCTACCGTTATCTTGAATGGTATCATGTGAAAAAACCCAATATATTGTCAATCTTTCAATCCCTTAAAAATAAAAGATAAATTACACTTTACTATTTTGAATTATACTTCCAATTACAATTTGTATCATAAACTTTCGTTTTTCATCCAAAATAATGGCAATGTGTAAAGGGTAACACATGTTATAGTTTAGGATACTATTTGTGCATTCTAAAAGTTTAGAGTACAAGGTGTAATTTGAGATATAATTTAGGGTGGTAAAATATAATTACTCCTAATATTTTAGGATCAAAATATAATAATACACATTTCTTGTTTGATAGCCGACAGGAAAGGTCCATTATTTTATCAATGTCTTTACTAGATTGCCTTTGCTTTCATAGATTAATACTGCCAGTACTTTCGCCGTCCTAAAGTGTGGCTCTCAATTCTCAAATACATTAGACTTACGCACATAAATTTTGAACAACCCCAACAATAATTAATGAAACTATTTATTCAGCCCAAAAAAAAAAAAATGAAACTATTCCACGAATTACAAGATGAACTAACATCAAATTCAAGTACAGATACAATATTATTTATTAACTGAATAAACGTATACACTAGGGTTACCATTTAACTTTATGAACATTGCTGACCATCTCTCATAACATAAAAATTCTTTATTTTCTTGTATCCTATAAGTGAAATCCCAGCCAACACACACACACACACATCCAAGTTTTCTTTTTAATTTATTAAAGACAACATTTTTAATAGATAGTTCCTGATTCTTGATTGATACAACCATGTTGAATTTTCATTTATACATGAATTTCTTCTTTTAATATAAATCAGCAGCTAATATAATACATATTGTTGACATATTTTTCTCATGAATGTTTCAATCATCTTCCAAGCCAATATTACCCGAATTATTACATAGTAATAGATCAAAGCTTAAGTGTGACTCCAAGAACCCAAGAACATCAGAGTTTTAATTGGGTCTTCTGCATGGTAGCTCCACTTTCGTCTCTCAATTTCTTTGGAAATTGGAAGACTAGTACAACCACCATATTCCCAAGCTCCATTCTTGGCCATGGCTATTATAGCCACCTCATAAACCTGCCTGAACTTTTCTCCGACTGTTCGCTTTGATTCTTGAGCAAGAGGATCATCCCCAGAGAGGTGTTGAGGTTTCATCCTTATCCTTAATAATTGATCCTTCTTTTTTTGACCTCAAAAAGAAGCAAAAATATGGTGTTTGCTGCTTCTTAGGTTACACTAACATATTAGAATTTGAGAGAAGAGCTAGCAAGGGTACATATATAGAAATAGAAGAGGCAAAAAAGTCATGAGTGTAGGACCCAAGTGTCCTGTAGAGATTGGATTGATTCCTCATCTTTGTGGATGACAGTTCAGCCCAATAGTTGAAGTGATGACCCAACTGGCGTAAAATATTCGCCACCTTGTCTGTTCGTTATTATCCTCAGATTCGATTCGTCTGCTTAATTCCTTCTTATTGATTTGTTTTCGAAATATTAAAAAAAAAAAAAAAAGTTTTCTTTTGCTTTTTCCATTCATAATGATGATTTTTTTTTTTTTTAATATGTAAACTTAGCAAAATTGAAATCGTACTCATTAGTTCGGGAAAAAAAAAACAAGGATAATTGGAATATAAAAATATATTCTTGTCCTACTCATACTTGATTTTGACCCAAAACAATTGGATCTAGATCCAAACTCGGTCCATTTACACATTCTCTTATTTAATTTTTAATTGAGGAATTTCAATATATGTTTGTTTGTTAATTAAAAAAAAAAATTATGATATTACTCTTCAATTGTACATGCAATTATCAAATATAAACATTTCTAGTAATAGATTTACAAATAATATTGTCTAATACTTTTGTAAATTATAATATTGTCTTTCAAATTATTATTATTATTTATTATTATTATTATTTTTTGTATCTAACATGTTATATTAGCTTTAGATTTATTCATTCTCAAAAAAAAAAAAAAAAAAAAAAGCGCTTTTTATTTATTGAGTTATTATTGGACAACAAACCATTAAAAAAGATTTCGCTTGTGTATTTGGGTGAGTTAATTTTCATTTATTTATTTTTCTTTGACATGCAAATAAACCTAATAAAAGTACGAATGATCACACTTAAAAAGTGAGACTTTAAAAATTTTCATATAAGCCAACGGTGAATAGAAAACTCATTCAGGAAAGGGTTTAAATGATGTTTTGAAAACAACAAGAGTTTGGTTTGGTTTGGAATATAAAATATTTCCTCTTCATTCTGATGAAATAAAATTTATACACTACAAACAAGAAAAGGAAAAAAAAAAATTGATAGCCGAAATTTTCACAATGATCACATGTTTTGCATGCCTAGAACTTGATGCAATTTGTATAGCATAATTCTGATTTTTGTGCATGCAATAGGTTCAAATCTTTTCATGTGCCTGGAATTTTCTAGGATCGATGCCCACTTTCATTATCGAATTTACTTTTAGGAGATCAGATTCTAATTGAAGCACAATGAGGAATATGTCGATGGCATACACAAAGAGGGAACATCACCTTTTCTCATCCTTACAAACTAAGAATTAAGATGCTTCCACTCAACGATAATAATACTGGTCGAATGAATCACAATAAGAAAAAAAATGGATTCGATTAATAATGAGTATTCTAAGTGTGTATATGTATATAAAATTAAAAAAATAAATATAAAAACAGGCATGAGTTTCGTTATGTTACTATCTCATGGGAGTTGCCATTTATTTATATATTTTTATACTTCGGAAGGGATGTTGCCATTAATGGTTGAGTAGTGTTATTTTCACAACCATTAATATAGGTCCATTATGATTGGAGAGAAATCACTTTCACCTAAGTTTTTAGTTGACACAATTTTTATTATGCACCAATTAAAATTAATCATATTATATAGCAATTATAAAATATAATATTGTTTTACTTTTAATATAAATAATTAGGGTTAGAGAGTTTGAACTTTGGATTTTTCCATTATAAACACTAAGAGGTGTCGATTAATCTATAAGACTCTTGGTCCCTAAATTATTTATTATTATTATTATTATTATTATTATTATTATTATTATTATTTGGAGATAATGAATGCTAACTTGGACTGTTCATACTTCATACTTCATGTAAAACTTTTTAGATATAGGCGTATATGATATATCTATATTTTTAATTTTTTATATTGGTTTTTTAAATACAAAATAAAATAAGTTCATGAATATTGGTTCCTCCAAAAACAGTCTAAATTGATTTATAAATTAAGGGTCGTGCTAATGAGTACCCTTAGGGCATTGGTTAACTATAAATTTTAGAAAAATTTTGACACGACTTTTATGAGAAATGAAAAAAAACTATCAAAACATTATTTTTTTTTTTTCCTTTTAATGTAAAAATTTTCTTTAAATTAATTATTAACTAATGGTTTAAGAACATTCGTTAGTATTTTCCATAAATTAATTAGGGCAATCCAAAGTTTCTAACATCTGTTCATGGTTATGAACTAAAAACCAGAACCAGTTGGGCTAGAATTTTAACCACTTGGCCTAGAGGCCCTAGACCTACACCATTCTTTAAAGTAATTTTTCCTTTTTGACGTAATTCTTTACAGTATTAATATTGTGTTTAATGGTGATAAAAATATAAGAGAACAAATAATAGAAATGATGATTAGAAACAGATAAGAGAAATCATAGGAGGGGGAAATCCATATTAACTTTGAAATTCGAGCACATCATTTTCTTTTCTTGTTCAATACTTTATATGCATAGCTAGTTCTCAAAAAAAAAAAAAAAAAAAAAAATCTGCTTTTTAGAACATTAACAGTGATGTTGAGGTGGAGATCTACTTTACACTTTTTTTTTTTTTTTTTTTTTTTAACTTGATACTTTTTTAAGATTATATTAGGATGACAATTTTAACTTGTTAAGAAATTGTAACAGACAGATCCTTAATTCAACTTAATAACAGCGTAGTTGTTTCACAAGGGAGGAGTAAAAAAGAAAAAGAAAAACAATGTAGGTGATTCTATGCGGGCCTCGTAGTGTCAAAATATATTGGGCCAGGCCTAGTATATAATTCAGACATCTTCTTGTGGTTTTAATCCCAGCTAAATTATCAGGCTCTGTATTCTGAAATGGATTTACAGGCCTTTGCAATTTTCTCAATACCCCAATGGGTGAAGAAAGTGTTCTTGGGCTGAGAGGCCCTAGAACTAGCAAAAAGTAGAAACGACATCAGAAAAAAGGGTAGAGAAAACTTCAAGGCCTGTCCATGTTGTTTACCATTTTTCTTTTATAGGTAGACAATGACAGAGAAGAGAGGAGATGTGAGGTTTGAACTATAAACATAGGACATCATGCAAAGGATGTCATTGTCGTTGGACAATCACATGAAACCCCGTTCACCATTTTTCAGTCATTTGCTGCCACTTTTTAAAATGTTAGGCTCTAGTGAAAGGTATAGAAAAGTGCTCCATAGAATTTTGGTATAAGACTTCAATGGTTGATTTGGATAAAAGGATCTAAAAAGAAGGATTTCGATTTCAATCTTTTGTTTAAATGACTTGAATAGGGTATGAAATAATTACTCTTGTTTATTGATAAAATTTATGGAGAAATTTGAGATTTATTAATATGTGAATTTTAAATAATTAGGAATAAGATGTCATTTCAAATCCATTACATTACAAATAATTTTGTTTGAGTAAAATCTTTAAGTCAATATCATTATGTGTTGTTAAATTTATATCAAACAATATATACTAGTAATTATTTTATAAACCTCTGGATTTGAAATCCTCAAATCTAAATGTAGAGCTTGAGCTATTTCATATTCATTTGACCCTTTTAGTACAAATCACAAAAGACATTTCATTTATGAATTTCCTTCTAAAGTGTTTAACGAATTTCTTCTTATTGTCCTATTAAACACATAAAACAAAAGGGGAACAAATATTTATGCGGTTGCATCTATTAAGGTTCTACTTGGAGCATTCTTGCGGATTTTGGGGAAAAGAAAAGAAAAGAGGGACTCGAAAGGTACCTACTTTGGAAATCTAAAAAAGAAGAGGCATGGTATAAGGTAAAAATATTTCACTATTCTTTTTCTTTCTTTGTCTTTTCCCAATATTTTGATAGACAAACAACTTTCAGCAGCAGTTTGGCTGCATTTGATTGGTAACTCTAAAAGATTTTCCAGGAAAAATTCAGTGGTAGAACAAAGTTTTTATTGATTTAGACACATGTGGATAGAGTCCTAGAAAAGACAAAGGATGTGGATCATTTGGTTTCCACTTCCCCTCTTCTTCCAAAAGAAATCACTTGGGTTGTGGATCATATGAACCCCAACTTAGCTTAGAATTGAGTTAGGTGCATACTGCTTGTAACAAGGGGCTCGCTCAATTGCTATACTTTATGGCCGGTGTGGTTCATTCAAGATCCACCACTCAATTGGGCTAGTGGTGCAAAAGTACTTGCTTGTGACCATCCATGATAAGGCCTAGCCTAGGGTCCCCCCACTTGTGTGACATGTAACATGATCATAGCCTAGCTACCAACACACAGTAATTGTTAGGTAACTGATTAAGTGCCAATGACAAGATTTATCTACCAAGTGCGCCACAATTTCTTACCAAATTAATGTTGTACTATCATTATCTTCTCTTTTACGCCAATGGGTCCTATTAATGGGTGTAATCAAAGAAATTGTTAATAAATAATTTGTTTATAAAAGTTTTGACATCACTTTCATAAGAAATATAACAAGCAGTTAAAAATAATTTGTTTTCCTTTTCCCATAAATAATTTCCAAAATTAATCCATAAACTAATATACTTAGGATATTCATTAACTTTTCACATCTTTGATCTTCATCAATTACAACAATCATTATTAAAAGACAATTATTATTTTTTTAATTGTAAGGACTCAATTTGTAATGGACCATTCACAATAAAATTTGTAGAGATGTGAGTGTAAGGGTTAGGCATTAGCAATACAAATAACGGATGATGTGAAATCAATAGGCATAATAACAAAATAATTTTACTAAGTATTTTTTTATGAGGATAGGGACCATGAATCTGGTTAGGTGTTGATAAGGATCTTGATAATGACTTCGGATCAGTATTTGTGAGGATCCTAATGATTTTGGTTAAGTGTTTGTGAAGCATATTCATCATCGGATTGGTCTGAGGATCTATTTTTCTTGGAATTGATCTATATTCTGTCCTTTTTCTTAAGACTGATTCATATCCGAATCCCTTTTATGTTGGGAATCCTCTTGGTTATATAGCATTGTTTTAGTTAATCTCAGCCATCCATCTGTCGGTTATCCGGTCACTGTGAATAAGGGTTTGTCCCATCATCTGCTTTTGCAGGCTTTATGTTAGTTCTCAGCCGCCTTTGTAGGCTTTTTATTAGTTGTAGTGACCGAGGCAACCTGGTTTGTTAGTCACATCACCATTAAAGCGGTCAGAATGTTAGTGGAGTACATTTAATGGGTGGGAGATATTTTTCCTTCATCAACGTCGGTTCGCCGAGGAGGTGAGCATCCTCGGCGAGGCTCCTTGAGAGCTTGGGATTTTTCCTTTTACCCTCAGCCTACCAACTCTCCTCTGCGCGGGCCTTGGGCCGGCTATAGAGTGGGCCGGGCTGGTTTAAACATTTGGGACCCCACAATAGCCCCTCAAAATTCTGCTGCACAACCTCTAGGGCGGGGAGTAGGATTTTGACTTTCCTTGGCGTGTGTTTGCGCTCTGCTAAGCCTTTCCTGTTGAGCCTTACTTCTTTGTTATTGTTGTCGTTATTTTAGTTGTTTTCCTTTGGTGTGAAAGGCCTGTTCGAGGGGTATTTTCTTATTACTTCCTCTAGGAGAGGTAGGATTAAATCCCGTGGTGTTTTTAATGCTCGTCTTCGCTTGGTTTTCGTCCCTAGTAAGGTTTTTCGTTTAATACCCAGAGATTGGTTTTTGCCGAAGGTTTAGACCCGTGGTTAGCGTAGAGACCCTGGTTCGGCTTGTCACGTATATCGCCCTATAGAGACTAATTTACGCACAGGCTTGGGTCCGAAGACCATGCAAGATCTTGGCCTTTCCCAACACTTAGTATTTCATAAAGGCATGCTCCTCCTGTTGGCCTAAGCCCCTAGGCTATGCAGTGCATGAAATTTTCTTAGCACTTCGTTTCCTCGTTTTCGTACTTAGTTTTTTCATTTTCATCTGAAGTATCTGGTTTCCCCATGAGGCTTGGGTCCGAGGACCATGCAATGCCTTGGTTCTGTCCAGTACCTAGTTTTTTCATTTTCATCTGAAGTATCTGGTTTCCCCATGAGGCTTGGGTCCGAAGACCATGCAATGCCTTGGTTCTGTCCAGTACCTAGTTTTCTCATTTTCATCTGAAGTATCTGGTTTCCTCATGAGGCTTGGGTCCGAGGATCATGCAATGCCTTGGTTCTGTCCAGTACCTAGTTTTCTCATTTTCATCTGAAGTATCTGGTTTCCCCATAAGGCTTGGGTCCGAAGACCATGCAATGCCTTGGTTCTGTCCAGTACCTAGTTTTCTCATTTTCATCTGAAGTATCTGGTTTCCCCATGAGGCTTGGGTCCGAGGACCATGCAATGCCTTGGTTCTGTCCAGTACCTAGTTTTCTCATTTTCATCTGAAGTATCTGGTTTCCCCATGAGGCTTGGGTCCGAGGACCATGCAATGCTTTGGTTCTGTCCAGTACCTAGTTTTCTCATTTTCATCTGAAGTATCTGGTTTCCCCATGAGGCTTGGGTCCGAGGACCATGCAATGCCTTAGTTCTGTCCAGTACCTAGTTTTCTCATTTTCATCTGAAGTATCTGGTTTCCCCATGAGCCTTGGGTCCGAGGACCATGCAATGCCTTGGTTCTGTCCAGTACCTAGTTTTCTCATTTTCATCTGAAGTATCTGGTTTCCCCATGAGACTTGGGTCCGAAGACCATGCAATACCTTGGTTCTATCCAGTACCTAGTTTTCTCATTTTATTTATTATTTTATCTATTTATCCGTAACCGTTTAACTCTACGTTATTATAATTTACAATAAGCATTAAATAAATACACTTTTTAAGCAAAGTAATAATAAATGCCTGCTGGAGTTGGTGGAGGATAAGACCTTGCGCTGTTCCGCCTCTTCGTTTGATGGGACTCTTCTGATTATGAGACGTCTCCTGGGTTGTCCGAGTAACGTGTTGTGACGCTTCGGTTCCTTCTCGTTAATGAGGCGCCTCCTCATTAATGTCAGTCGTAGATCTGCGAGGATCTAACGGCTGATAAGCCCCTTGGAACTTAGGGCGGAATTATTGCCTCCGAAAATCTCTCCCTGGGATTTAATGCAGACTGGCCCTCACTAATATTCTGCCTTCTATATAAGGCGTTTCTAGGACAACCTTCTTCCTCACACTTGACAAACACTCGTCCTAAATTTCTCCCAAAAACACTGCCCAAAGGTTCAGCAAGACACAGCCATTTGAGCCCCTTGGAATGAATTGGCCCTGGGAAAGGGCGGTCCCAAAAATGCACAGCCCCCATCAAGAGCCGAGGATGGAACTCCGACCCTGTACGCCTAGTTGGGGTTGGGGCAGGAGAGATCCGAAAATTCTCCTTCTTTTCAACCTAATCGGAGACGGAGCCCTCCTCGCTGTCTGGAGGAGGATCCATAGAGAACGTAACCTCCTTCCCTTGGGTATGAGTCGCTGACCCTCCAAGCCGGCAACGATGGGGGTGGGAGGGAAATCAGGCGAAATCCAGAAATGGGGACGTCCTGTGCCGTGGCCTCTTCCGCCACCCATGTTGTCTTCTTTTTTCCTTTTCCCTTTTATCTCTTATATTTCCATCTCCCAACCAGTCTCCCCCTCTTCATTTCCTCTTCTCTTACTTCTCTTCTTTCTATCTTTTGTTCCTCTGCTAACTTTCTTTTCTATCTGGATTTTGTAGTTAGCTTTAGAACAAGCCCCACGGGTATCGTTTGTAAGAGATGTAAATTTTTCTTCATATATTAATAAAGAAATAAACTTGTTTTGCATATCTCTTTTTACTTTCCGCATACTTTTGTTCTTGTGATTGCTGGCCTCCTAATGAACGCTGTTGTTGTAGGTTGTACTGTTTTGGCCTTTTCTTTTGTGAAAAGCCTTGCTTTTTATTTCTTTGAACTGATCATCGCACTCGCTAGTGCACAAATCCCTTCCCACAGACGGCGCCAATTGTAAGGACTCAATTTGTAATGGACCCTTCACAATAAAATTTGTAGAGATGTGAGTGTAAGGGCTAGGCATTAACAATACAAATAACGGATGATGTGAAATCAATAGGCATAATAACAAAATAATTTTACTAAGTATTTTTTTATGAGGATAGGGATCATGAATCTAGTTAGGTGTTGATAAGGATCTTGATAATGACTTCGGATCAATGTTTGTGAGGATCCTGATGATTTTGGTTAAGTGTTTGTGAAGCATATTCATCCTCGGATTGGTCCGAGGATCTATTTTTCTTGGAATTGATCTATATTTTGTCATTTTTCTTAGGACTGATTCATATCCGAATCCCTTTTATGTTGGGAATCCTCTTGGTTATATAGCATTGTTTTAGTTAATCTGAGCCATCCATCTGTCGGTTATCCGATCACTGTGAATAAGGGTTTGTCCCATCATCTGCTTTTGTAGGCTTTATGTTAGTTCTCAGCCGCCTTTACAGGCTTTCTATTAGTTGTAGTGATCGAGGCAACCGGGTTTGTTGATCACATCACCATTAAAGCGGTCAGAATGTTGGTGGAGTACATTTAATGGGTGGGAGATATTTTTCCTTCATCAACGTCGGTTCGCCGAGGAGGTGGGCATCCTCGGCGAGGCTCCTTGAGGGCTTGGGATTTTCCCTTTTACCCTTGGCCTACCAACTCTCCTCAGCGCGGGCCTTGGGCCGGCTATGGAGTGGGCTGGGGTGGTTTAAACATTTGGGACCCCACATTAATAAATGAGAGATTTTATTTGCAAGCAAGAATTATAATTTTAGACACCATAAATTACAGTAGATATCCATGTATCTTTCTAAAATATCAGATAAAGAGATTCTTAAATAACTAAGGGTCTGGTTAATGGGTGCCCTGAAGGCATTTATTAATGGTATTTTAAGAAAGTTTTAATACTATTTTTATGAGAAATATAGAAGGCTGTCAAAAAAATTAATTTTTTTTCTTTTCTCATAAAAAAATTATAAAAATATTTACTAAATCAATACCCTTAGGCATCTGTTAATTTTTCTCAACAACTAATGCCTTTATTTTAGATTGAGTTCTTTTGATTTTGCCAAAAGAATCTAAATCATCTTTTGTCAGCTGGATAATATCTCGTTAAGACATTGTTTTTATTTAAATTTGGAATGTCTCTAATGTGTACTATCTTGTAGTTAGCATATAAAGAGTAGGAAAATGTTAACGGCCCTAAGGGCATTGTTACTGAACTATTTTAGGAAAACTTTTATAAAAAAAGAACAAAAAAAAAAAATAGTATTTTGATAGTTTTGTTATATTTTTTGTAATGTCAAAATTTTCTTAAAATAATTTATTAACAATTGTCCTAAGAACACTTTTTTTTTTTAAAATACTAAGTATTTGTAACACATACACATACGGAAAAAGATGAGAGTTTTTTAAAGAAACTTATAGTGGCGTATATCCAAAATGACTTAACTCTTGGATATACAGCACAAACTTTAAATCTCTTAAACTCACACTCATTTTTTCCTAAGAACACTCTTTAACAGAGAGAAATGCTAACGGATGACTTTAGGATAATGGTTAATAATTTATTTAAAGACAACTTTTATGGGAAATAAAAAAAAGTAATTACTCTTTTGACAATTTTTTTCATTTTCTATAAAAATGGTATCAAAAGTTTGTTAAAATAAATTATTAATCACTGGCCTAAGAACACCCGTTAGCAAACTTGGCTATTGTGGCAATTATAAACAAAGTATTGTTAGGATCGAGACAGTCTAGAGGTAGGAACCACTAGGATACCATCTTTCTAGCCTAGAAGTTATTGCCAATCATGATACCTTAAGATCTTATTTCAATTATTTTATAGGTCACAGACTGAACATGTTAGAAGTTGCATTTTACTTTTGTAATAAGATTCTCTCTTCAATCTTTTCATTATAATGAATAGTGTAACATAAGTCGTCCCAATTCATTTCACCCGAACACCAACAATCCCAAAATATCTGCATTTTGTCCAAAAGTTTTGCGACACACCATTTTTTTTTCTCTATATATCATCAAATTATGAGAATAACTCAAGAACTAATACTAGAACTTATGGTCCTAGGCTCATTTCAGAATTACATTGGACCATTATCTTGTTTAATTTTGTCCCTATCATCTCTTCAAAAAAAAAAAAAATTTTGTCCCTATCATTTAATAACTGAAACTAGTAAAAAGTAAACCCGAACTCGTCAATGTCCAAATCCAAAGGGAAAAGAAGTTGGTTTTTAGCTAAGAGAATTTTTGACATGTGTAAAGCAGTCAACTCGAAAACGATCCATGAAAACGGGCTGGGTATGGGTTTGACTAGGGCCGGAATTAGGTATTTATGCTTGAGGGCAACTCCTATTTTTACAGGTTATATTTAATAGATATTTTTACTTGAGGGACAACTCCTATTTTTATAGGTTATATTTAATAAAAAAAAATGTTTAATAGTTATATAA
Organism: Quercus gilva; assembly: GCA_023621385.1. NCBI lineage: Eukaryota > Viridiplantae > Streptophyta > Magnoliopsida > Fagales > Fagaceae > Quercus > Quercus gilva. The sequence goes on along the minus strand of CM042484.1, from coordinate 13,436,829 downwards.
GTATTATAAATTTTTTAAAAAAATTTGGAGGGTCATGGCCCCCATACCCTTGGCTGCAGTTTCGCCCCTGGATTTGACCCATTAATCCCACGAGATAAAATATAATTCTACCATAAATCTATTAAAAAGGAAGTTAGCAAAAACTCCCTCATTTTTTCTGAGAATGTTTAGTACTATCTTCTTATTTTTATTGTAATTGTTAAAGTTATGTGATATATGAATGGTAGTATATTGTATTAATCTTGTGATAGGTGACCTATTAATAGGAATTTTTATTTGTGTTTGCATGGTGGTTAGCATCTTACAATATGTACAAAAACTGTACAACCGAAACACAATTCAGTGTCACAAATTTGATTTTATATATCATAAGTATATTTTCTAAATTACTTACATAATTTGTTAGATTTGTTAAATTTTATATACATAAATGATGATAAAATAATTGTGTAATTGAGTATATCCTAAGTATGTAATATATATATATATATATACCTTATATATAGGTATTTATGCTTTTTATAAAGTCTTCATTCATCATATAATTCAAAACAATATACGACATACCAAAAATAAAATAAAATCATTTCACGATATGATTCACCTTTTAGGATTATGTTTTAATGAATATGAAACTTATTATTCTCATTTTGATTGTAATTTGTTGAGGTGATTAAACTTTAATGACCGAGAATTAACTAGAGACTTCAGAACTTTTAGTACATAAAAAAAAAAAAAAAAAAGTTGGTGCTTGCTAGATTCTATAAATCCAAACCCCATCAAGAGGGACCCAAGAAATCATATCATTTCAACTTTGCATCTAAAGGTTACGTGCATGAGAATATCTTTTAATCATTATGTTTCAGGCTTTCAGCATTATGATCAATTGAAATGAGTTAATTTAGTTTTTGCTAATTTTATATATACCTCCTTAAATGATTATAGCAACCCTGTTGTATTGGAATCAAATCTTTGACCCGTCCTTGAATCAAAATCGATATAGAGCTTTCTCGAATTCAAAAAAGATGATCTCTTGGTGAGCTAGAGAGTTGGTAAGTTTCAGGGCATAAGATTTCTATTTTTGATGAAGAATATGTGAGGGTATAAAGCATGCAAATACTCTTTCATTGTTGAGAAAGTGGTATAATCCATTGTGAATATTCTAGTCTGGATAAAAGTTAAGGTCGAAAGTCCATTTGATTCTATAAAGATGATTGAGATTGAAGGGTTCTACTTTTTCTATTTGAAGCAAAACGGAAGCAGGCTCATTTTCTTGTAGTTAATGAAAGCTGCTTTTCAGCTTGGTTCATATTCCGTAAATAATTTTAATTAGGTGCATACTTAATTTGTGTAACCAAAATGATACTTTCTCATTACTCAACAACAACAACAACAACAATCAAGACTTAAATGTCAGAATTTTGAAATAGGCTATCAATCCTATACCGATTAATTAGGGTTGGCAACATCAAATGATAAATATCTCTTAAAACAGAAGTTCATAAAAGACAAAATCGAGGAAATTTTGTAACATGACATGATCGATGTGGGAATAGGATTAAGCAAAAACTCTATCAATTCACAACTTCACACCCAAGTTCTGAAGTATCACAATCGACATATTGAATATGACTTCTTTCTCACCCTCAACAGATTTAATTTTCAACTGAAAAATCCGACCCAATGGAAAATGAAAGAATGAAATTAAAAGTGAGCAACTGAGATAAGAACTTCTTATGTATTTACGTACGTATAGGTTGGTCCCCATTATAGAGATTAGCTAAAAGAGAAAAAAGAGAGAGGGGGGGGGGGGGGGGGGGGGTGCTAACCTGCTAAAAACAACCACCACAGACTAGCTTTCAATGCAGAGTGGGATTCTACTATTACTCACATTGAAAGCGAAAGACATCCACAAAGATGTTTTAGTTTGCTTTCTTAAAGATGCCTTTAAGCATTTCCCAAAAGGAAATACCAAATTTCATGAAAATTTTCAATCATAATCATGCATGATATATGTACAATTTGCACATTTAATAATGAGAGATGTAATAGCATTTATATTTTAAAGCATTAAAAGAGAGGCTTAACTTAGGAACTTGAAGCTAATCCGACTAGTTGTATGGCATTATACTCTTTATTTATTATCATTTCCTTAAAGCCATTTTGCCATTTCATTGAAAGAAAAAGAGATAGATTGCCATAAACAAAAATCTACTTTACACATAAGGTTGAGAGGGAAAGGACGATTTTTTAAATGTCCAACAAACAACCAAATATTACAAACTATTAGCTTAATTACTTAAGCAATAACACAAAGCAGTTAATAAAGCTAGATAAGGACAACCCACTAAAAACCTTCCAAACCTTTAAACATTTCCCATCTCATTGCTCACTACTTTTACACTAAGCTCTCGTACCTTAGTGCATTTTTACAAAATTTAGTCGCTTCCTCATATATTCTTAAATTCTTAGGTACAACCCTAATTTCCAACAGCTTCTCACAATTTTGTCACATGATTGAGCAAGCACTCTCATCATCATCATCACTATGTGTATAAATTGGATTAGACGGTAGTGGCGGCGGTGGCGGCGGCCCATAGATCCCATGATGAGAGTACCTATTAGCATGCATGGGAGGTACATAATATGAAGCGTTACTAGCACTCGGGTATGCCATATTGTAACTCATACCATATGGTACTTGTGAGGGATAATTCATTGGTGGATATGGGTACATATGTTGATGTGGAGGGCTAAGATTCATCGCGGCCATAGGAGGGGCCATGTCATGAGGTGACATAGGAGAACCACCACCTGGCAGTACATCACCGAAATTCTCATTGCCATTGCCGCCACTGCCGTAGCTGCCGCCACCATCACCATTAAGAGAATTACCATTTTGCCCTTTCTTCTTTTTCTTCTTTTTCTTCTTTTTCCCACCACCACCATTATTTCCTCCAACATTTTCTCCACCAACCTCCTCACTTTCTTCATCTTCTTTATCCGTGTCACCGCCATCAGTATCTTTACCAATACCACCATTGCTACCGTCTGTATTTTTTTGCTCACCATCACCATCTTCTTCAATATTTTTCTGGTCCTTGTTATTCTTTGATTTTCCAGACTTCTTTTCCTTCTTCTCAGGCCAAAGCTCAGCATGTTTGCCTGATCTCAAAAGCTTCTTGATAAGGGTATCTGCCTCCACGTTGCCAGTCACTATAACTTTGTGCTGCTGTGAATCCACAGTGGTCTCATAAACACCTGTTCCAACATTGAAGAATATACAAAATTGATGAGAATCACACCCAAAATATACGAAACTTATCTTGTACGTGTTAGAATATTGACTAAGCCAGCTATTAAATTCACAATTTGCTATCAGTTTAAACAAGTAACACATGTACGTACTATTATTATTAGAGCTAATTAGGCCAATATCCATACCTTCTATGCTTTGAAGAACTTTCTTGACTTTCTTCTTGCAGCCTTCACAGTGGATTGAAACTCTCAAAACCCATGTCTGCAATATTTGGAGGAGTTAATTAAGAAACTCAATCTATGAGAGAGAAAGAAAGAAAGAGAAGAAAAGAATTATGTACTTGGACATAGAAATAGTATTTCTTTGTTAACCTGGTATTTCAGGGTGTCTGCGCCTTGATCTTCAGGTGGTTTGTTTGCCATCTGAGAGAGAGAGAGAGAGAGAGAGAGAGAGAGTCTTGAGTTTGTGTGAGTGTGAGTGTAAGTGTGAGCAATGTGATTCGAGGCGGAAGGAAATGGAGTAATATAGAACTTTTAAAGGCGGAGGTAAAACAAGATTGTGGATGCCACGTCAGCTCCACATCCCAAGAGTAACCACTGACCACTGTGACTAGGACACGTCATCAAAGTCACGTGACTAAGCCGTGACCACCATCTGACCTTTTTTTTTTTTTTTTTTTTTTAACCAACATAGATAGAATAGAACAATAGAACATGTTCCTGAATTTTAAGGAAATTCATATTAAATATTTTTGTTACAGAACCGAACTTAAAAAATTTTTATACCCAAAAAAAAAAAAAACCACAAGCTTTCTTATCAAAATTAATATCGTACGTAAAGTCATGCATTTGATGTGTGGTACATATTTAGTTTCCTTTTCATATAGTTCATATGAACTAGCTAGTTATCTTTGGGTGTGTCTCATTTTTAAGATATACTATTAACTTTCTCGAACATGCAGTTCCTTTTCCAGAAAGCTATTATAAAATAAAAAATAAAAAATAAAAAAATGTAAATTTTTACAGAAACTTTAGTGTGAAAAGAAGGGAATTATTGGGTTTTTTTTGGTGCATTTACTTTAGTACGTCTTTGTAGAATTTTTTTTTGCATTTAGCTTTATTTTTATAATATTTTAGTTAGTTGTCTAGTTTGTAAAACTATTCAGCAAACTAACATTTTGAGTGCCTAAAACTTGAATTCCAAGATAGAAATTGAGTTTTTTAAAACTCAAGTTGTAAGAGGTAACAATCGGTGTGGAAAAAAAATTCATGTGGAACTCAAGTTTTTAAGACTCGAGTTCCACTGTTTACTTTCCCATCACCTGTCCTACTTCTTCTTTTCCTATTCTTCTTTCCTTCAGCCTGTGATTCTTCTTCGTCGGATCTGTGTTCTCCAGAGAGGTTTACAAATCTAGTACTTTTACTTCTTCTTCCCCTATTTAGCTTCTTCTTCCCATTTCTGATTCTTCATCTTCATCATCATCTTCGTTCATCTTCTTCTTTGGAACTTGGAACTCAAGTCTTTAAGACTCGAGTTCCATGTGGCAAAAACTTTTCCATCTCAACAATCAAAGCTCGAGTCTTCGATGCTCGATTTTTCCGTTGAACTCAAGTCTCACAGGCTCAAGATGTTATTTTCCTCGTTTCTTTCCGGTTCTTGCTAACTAGCTATATATTGTGGCAAATGGTTGCTATTATGCAAATTACCTCCGTCTTTGTAGCCCAAGATCAGACTATTTAATGTCTCTGTCTGAGTTTCATTTTTTATTTATTTTTTAATTAAGTATTGGGGGCCACCAGCAGTTTCTCTGGGCTGTTGATATATACTCCTTTAATTTTTATTTTGACACAGAGGTAATTCTATTGATATATTCTTGAAAGGACTAGAACATTCTAACTAGTAAACCTAATCCAGTTGATCTATCCGATTCCGAGGTTAATTCAGATTGTTTTAAAAGCAAAAGCAGTCATAATCCATCCTTGCTTTGTTTATATATGGTACGAGTACGAGCCAATATTATTTGTGCTACAAATAATATATAAAATACAAAAACTATACGGAGGCCTTAAAATCCATATTTTCCTGATGCTTTCCTTGACAAATAAACAATTAAAAAGATGACATTGTGATCAACATGTTTAATTTCGAATGTTCTTATTATGAGTAATAAATACATCCTTTATTATTTATTGATTATGTTCATCATCAGGATGATGTGTACAGTGTACTAATGCTTGTTGGTCTCGCATATATGACTAGTACTAGAGCTGGCAATTTATAGTTGAGCTTGAGTTATTGAATTGTTGGGGTTTGTGAGTACAGCTACAGAGTATTAATAGAAACAATTAAATGCCCAAATTGAATAGGATTAAAGAAGCAACCTAATCCGATACCTATTATGTTGATGCTTTTATTCTCTCTATACCAGCCATCACAATCAAAAATTTAATTTATACCATCCCAATATTCTTATTTCTAATAAGTTAAATGCATGTTTCAAAAGATCAAGTCATTAATCAAACTAGTACTTCCTATCAAAAAAAGAATCAAACTAGCTAGTCAAGTTACCCCCCAACATTTTAAAATTGCCCACTTCACCACTTAAAACACTTGCAAATATATAACTTTATATGTTTTTTGGAATGATACTTTATATAACTTTATATACTTTTTTTTTTTTTTTCCCTTTTTGTTAGAGTATCAATCAATGACATTAGATCAAAATATTAATTAACTTTTGGTGTATGCGAGAATTGAATTTACAAAAAACTTCACTAGTTCAGCTAAATGAAACTTGTTGTTTTATATGCTTTTTCTTTCTACTTTCAAAATGTAATTTGGGTGCAAAATTGACATTAACAAGTAATGCCCCGTTAAATCCCAAAGGTAGTGCAACATACTCTATCCACTAGTGATCATGTTGTTCAATCCCAAACACCACCTCACTCAAAAATGAAAGGAGTAAAATGAATGCAATAGAGAATGGCCTGGTGGTTGCCTTGCCTGATGCTCTATCCATGTCCCTATTAACAGACACGTACATTGTTTGATGAACAATTAGGTACATATGACAACATATTTTCCACAGTAGTACATTTTCATTAAAGCGTTACAGAAACTGAAGAAAGTGAAATGAGAATTTACTAGAACGTACGAATAATGTACTCCCTCGTGATATTAATATACCACCTACTGCCGTGTTAAAATCATGTGTGATGGTACATAATTAATTTCTAGTTGACACATATCTTTGTTTTGTTTTTGTTTATTGACAAACGAGAGTATCCAGTACTTAACATGCATTTATCACTTTGATACAACCAACTTCCATTAACTAAAAAATTTATGAGTTATTTCTTGACTATAGCAAAATCTCACAAGATTTGTATTACAAGCTAAAGTTATATCTGAAATTCAAGATCTACTTAAATACCTTTAGGTATTGTAAAAATTTTGTAAGATTTTGTTGTGTAAATAAACTTTCTCCAAATTCTTTTTGCTATTTGAATATAAGCTTCCTCAATGGGTTCACTTAGTGGTTCATAAGATTTCATGATATCCATAAGATTCTGTGTTCGAAATCTTTTACTAGCATATTGTGGCCACTCTTATGGCATTCCCCCCTAGTGCTTGTAGAATAAAAAGATTACATACACCCAAGAGAATAATAAGATACTCAAAAAGGTTTGAACACCATCATTTATTAAAAAAAAAAAAAAAAAAAAAAGATGAATATAGGTTACTATCTATCTTCTCGAATATGTATATATAGATTTCAAAATAATAATTAGCACAATTTCAGCAATATATTGGTTTAAAGTTTATAGTTTAAACATCACAATCCAAATTCAATATGACATAAAAGAGTTACGATATTGAGATTGACTGAATTCCGTACGTGGACGCCCAATATTCCCAAAGAACAAAAAGTTTAACGTGGAACGCTGCAAAAGATATTCTATAATTTTCTTTGGTTGATAGGCCGACGAAAAGATATTTTAGATCAACGTAAAATGTCTCCATGAGCAATTTACGCAGCAATGTATCTTTGGTGCCGGTTCAGGCCATTTGTGTAAATTCAAATACAAAGTCATTAGCATTTTAAAAGATGGTTATTGAGTGAATCTATGGATCTAAACTCTTTTTTAATAACGATAAGTGAGGCCTAACACAATATTTTAAATGGGAAGTGGAGAAGAGACAATGATAGAATTCAAGATCTCTTACTTTGAAACTATAATAAATTACCGATTCTTCTCAAAGTTTAATCTATTATAAAATAATAAATTTAATCATTTAACTATCATTCTAATGTTGAGTTTAATCTTCCACTCAATTAATTTCACAAAATAAACTTAGAAAGCAAATTTATATATCTTATTGGAGACCTTTTTTTTTTCTCTTACGCCAGTCAATAGAAGTAAACAATACTATTTGGGAATTACTAACACACACACAAAATAACTTCATCTAACTTAACATTACTCTAAGAGTAGATTTATATAATTTTAATTCAAAAGAAATTATTCTACCATGTTAAAGAAAAAAATTGATTTTTTTATTAATTGATATTAGTCAAAATAAGCCAAAACAATTGGTATAAACTGAAAGATCAGTGTTAGGTTTTAGTTTTAGGTTCGCATACCATGAACAAATATGTCTTGTATTGAGTTTTAGGATCCGTTTGGATACAACTTATTTTGCTGAAAACTGAAAACACTGTAACAAAATAATTTTTAAATGTGTAAATAGTACCGTGCATGAGATCCATTTTTAATGAAAAAGTTGTTGAAAATTGAGGTTTATGGGACCCGTGAATAGTGCACAAAACCCACTAATATGCTGAAAAGTGGCTGAAAAGTCAAATATTACGGCTACTGTTCATGAACAGTAATCGTAACAGTGAAATTTGCCCATGCAAACGCATGCCAACCAAAAAAAAAAAAAAGAGTAAAACGCTGGAAATGCAGACATTATTTCTACCCAAACGCACACTTAGAAGCATGTATTCATAGACAAGACTAATGTCTAGATTCTGAAATTCACTGTGCAAATATCAGGTTTAGTTTTGAGCTGTTTGATTGATCAAAAAGATCAGTTTTCTATAGATCAAGCTTCAATTCAATTGATTGAAGTGCGGGATTTTAGAAATGTAAATTCAGCCCATCCGACCCATCAAGTGTGTATACGAGCCAAAGGTATATAAGAAAACCTAATACAAGTGAAAAAGACTTTGAAGTTCTACTATAGATTCGGAGTTGTGTTAGATAACGTTAGTAAGTTTTAATAGGAACAGGGCTACTTGATACTGTAAAATTTTTATTCAGTCCCCACCCCCCCCAAAAAAAAAAAAAAATTGGTTTCGGGTCACCATATTGTTGTACTCTGTATTTTCTGTTGTTTTTACTCTTGCTCAATATTGGTGATTATTGTGCATAATCAAGGACCATCCATAACAGTAACAACTTGGTTATCAGGGGTCTAAAAACCAACTATCAGTACCAAAGAATTTAAACCGATAGGCGATAGCTTAGCAAAAAACAAATATATAAAAAACCCCGATATTGCAAATAAACTAATAAAGTATACTGAATTATTGTCCGGTATGACTATCCAGCCAGAATGAGATAGTATTTGTATAACTTTGCCATAAAGGCAACCACAAACAATATAAAACCATTTCTATTGCATATATTAATTAAAGCTAGTGCCGGTATTACTTGACTCCCCAACGGTAGTCTAACATTTCAATGAAACAGCAATTTGTTAAGTGGTTCTGCATGCTAGATCATGAAAACAATGGACAAAAATATGACATACATCAGAAGACAGACCAATTTCAAGCCACGAAGAAGAGCACAAGAGGATTTGGAAATAAACAATGTTAGAACTTTTAGTGGAATGATTTAATTATATTGCAGATACCCATTTACAGCTTTGTTTATGCCTTGGTTGAGATCAAGAGTAGAGATGGCATTTTTGTTTTGATATGAGTATAAAAACAATGTAGCCAATCAAACTTATCTCCCACTTTGTGTCAGCCTATATTGTCTGGCTTGTCAGGCCTTAAGAGTGACCTGTTAGAGCACTAGGCACTAATAATAGTTCTTACTTCACATTGTTCCACAAAAATGATATAGATTATTAGATATATATATATATATATATATATCTGTAAAAGAAGTCAATAGAATTTGATGGCTAGAATGATATTATTGCGGTACACAAGTCACAACCTCGATCAAATGGACCTGGCTGGCTTATCCAGAACTTGACCACCCCTGAGAGTTTTAAATGGTCAAGAATAAGGTACAAGTATGGTTAAATGTAATTTTCATATTGGGTTTGGCCAATTGAAGGTAAGAGTAAAATTCATATGAAGATTTCAAAGTTCCCATATTCATGGATTAATGATTGCAGACTCGAAGTGGAATATCGTCTCAGATTATGCCCAATGAAAGCACTTTTCACTGGTCAGTGATAAGGCAATGGACATTACAGCACAAAATAAACTGAGATGATAACTTGACTTACCCAGTGAATCAAAAAGACTAATAATTAAAAATTGTGGGAAAGGATTAGTGCTCACAACTTTAAAATGTAAGAATAGTTCTAGAGGTGTATTATAATTACAGCATAGATGCTATAATTTTCTATAACTACTACATGTAAATTTGCCTCGTGATCCAATCATTAGGGGCATCAGTTGTTTTCGTAAACTTTAAAGGATGAACAAAGCATCGTAATAAAATTATGCAAGTACGTTGTATCTTGGGTAGCCTTCCTTTTGAGCTTTTAGCTTCCTCAGCAATCTCTTCCACCATGAGAGTTTAGATTTCTTTAGCTCCATTGATCATATTTCAGTTAAAGATGCAATAATACTAATTTTTTAGGATTTGGAATTTCAAATTAAACACTATGAACAGAGCACTACTGTGCCCACCTCCAAAGTGGCTCTTGCTAACATCACAAAAAAGTATGTCCTGCTTTTTAAAGATCACTTTGATTGGAAGAACTAAGAAATTATAAAATGAGAAATGATCAATAAAATTTGAAGATCTAGTAGAAAACATATCAATATAAAGATTCACAAATAAGTCAACTCTTCATTACATTCACTGTTAGACCCAACTGATGAGTACTAGAGAGGAAAGCAAAAATGCTTTTCTTTTATCTCAAGTCTGCGGCCTGTATAATTGCAGGGTTTTGCTTGAAAACACAAAACAAACATTTTCCTTTCCAAGAACAGATGAACATGAATGTAAAGCACAGATTCTCTGGTGAATCTCAAGTGCAAGAGGTTTTGATAATTATGATGGCTCCAAACCATAACCACTAGAGATTTTTCGGCATATAAGAACACCTACAATAACAGAAACAAAGACTGACAATGCTCCCTGCCTAGAAAGCCCAAATTCAGTCCACGTCAAGGGCTTTTTGACCTCAAATAATACCTTATTAAACTGTTCATTCAAGTCTTCTAGTGATCCTGTGTTATCGATCACTATGTCTGCCTTAGTCCTTTTCAAATCCAGAGACATCTGAGCACTTATCCTGTTTCGAGCATCTTCCTCACTTGCTCTGTCTCTTGCCACGAGTCGTCTAAGTTGTGTTTCAGGATCAACCCATACAACTATAATGGGTTTCGTCCACTTGTCCATCTTGGCTTCAAACAACAAGGGGATATCAAGTACAATTACCTTAAACCCTCTCATCCATAGCTTTGCAATTTCCCAAAAGATACCAGAGGATATATAAGGAGCCAATAGCCTACAAGAAGATCACTGCCCAAAACTCAGAACAGATTGATATGCAATTTCTTCGACAGCATAGCTCAACACAAATCTCTAATAATACACGACCAAGAATATTGTAGCAAAGGAAATGTTGATAATTGTAATAGGCGTAATTTATCCAGATATATAAAAGATTATATTTCTGAAACTTGAACATTGCAAATGAGAAGTCATAGCAGGTACAACTTCAGGGATACCATTACATGATTGAAAGTTGCTAATGACCACTAAAAATTAAAATGTGACCGGCTTGACAATCATGAAATTACAGGTTATTTTCAAATCAAGTTAGATAACCAAAGTTTGAAAGATAATTATTTTTTATAATCTACATTTTGAGAACCAAATTTCATCCATCAGAAATTTAATCAAGTGGTGTGGCTCAACTTGGAACAAAAGTTAATCTACTAGATATCAAGGAGAGAACTAACGTAAAATAAGAAGCCTACAAGGTAACAAAATCTCCTTGATGTAGTAAGTGATGAGTTAGACCACCATAATGAGGAAAAAGAGCTTTTTCTAATTTTGGCTTGGAAAATCTGGACTCATCAGAATGATGTACAAAACGGGGAAACAATGAAGGAGGCTCAGTTATTGGCAAGACTAGCAGTAGAGTTTAAGAAAGAAATTGAGCTGAGCCAGGACAAGACAGAGGTTCTGACAGGGGAGAGAATTCACAAATGGCAACGATCACCAGATGGCAGGTATGAAATTAACTTTGATGAGGTTTTAGGTCAGGACACAAGTTGACTGTCATTGGATTAGTCATTCAAGACAATCAAGGGAATGTAACTGCAGCTGCTAGCAAAAGAAGTAACATTGCGCATGAGCTGGGCAAAGCAAAAACAATATCTGCAAGACTGCAATGAGAGCTCAGTTTTGCAGAGAGCAGATAGAATAGGATTGCAGGAAGTTGTCATTGAGGGAGATTCCACTAGCATGATGGCAGCAATGAAAGCGATTAGACAACAATGATCCATTATGTGCCATCTCATAAAAGATGCTGATGGATATGCCAATTTAACAATAAGAATGATTGAATTAATTTAAAGAATTTAACAAGAACCAATTTCCTATGGAAGTTCAGTTTGTCTATCATGTCTTTGTTATCATTTGATATGACAAATCCATACTATATCACAAAGCCGCAAAAGAAAGAAAGAACTACGACCATATATGATTTGAACGAATTGAAACAACACAATTGCATAAATGATAAATTCAATTCAAAATTCCATATTTAGGAGAAAGACGAATAAAAATAAAGAAAGAAAGATGTGGTGAAAAACTGAAAAGGAAGTTAGCACATGCCATAACCCAAAAGCATTGGAGTTTTTTTTTTTTTTTTTTTTAAATAAATTTAATTGTTCAAACAAGTACAGGAGGATGAAACAAAGAATACTTAAGCTCTAAAATTTATATATTAAAACTACGCTTGTCGGATGAATAAAAAATTGTGGGTTCTTCAAGGTAAATACATCAAAAAGGGACAGGAACTATTCTGATTTCATTGTTATTATTGGTGCCTAAAGTTAGCCAATGAGCAATTTTAGTCCCTAAAGTTTAAAGTAATTACTTTTAGTCCCTTAAAGATTGTAGCCAAACAAAAAAACTAACACGTTATGACTCCATTAGAAACATTAAGGCCTAAAAGGCTAAAAGCTATACCACTGAGAGAGGTGGCCTAGCGGTCTTGGTGTGAATGTAGAAGCACCAGGTCCCATGTTTGATTCCCAATGGACGAACTGTGGGGTTTCTGCCTGCAACTAGCCCAAGCTTCTAGCTCTCTCGTGGGGCTAGGGTGAGGTCTGTGGTCACAGTAACTATGATTCAATCCAACATTCTCTAGCGGGAGTGCCTATATGGTCACACCCAGGGGGTGAGTCACAATGGTTGCTCCCACCCCCTTTTGTTCATAAAAAAGATAAAAATAAAAAGGCTAAAAGCTATCACTTTTAAGTTTTTTTAGGACTAAAAGCAACCCCTTTTAAGTTTGTTAGGAATAAAAGCAATTACAGTAAACTTTTGGAACCAAAAAAAATTCACTCATGGACTAAAGTTTAAGGACGAACAATGTATGTTGGCCAATTTAAAAAATCAAACTTTTTCATAGTATAGTCCTAAAAAATGAGTACCGATTAGTGTATTTGTTGTGAAAAAGTTCTCAATGGGTAAAGTTGGTCCCTCCAACTCTTGCCTAACTGTAGTAGTTGGTTCCCTTTCTCCTTTGAGAAAGACGATCAGTTTTTTGAGTACGTTTTTTTGGTTCCCTTTCTCCTCTAAGAAAGACAAGTGGTTTTCTTTGTTGGTTATGATTCTTTTAGTGTTGATGTATTGCAAGTCTTGCTCTTAGGATGGACGATCTTACACACCGTTGGACTAAATTATCCCTTCTAATAAGGAAGGTAAGAGAGTCATTCTGTCAAAGGGTAAGCAGTCTCAAGAATTTGGGTTGGCAGAGAAGTTCTTTACCAAGAGGGTGGTGAATATTGATGCAGTAGCAAAGACTTTCAGGCCTTTATGGAGAACAAGACAGAGTTTTAATATCAGGGATGCTAGAAACAACTATCTGGTGTTTGCTTTTGAAATTGAGGCAGACATGGAAAAGTTCCTACTGGGTGAGCCTTGGTCTTTCGATAGACACCTTGTTGTCTTTCAAAGGTATGATGGAAAAGCGCCAATGAAAGAAGTGGATTTTGGCTTCTCAAAATTCTGGGTCCAATTACACCACCTTCCTTTTAATCTCGACACCAGAGGTAGCAATGGATATTGCACAAACTTTAGGCACTGTGGTATTATCTGTCTGAGATGATGGGAGGAATTTATGCAAGTGAGGGTGCCTATTGACATCTCTCAACCTCTTTGCCAAGGCAGACAAGTTACTTTTGAAGATGGTTCAGAAGGTTGGATTGCTTTTAAATACGAGCGCCTACCAAATGTTTGTTATTGGTGTGGACGACTTTCCCATGATGATAAAGACTGTATTTTTTGGTTACAAAGCAAGGGATCTCTGAAGACTAAGAATCAACAATTTGGGCAATTGCTTCGTGCATCTCAGTTCAATCCTTCGAAGAAGATGGTGATTGATGTCAAGGGATATAGTGAGGATGGGAGAATGAGGCCTGAACCTGTACAGTTTGAGGAACAAAGAGCTCTTGCTCTGCCTAGCAATCTAATGATTCTTCAAGATGATTCTATTGGAAGCACTCAGGTGATTCTTCATGATGATGATGCTAGTAGTCGGAGGAACCGTGAGCAATTGCTGGTTGTGGAGCCAACAGTGGATGCACTCAGTGGTGGCTGCCAAGGTATGGTTATTCCTGATACTTGTGGGCTTTCAAATTTTGAAAAATTAGTTCCAAATTTTGAGGAGACACTTCAGCAGTTAGATAAGGATATTTCCGAGGATTATGTGCCTCCAAACAAGGATCCGAAATATTTGGTTTCTAAGGATGTTTTGTTGGGTAGTTCAAGTGCAGATAAAAATAAAGATGATTTGGTTACTAATGCTGAGTTGAATAAGTCCAAGGTGGATAAGTTTCCTCATAATGTGGGAACTATGAGTAGGGATATACTGCATAAATATAATGTGGGCTTATCTGGGGTGAAGCCCAGACTTCGTACTTGGGTTAGAAAGTGTGGGAGGTCAGTGAAGTCTAACTTGGGGAAATCTGAGTCTGAAACAAGTTTTAAGAGAAAGTCTCCAAGGAAAACTCCTGTTTTGAGTGTGGAAAAAAAAGCAAAGCTTGAGGAGGACACAAAGAAGTTTGGTGTGCTCTTGGCTACACATCTGGGATTAGCGAAGCAACCCCGCTAGGAACAATGAATCTTTTGAGTTGGAATTGTCGGGGGTTTGGGAACCCTCGATCAGTTAATGCCTTAAAAGAGGCTATTAGGATAGAGAAGCCCAAAATTGTCTTTCTTATGGAAACTAAATTGGATAGAGACTAGATGGAAAAAGTTCGTGATCAGTGTGGTTTTAAGCAAGGTTTAATGGTTCCTAGTAGAAATAGTAGTGGTGGTTTGGCTTTGTTGTGGAAAGATGATGTTAAAGTTAATCTATTAAAGTATTCTTTATCTAACATTGATGTTGAAGTGTTTTGTGGTGAGGATGTTGGTTGGTGGCATTTAACTGGTTTTTATGGGAATCCAGTGACTGCAAAACGAGTTGAATCATGGTACCTTCTTGAACTTTTAAGTGGTCTTTCTCAGTTACCCTAGTTAGTGATAGGGGATTTTAATGAAATAAAATGACAGTCTAAGAAGGAGGGTGGGGCAGTACAATCTGCCCAATAGATGCAGAAGTTTATGGATACAATTAATTGGTGTGGTCTAAGGGATTTGGGTTTTGTTGGTCCTAAATTTACTTGGCTATATCAGCAAAGAGATGGGGTTCAAATTTGGGAGAGGCTTAACAGAGGGTTTGCTACAGTGGATTGGTTAGACAAATTTCCTATGGCAAGACTTTATCATTGCACATCTTCTGTTTCAGATCATTTCCCTCTTCATTTACATCTCGAAGAGAGGAAAAAGACTCGGCGTTTTGGAAAAATCTTTCGTTTTGAAGCGATGTGGCTGAAAGAAGTTAGCTATGAAGAAGTGGTTACATTGGCTTGGGAGGAAGCAACAATCAATGGATCAGATTTCCCTATGGTGGGATGTTTGAATAATTGTCGTATGAAACTGGAGGATTGGAATAAAAATGTGTTTGGCCATGTGGGGAATAATCTGGCCAGACTTCAGAAACACTTACAATGGCTGGAACTACAAAGTGCCACACCTGAAGTTATTGCTTCTTTGAGGGAGACTAGGGTGGAGTTGAATTGTTGGAGAGATAAGGCAGAAGCTACGTGGCATCAAAGGTCTAGATTAAGTTGGCTACAGTCTGGAGATAAGAACACAGGCTTTTTCCACTCCAAAGCTTCTTCACGGTTTCAAAAGAATTTCATTGAGGGGTTGCTAGATTCAAATGACAGATGGGTGGAAAATCAGCGTGAGATAGAGAATGTGGTGCTCAACTACTATTCAGAATTATTCAAGTCATCTAACCCCACAAAATTTGTTGAGATTCTTTCCTCTGTTCATCCTAAAGTTTCCACAACCATGAATGAGATGCTTACCAGGGATTTTCAAGAGAATGAGGTATGTAAAGCCCTTAAACAAATGTATCCTCTAAAAGCACAAGGTCTGGACGAGATGCCTCCTTTATTTTTTCAACATTTTTAGCCTACTGTTGGTCGAGTTGTCACTAAAAAAGTTTTAGACTTCCTAAATTCTGGTGTTTGTCCACCAAATTTTAATGATACCCAAATTGTTTTGATCCCCAAAATTAAGAACCCATTACGTATTATTAATTATAGGCCCATAAGTCTTTGTAATGTTGTTTATAAGCTCGCATCCAAGACGCTAGAAAATAGACTAAAACAGATTCTGCCTTCTATTATTAGGGATAGTCAGAGTGCCTTTGTTCATGGTAGACTCATCACTGATAATGTGTTGGTGGCTTTTGAGACTATGCATCACATAAGTCAAAAAAGAACTAGAAGGGTTGGAGAGTTGGCATTGAAGTTAGACATGAACAAAGGTTATGATAGGGTGGAATGGATTTTCTTGGATAAAATTATGGAGAAGTTGGGTTTCAATTATAGGTGGTGGGGTCTTATGATGCAATGCATTTCTTTTGTTACTTATTCCATTTGTATTAATGGGAAGTCTCATGGCTGCATTGTTCCATCAAGGGGTTTATGTCAAGGAGATCCTTTGTCCCCATGCTTGTTTCTAATTTGTGCTGAGGGTTTGTCTGCTTTAATAAAAAAGTCTGTGCAGCGTGGTTTTATGGAGGGTATTGCTGTTTGCCATAGTGGTCCTAGTATCTCGCACTTATTTTTTGCAGATGATAGCCTTATTTTTTGTAAGGCTTGCCTAGAGGAATGTGATACGTTGCAGCATGTTTTGAAAGTATATGAAGAGTCTTCAGGTCAACAATTGAATAGGGCCAAAACTTCTTCTTTTTTTTTTTTTTTTTTTTCCAGTCAGAATACAACAGATGATATTAGAGAAGAAATAAAGAATAGATTTGGTGCCCAGATTATTTGTTAGCATGAGAAATATCTTGGGCTTCCTTCTTTGGTTGGTAGGAATAGAAAGAATACTTTTAATGATATTGAAGAAAAATTAGCAAAGAAATTGGCGGGTTGGAAAGAAAAATTGCTTTCTAAGGCAGGAAAGGAGGTTCTAATTAAGGCAATGGCTCAGGCTATCCCAACTTATTCCATGAGTTGTTTTAAAATTGATGATTCCCATTGTGATGAATTGACTAGTATGATAAGGAATTTTTGGTGGGGACAAATACAGGATGAAAGAAAAATGGCTTGGTTGAGCTGGGATAAAATGTGCATTCCTAAAGCTTGTGGGGGGATGGGTTTTAAACTCTTGAAACATTTTAATTTGGCGCTTTTGGCAAAGTAAGGTTGGCAGCTTCAAGTTGGTCAAAATTCTCTAGTATATCAGGTTTTCAGAGCTGAATATTTTCCTACCTGTGATTTTGTTCATGGTTCTTTGGGGAAAAAACCATCTTATGTTTGGAGGAGTATTATGGCTGCACAAGGAATTGTTCAAAAAGGGCTTTGCTGGAGGGTGGGAAATGGTAGGCAGATCTGGTTTTGGGAGGATAGCGGGGTACCTACCTCTTCCACTCATAAAGTAATTTCACCAAGAGTTATGCTTCCATTGGATTCTAGAGTTTGTGATTTATCGATGTGAATAATAAGTGCTAGGATTGGAACCTTTTCAATAGAACTTTTCTTCCTTTCGAGGTTGAGGCTATCGCTGGAATTCCCTTGAGTGTTAGAATGCCTAATGATAGGCAGGTATGGGCTGAAACTTCAAATGGCTTTTTCTCCGTAAGAAGTGCTTATAAGCTAGCTCTAGAATTAGAGACAAATAGGGAGATTGGCTCTTGTTCTGATGGGAGTAATATACGCCGTTTTTGGAAGAGATTGTGGTCAATTCAAATTCCCCATAAGTCAGACATTTTGCTTGGAGAGCTGCCCGTGACATCTTAACTACAAAAGAAAATCTGGTCTGTAGAAAGGTTCTGGTTGACAGTGTGTGTGAGGAGTGCAGCAATGCTTCGGAATCTTTCTTTCATATGTTTTGGGAGTGCTCTAATGCTCGAAACACATGGATTTCTTTGTCTCTCTTCTCCTTGCTGTCATTAATCCCTTTTCGGACTTTCTTTGAGTTCCTATGGTATATTTTGATGGATGCACAGTGGGTTATGGAAGATGCTGGCCTTGCTATCACTATTACTTGGGCTTTGTGGACTAATAGAAATGAGGTGATTCATGGCAAGCCGAGGAAGACAGGTCTGTTACTAGTTGACTGGTGTTGATCATACTTGGAAGAGTATTGGGCTGCAAACAATACCCCTCTGAAAATACAAACACAGGTGGATGTGAAGTGGTCTCCTCCTGTTTTTCCATCATACAAGTTCAATGTGGATGCTGCTATATTCTCAACTCAAAAGGCTGCTGGTGTTGGTGTTTTAATTCGTGACCATGAAGGGAATTTTATTGCAGGTTTGAGCAAGAAAATCCATGCTCCAGGGGATTATTGAAGCTGAAGCAAAAGCATTTGAAACTGGTATTATTTTTGCACAAAGGGAGTGGGCATCAGAGAGTTTGCTCTGGAAGGAGACTCCTTAACCATTGTTCAGGCTCTTAAGGAATGTTCACCTGCTCCATCTTCTGTTTCTAATCTGGTTTATGGGATGTTAGCTGAATTAAATGAGTTTAGAAATGTGAGTTTTTCTTATGTTAGACGACAGGGCAATAGGCCGGCTAACTTGATTGACTATTGTGCTTGGATGGAGGAATGCCCTTGTTTCTTAGAACAAGTCCTCATCCATCATGTTTCTACTTGTATTTG
Organism: Quercus gilva; assembly: GCA_023621385.1. Classification (NCBI taxonomy): domain Eukaryota; kingdom Viridiplantae; phylum Streptophyta; class Magnoliopsida; order Fagales; family Fagaceae; genus Quercus; species Quercus gilva. The sequence continues at coordinate 13,417,845 of CM042484.1, read as the reverse complement.
AATTTAATGAATAAAGTTTTAGTCTGTTCATCAAACAAAAAAAGAAAAAGAAAAAAGAGTACCGATTAAGAATTTGGCGCTTAGCAGGATCAGAGAACACAATTTGGCCCAATTTAGCCCTATCAACTTCTCCATTAGCTTGTAAAATCTCCTTTCCAAATGCTGCAACTACCTTTTTCCACCCACCAGTGCCTTCCTTCAACACATCCTGGAAACACAATCCAGTTTTATATTTTTGTACAAAATCAAGCTCATTCATTACTTGAAAATAAACAAATAAATAAAAACAACTATTAGACCAAATTGATATGAATAATCCATTAATAAATTTAAAAAAACAAACATTTAGATGTTGGGTAAGCTAATTCGTATTGCAAATCTCTGACAGTTACTAAAGAAACAAAAAAAGAAAAAAAAGAACATACGCGAGCGACTAGGTCGGCGTCTACGACAGGGACACCATGGGACTTGAAAAGATTGGAGACGGTGCTCTTCCCCGATGAGATTCCACCCGTTAGTCCTACTATTCTCATCTTCTCTATTTTTTCACGCTCAACTCTGACCCAGAGTGAGTTTCTTAATTTTTGTGAGCAACTTGGGCTATAGATTTATATTATATTGTATTTCTGTCATGTAATAACACCAAGAAGCGCAACTGGTGTAGTGGTATCATAGTACCCTCCCACGGTACTGACCGGGGTTCGATTCCCCGGTTGCGCAAGCTTTCTTTTACATTTTTATTTTTTGGTTGGCTGAGCCTGAGATAGATTCTAGAAGAATAACAGCAACGAAGATACTTGTATAAATTCTCACACATCCTTACAAGTCAGTTTCGTTTTTACATTTTTTTTTTGGTTGGTTGGCTGAGATAGATTTTAGAGGAATAAAAGCAACGAAAATACTTGTATAAATTCTCACACATCCTTGGAAGTCAGTTTCGTTTTGCAACCAATGATGATGAATACTATAACAAGCAAGATCGTGTATCTGCTAAGCAATTGCACGTCTCTTAAGCACATACACCAAATTCAAGCCCAACTCATCCTCCAAGGCCTATACTCAAACACCACTATTGCCCACCACTTCATCACTGCGTCCCAATCATTAGGCCTGTTGAATTCGGCTCTTGCTCTCTTTACTCAACTACACAGACCCCATGTTTTCATTTGCAACACTCTCATTAGAGCCTTCTCTCACTCCCACATACCCCACACCCCTCTCTATATATACAACCACATGCATAGAAACTTTATACTTGCTAATAATTATACCTTCCCTTTCCTCCTTAAGTCCTTGTCTGACTCCCATGATCTTAAACAAGCTCAATGCGTACATACCCACGTCGTGAAATTGGGTCATCTTTATGATATTTATGTCCAAAATTCATTGTTGGATGTGTATGCATCGTGTGGGCAAATGGGGTTATGTCATAAAGTGTTTGACGAAATGCCTCAGAGAGATGTTGTGTCATGGACGGTTTTGATTATGGGGTATAAGAATGCTGGGAAATATGATGATGCCTTGATGGCTTTTGAGCAAATGCAATATGCAGGCGTGGTGCCAAATCATGTTACTATGGTCAATGCGTTGGCAGCATGTGCAAACTTTGGGGCCCTTGATATGGGGGTGTGGATTCATGATTTTATAAAGAGGAGTGGATGGGAATTGGATGTGATTTTGGGGACTGCTTTGATTGACATGTATGGAAAATGTGGGAGAATTGAAGAGGGGTTGTGTGTTTTCGAAAGCATGAAGGAGAAGAATGTGTTTACGTGGAATGCACTTATCAAAGGACTAGCACTTGCTAAAAGTGGTGAAGAGGCGGTTTTGTGGTTTAATAGAATGGATCTAGAAGGGTTCAAGGCTGATGAAGTGACTTTGGTTGGAGTGCTTTGTGCTTGTAGTCACTCAGGATTTGTGGATACCGGAAGATGGATATTTAATTCCTTGATTGGTAAGAAGTATGGGTTTTCACCCGGTGTTAAACATTATGCATGTATGGTTGATCTGTTTGCGCGTGCTGGATATCTTGAAGATGCTTTCAAATTCATAAGAGATATGCCTTTTGAGCCTACGAAAGCCATGTGGGGATCGTTGCTTGCTGGTTCTAGAGCCCGGGGGAATTTGAAATTCAGTGAGTTTGCAGCTTGGAAGCTTGTGGAACTGGAACCTGAGAATAGTGGTTACTATGTTGTGCTCTCTAATCTGTATGCAGAAATGGGAAGATGGAGTGATGTTGAGAAAGTGCGGATTATGATGAAAGAGAGAGGACTTATGAAGGACTTGGGTTGTAGTTCTGTGGAGCTTGAACCTCAGGAGCATGTTTATGAATTATTAGTAGCACATTAAGTCATATGCATGCGGAGAGATGATTATCCCGTTTGTTTAATAGATGTGCCTCTATGGTCTGATTTGACCCTGGTAATTTTACAACTTTTCTGAACACTCTGACTTAGCACACAAATATTTGGCCTCAGGATTAATGATTTAATCAATTTGCATCTTCTTACTTAAATGGCCAGACAGATGCTCTAAATGGCTAACTTAAGGGAAGGAATAAAAACATCCGCTTCAAAGCTGCGATCTTTTGGTTGTTGAATCACATTATTTGCTGTCACAAAGCTACACTTTAATTGAACTTGATGTGCCTGTTTCAACCTTCTACCTCAGCATCCCAATTTTGATTTCAGTTCAAAGGTAAACACTACTCTAATACTTTTTGTTGAGGATCTATAGCCAGCCACAAATATTTTGGGACTAAGATTTGATTGTTATTGTTGTACAGTAGAGACTAATAATTCATTTATAGCATTGTATTGGGATTTTCTGCAACCAGAATAATTGGAAATGTTCAAATTAGCTCCCTGTTTTCACTTCTCAGTGAGTGAACAGGGCAGTGGGCAATTATTTCCGCTTAGAGTTGAGGACAAGCTGTTGCTTATGTAGAATTTTTTTATTCTAGACTCCGGATATGTCAATTCCCTCTACTTCCTAGTTCAACTAGTTACACTGCATAAGAAACTACAATTGTTGAATTGCAATTTTCGGCTGTTAAGAGAATAAGGATGAATTGTACAGTCGGGATCGTATAATCTTTTGTTTGAAGCATATGAATTGGTGATCTCTAAATTGTGCAAGAGTAAACATTTAATATAATAAAGTAGTAAACAAACTTTTTTTGATAGATAAAGTACATAAACTTCATGCCTCCAACTTGATGATTGAAGGAAAAACACTAGTAACAACTCGTTAAGGCTCCTAAAAACATAGTCTCCCACATTGAAGTGGGAGATTGTAACACTGAACTCAAAACACACATACGTCAAAGGGCATGCTTATTTAAGAAAAATTAAAACAGAGTAGCAGGCTGCAGCTAACTCCTTAGTGCTTGTTTCGCATGGCTTGGACCTTCAACCAAGCTGGCCTTGCTGTGATATCAGCTACCCATGCACTGACATGGGGGCGTGAATCAAAGAGCTTTTGAGATTGTGTGCCCAACAAGTATTGAAGAGTTGGAAGGTGATGTAAATCTGCCAAGGTGAAGCAGTCACCTCCCAAGTATTTTGAATGAGCCAGTCGGTTCTCATAGACATCAAGAACCTTAGCCAGCTTAGCTTCATTTTCCTCCACAATTGCTTTGTCTGTAACCATGCCAACCAATGGCTTTATTCCCAGCTCCCAGACTAGCTTTGAAGCTACTGGGTCATACTGTTGGGCCTCCACCTCCATCCAAACCAATGTGATTGCCATCTTCTTGGAGTCTTGGTGTATCAGTTGGGTTCCCTTGTTAGCATACTCGTAGGCAACGTATTTGGTAATTGCCCTTGATTCTGCATTACAAAAGGCCGAAGCATGAGGATCATACTAATTATATGCATCCATTAAGAGTATGTCTGATGGTTGGAATATATATATATATATATATATATATATAATATTTTAGTAAAAAATTAATGTTTGCCTATTTCATGTAAACTTTACCAAAGAGCTTCAGATCTCCATGTTCTAAAGCTGGAACTTGACCAAATGGCTGCATAAACAAGTATATGTTAGATTAAAAAATATTATAATAATTATGTTAGGAAATACAAAGATTGGAAAGGCAATACTATACATAATCCTAAGTAGTTGAGGTACATGAATGTTTAGTTTCCTTACATTGAGGGATAGGAAATGATCTTTTTTATGTTCACCAGTACTCATATCTACAGGAACAAACTCAAATTCAAGCTCTTTCTCATAAAGGGTAACTAGAACTCGGTTTGTAGCTGTTGAGATAAGGGCTCCATGGGCTTTGATGGCTGCCATGACTGCTGAATTTGAATGATGAGAAACAAAGAGAAGATAGAGAAAGGAATAGATGGCTTATGGCAAAGAGGGAAGTGGTTATACTCTACTTTATTTTCCAAGTTGGGTGGGTTACAAATAGCTTTTCTAGAATGCTCTATTTGAAAAGTCTATCAAACTGTGAATTTGCAATCTAATCCTGGACAAAGTCGGGAAAACAGAAATTTCGTGGCAGCTTACTACATACACAATGATTCAACCTGCCCCCTCCCTTCTATTTATTTCGATAGAAAAAGAGAAAGGTACAACTTTATTAGTATGAATGGTCAAGTAAACTGTAAACGTCACTATTTTAGGTGGAAATAGTTTAAGTTTAGTCAAAAGGTGTCTGAATCAGGCTCTCGGTGGCTTCTAGGATGTTACATAAGCTCTTAAAGTCAGTCACAACCCCAATTTGAGAGAATTGTGTGTCCAGTTAAAGACTAAATATAAAGTCTAAATTTTGCCAATTCATATTAACTTTAATTTAGTTTAATCACAATTAAATTATTTAAGCAGTTAAATTTTAAATGAATTGGCAAAAATTAGCATGAATTGATCAGAAAGGCTGAAAATAAGTTAGCTCGATTGGCTCCCTACTCTTTAAAGCCGTACAAAATTTTGCGATAAAGTAAAAAAATTGATGTAAAGCAATTTCTTAACCGGTAGTTACGGTGTCGACCATCTATTTTACTTTGACTTACATGGACACTAGGATCCAAATCTAGTCGAGTCCTCACAGCCACAGGGCATAAAGGACACGTTTTCTTCAGCCTAGTGCAGAAGATAATGTTAGAAAAGGACGACTTTGTAGACAGCCAAATAGGCAATGACTTTATGTCCATTTCATTAGAGAACCGAGAATCTAATGCGAAGGCAAAAGATTGGTTGGGTTTTTATTGGTTATTGGTCCACAGTGCTGTTGACTCGTTTATCTTTTAGTCTTTTAGTCTTGTGGGGTGCTCCAGCCATTCAGTAACATTCGTTCCTTTCTTGAATGAACTAATATCAGAATGGATCAATAGCGAGAAATAGAGCATATTCGTAGCAGTTTCTCAGGTGTACAGCATTATTCCTAGCAAAATATATTTGTCCTACTATCAAAAAAAAGGGAAAGACTGATTTAACTTTTTCTTGTCTACAACTTGATAATTTCATTAATCTTGCAGATAAGAAAGAAACTTTTGAGTATTAAATATAAACTTAGACACTTATTAACAATTCATCGAGATTCTCTTGCTTTGAAAATGGTGCTATATTCAGTCATTAAAATCATGTTATTAACCAGACTTTGTTTTCTCTGTTGACAAAGTTTGTATCTTATTATTGATTGGTTGGAATTTGGATCATATGGGGTAGGTATAAACCAAGGGTTATGTTAAAAATTCCATGTATTCCATCTCATTTAAAATTCCGATTCATCCCGATTCATTTCACCATTTCCACTCCAATCTACTAAATTCTGCCCGCCCAATATGGTTGATTTTGGCTGTTATGTAAGAAAATCATTATTATTATTATTATTATTTTCTAAACCCCTTTACTTCATTACTTTTATTAAAAATATGTTTTTCTTTTACTTTACTTACATTTTTTCCCATTAAGAAAGTGTTTTTTTGGTACATGTTACTCAATTATGACATGTTATGGTAATGATAATATTGTTTGATGTTGAATTATTGAGAGAGAGAGAGAGAGAGAGAGAGAGAGAGAATTAAACTTTGTTGAAAAGTGGGAGACGAGCCTAACAAGTCCGGATGCACTGGAACGAAAGACTTGCTTTGTATATTTTTAAGTTGCTTTCCTAAGCTGTCATTGTTTTTTCTCCAATATTAAAGTTTGAGGTAACAAGTTTATGCACTATTTTAAATTAGTGAGTGAAAGCAACTTAAAACATACACGTCTTTGCATTGAAAATGGCAGATTGTTAACATTAAATTTAATTTGGGTCCGGTTAACAATATTCTTTATGGCATTTATTAATTCACAATTTTAAAAGAGTTTCGATATCACTTTTAAGAGGAATATAAAAAATAGTTAAAACTTAGATACAGTACCTTAGTACTATTCCTAAGATTTCTTCTTAAATATTTGACATTTGTCCATTTTAACAGCTCACCAAACGGCGTTAACAAAATCCCATCTCTTTATGTTTTAATATTATTTTTTTCTTCCCTTGGATCGTGAGAAGAGAGAGGTCTTTTTCTTCAATAAAAATATCTCCAACGTCCCCAATTCCCACACGTTCTCTCTCTCTCTCTAAACTCTCCTTCTTATTGTTGTTTCTTTTTTTACCCTCTCCAAGAACAATCGTTCACGCTCTGGTGCAACAACCTCTGGTTCAAAACTTTGTTTGGTTCTCAAGAAAACAAAGGAAAAAAGAAAAACAGTGCAAGGATTGTGGTTTTTAGTTTCACTGAATCTAGATTTCTTCTTATGTGATTTAATGGGAGAAGTTAGAGAGATCTACTGGAGCCATCTAGCTTTCTTTTTCAAAGATTTAGTGGATGAAATTTAAGATCTTCTAAATAATTTTCTGAATTTGCGATTTCCAGTTGATTTTCTTTTGTCTCAAGCTTTGATTTATTTGCAAATCAAAATCTGGTTCAAAGCTTTGTTTGGTTCCCTAGAAAACGGAGGGAAAAAGAAAATGTAGAAGGATTGTAGCTTTTAGTTTCACTGAATCTAGATTTCTTCTTCTGAGATTAGGAGAAGTCATAGAGATCTACTAAACCATCTAGTTTTCTTCTTTAAAGAGTTATCGGCTGAAATTTAAGATTTTCTACTTCTTAAATTTAAGCGAAATAATGTTTGCCAGGGACAAAAAAGAAAAGTTAACAGAAAGACAGCGGCGTTATTCCTATTTTGCTGAGTTTTTAAAATAGACAGAAGTCAAAATTTTAAATAAAGTACCTAAAGAACAGTATTTAATAAGGTACTATATTTAAATTTTATTTATAAAAAATAATAAAAAATTAATTATTTTTCACTTTTCTCATAAAAGATTTCTAAAAAAATTTTCTAAACTAATGCCAGGCATCTTAACATTTCCCAATTCAACATACAAAAAGTCAAAGCACACACTCCATAAATGACCCGCTAGAGTAGAAGGGGCTATTTGTTTTGTCCATTCCATGGACCCATGGAGCGACTTATGAGATATTTAACCTTTATTTTTTTGGCAAGGCAAGGACCTTCAACCAAGTGGTTTTTGATGTTGATAACCACAAGGATCAAAATGAAAATTTGTTAAAAAGTTAAGGACTAAATTGAATGTTTTCAATACATTAAGACCAAAATGAAACGAGGCCTAAAATATGAGGACCAAGTAAGTGGTTTTGCCTTTAACTTTTTCATAGTTAAAAAACTATAAAATTGGATTTAAACGTAATAACCTGCTTGAATTTGAAGGAAAAAATATAAATATTGTTAGGAGTTTTTTAACTAGTGGAAAACAAGTAGACGCCTACCTAACCCATTGAAATGGTGGGTTGAGTTAACCCCTGGGTCCCACAGTTGATCTTTTTTTTTTTTTTTTTTTCTTGGCTTTCTAACCTTGTTTAAATTAATGTTAAAACTTACACTTATTGCTCTAATGCTCTTTTCTTTATTCCCTTTCTTTTTAATTGTTTTTTACTCACAGGTTCTTTCTTCATGATGTCAAGGCTTGAAATAAACTTAAGAATTTATATATTATTTAACTTTTATTTATATGTGTTTTTGTTTATTTATTCTTTTTATTTGTATTGAAAGGATGATAAAAACAATAACATTGAGTTTCTTTGCAATAAAGAATACATGTCGTACTACTAAATACATGTCGTACTAAGTTGATTTGATCCTCAAAAGATTAGGTAAAGACCATGGACATTGCAAACCGTTTAAGTTACCAACACCAACACAATTTAACCTGAACTTAATTAGATTGAATCAGAATATTATCAACCCAACTTGTTTACTAAGTTGTATGCGTGCGCGCATATATATATATATATATATATATGATTAATAGTGAATATATCAATTAAATTAGCCCGTGGCAAACCAACCATGCAATTTCATTATTCTTGTGGATAAGATTTCAAAGAAACTTTGTGATTTGCCTCCAGCCTGCAGTTTCAATGGGGATTAAAGAAAAACTTGGAGGGTTTGACACTTCAATTCATCTAAATTCTCACTTGCATTTAATAAAAGTGCCTTCTTTTTCTTTTTCTTTTCTTTTTCAGTTATTCATGTCATCTTTCACCTTCTTTTATCCGTTAACAAGATTTGTTAACGGATAAAAGAACCTGAGGAGCATGCCTACGGATTATTAGAGCAACAAGTCTCATTGCACTGGCATAGGAGTTTTAAATAGTGCACAAACTTGATGCTTTCAACTTGAAGATTGAAGGCACGACAACAACAACAACTTGTGAAATCAAACTCTAGAAACATACAAGGCTCCACATTGAAAATGGCACTGAACATTAAAATCAAAATACATGGAGTAAAAGCACACATACATATAGTCGATAGCAAAGAGTAGTCGCCAGGGTCAATAGCAGTCCATTCCTGACTGTTGGCTTTGCAAGGCAAGGGCCTTCAACCAAGCTGGCCTTGCTGTAATATCTGCTATCCAAGCACTCACATGGGGGCGTGAATCAAAGAGCTTTTTAACTTGTGTCCCAAACAAGTAATGCAAAGTGGGCAAATGGTGCAAATCCGCCAGGGTGAAGCAATCACCTCCCAAGTATTTTGACTGAGCTAGTCGACTCTCATAGATATCAAGGACCTTAGCTAGCTTAGGTTCATTTTCCTCCACAATTGCTTTGTCTGCACTCATGCCAAGCAGTAATGGCTTATATACCAGCTCCCAGGCTAGTTTTGCAGTTATCTGTTCATACTGTTGGTGTTGGGTGTACTGCGTGGGTCCAGCCCACATGCTTTTTCAAGAGCTCATTTAAAGAGCATGGCACTCCATGACTTGTGAGAACTCTGACTTCTCTTAATGAAAAGTTAGCCAAAGTCTGTTGGACACGCTGAAGACAAAAGAAAAGAAAGAAGCAAAAGCAATAAAAGATTCGGCTATGGCAGAGCTGAAGAAAAGAGATTTTGGTTGAAGAAGAGAGGTTTTGGTTGAAGCAAAGTTAAAAGTAAGTGGCTTGCATTTATTGTGACTTGATAAGAAGAGTGTGGAAGGAAGAAAAGAAGGAAAAGATGAACAAATAAACAGGGAGGCCATTCTGCTAGCGAAGATGTGAAAAAAAAAGGAGTGAAGTCTCAAAGTATGAGGACTAAATGCGTGAGTGAGAGCAAGCAAAAAGAGAAAAGAAAAATAAAGAGAGCAAGAGAGAACTGTGAGAGATACATGGTGAGAAAGAGAGCAGTGAGTGAAAAGAAAAAAGAGAGTTTTTTTTTTCTCAAGTTATATCTCTAAATGTTGTAATCTCTATTTAATATAGTGAAATTATTCGAAATTTGTCCCGTAGTTTTTTCCTTCAAAGAGAAAGGGTTTCCACGTAAATCTTTGTGTTATTGTGTGATTATGCTTCCGCTGTACTTGCTTAAATTTATTCGCAGTTATATAGAATTTTTCCCAACAAGTGGTATCAGAGCGTAGGGTCGATTGGGGGCAATGGCCGAAGAAGAAGGAAAGACGTCAGGAATCGAGAAGTTTAACGACATAAACTTTGGCTATTGGAAGATGCAGATCGAAGATTATCTATATGGAAAGAAATTGCATCTTCCTCTTTTAGGAAGGAAACCAGATAGTATAGAAGAAGAAGAATGGAGTCTTCTTGATAGGCAAGTGCTAGGAGTTATACAATTAACTCTAACAAGATGAGTTGCACATAACATTATGAAGAAAAAGACCACAGTGTATCTGATGAAGGCTTTGTCTAGCATGTATGAAAAGCCTTTGGCTAACAACAAGGTACATTTGATGAAGAAGTTGTTTAATCTAAAGATGGTGGAAGGTACTCCCGTGGCTCAGCATCTGAATGAGTTTAACACCATCACAAATCAATTGTCCTCCGTGGAGATTGATTTTAACGATGAGATCCGTGCATTAATTGTTTTGGCTTCTTTGCCAAACACTTGGGAGGCCATGAGAATGGCAGTGAGCAATTCTGCAGGGAAGAGCAAACTCAAATATGATGATATTCGAGATTTGATTCTAAGTGAGGAAGTTCGCAGAAGATATGCTGGTTTAAACAATGCACAAGATCAAGCTTTTGTCATGGAGAATAAGGGCAAAAATAGAAGCAGAGGGCTTGATGATCGAGCCAAATCCAATGACAGGTCACAGTTAAAAGGTAGATCTCAATTTAAAGAGATAAGAGAATGTTTCCATTATGGAAAAAAGGGTCACATAAAAAGAAATTGTTGGCATTGGAATAAAGAACAAACTGAAGAGAAAGATGAAAAGAATGATGATGAGAAGAATACTGCAGCAGTTGTGTTTCATGAGGATGTTTTGATGCTCTCTCTTGAAGAGCAAAAATGTGAGCATGTTGCTAAGAACGATGTTGAGTGGGTTGTTGATTCAGCAGCTTCCCACCATGTTATCCCAACAAAAAGGTTGTTCACCACATACAAAGCAGGCGATTTTAGTGTTGTGAAGATGGGTAACTCCAGTTATTCAAAAATTGTAGGAATTGGTGATGTGTGCATCAAGACCAATGTTGGTTGCACATTGATATTGAAGGATGTGCAGCATGTTCCAAATTTAAAGATGAATGTGTTGTCTACTTTGGCTTTAGATCGAGCAGGTTACAGTAACCATCTTGGCAATGGAAGATGGAAACTTTGTAAATGATTATTAGTTATTGCTAAAGGGTGTGCTTGTTGTGGCATGTACAGAACTCATGTGAGGGCTTGTAAGAAAAAGTCCAATGCAGTCAAAGTTTTTGAGAAAACTCCACAGTTGAAAGTTGATATTAATGGTGTTGTAGCCAAGAGAGTAAAATTCTCTCTACCTGAAAGTGATTTAAATGAAAAAATGATATTTGATGAAAAATATCATGATGCTAGGAAAAATGATAAAGTGAAAAATCATAAAAGTCTTGAGTAGGGAGAACCAAGAAATTGGATTAAGGATATCTAAGATGAAATAAATCATTTGAAAATAAAAGGTGTGGGGCCCAAAGATTTGGCTACCCCGGCCCACTCCATATCGAGCCCATGGCCCATGCCAAGAAAAGTACAGAATTCAAGGATAAATGGGAGAGGCCCAAGTCATCAAAAAACTTCGCCAAGGATGACCACGTCCTCGGCAGGCCGACATTGAAGAAAGGGAGCTGTCATCCATTTATTAAATGTACGCAACCAACACTCTGGCCGCATTAATGGAGAATCGACCAGCAAACAATGATGCCTTGGTTACTTCAACTAACAGAAAGCCTGCAAAGGCGGCTGATGGGACAAACCCTCAGACACAAGTTCAGATGATCGACAAGTGGACGGCTGAGATCAACTAAACAAAACTATATAATAGAGGAAACCACCAAGGAAAGGGGGGGTGTCTAAGAACAACCCTTGTATTCATTAAGTTCTAAGGGAAGAGCTCCTCGGACTGGGCCGAGGACGAACTTTCCCTTAGAACACTTAGCCAAATCTCAGTTATTGATCCTATAAACCCGCACCGACCGTTGTGTCTTTCGTTAATTCCTAGTCCTTCTACCCACTCTCTACAAATTTATTGTATTGAGGCGCTTCACCTACCGGCGTGGGATTAAGGTGTCAAGCCTTACACTACAAGGCAAGCCCTTGGTGGAGTGAAAATCCTGAACCCCCGCGTCGCGTGGGAAAAAGGCCGATCCCTACAATTGGCGCCGTCTGTGGGAAGGACTTGAGAATTAGCAAGTGCAACGATTAGTATACAACACTTCTTTGAAGTTTTAAAAAATATATATATACAAACAATGGCAACACAATCACTCAAAAAGCAATCATCACAAAGAAATGAAAGATGCGGGAAGTAAAGTAAACGAAATACGACTACTTGTTTATTAATCAAGGAAAAGTTACATCGTACAACAAATGCTTAGGCAGGCTTGTTCTAAAGCTAATTACAAAGGTAAATGCCTGGGCAGGCTTGTGCAGAAGCTAAAAATAGAAAAAAGAAGAAAATGGCCTAGGCAAGCTTGTTTTAAAGCCAAGCCATGCATGGAGGGAGAGATGGAGACAAACCTATACTAAGGCCAACCATAGCTCCCCAACCAACATGGACGACGATTTGAAGGAGAAGGAAGAAAAGGCCGTGGCGCCTGACGGTCCAACCCTAAGGTTTCTCCTGGTTTTCCTCCTAGTCCCACGACGACCGAGAGCCGGCGAATCACTACCAGCTTGGAAGGCCGGTAGATACACGCGGAAGGGAGACGTTACGTTCCTTTCAGATCCCCCTTCAAATTGCAAGGGGAGTCCCATCTCTGGCTAGGTTGAAAAGAATGAGGACCTTCGGCCTTTACCTATCCTACCTCCATTGTGTCATCCAAGATCGGAGCGGTATCCTCGGCTCCTGAAGGGGGCTCAGCTTCCTTGTCACCGCCCCTTCCCAGGGCCACTTCGTTTCCTCACGCACAAGATACTGTTCTGGCAAGACCCTTGAAATGCCCAGAAAATGGTGTCTTTGTGAGATTTTAACCCAAGTGTTTGTAAAGTTTGAAGAAAAGACTACTCTGGAATACTTTATATAGAAGGCAAGAGTTGGTGAAAACCAGCTTGCACAAAATCCTAAGGAGGAATTACTGGAGATATTAACTCCGCCCAATTTCCAAAGAGCTCACCAACCGCCTAGTCCTCGTAAATCCACAAGGATATTAATGAGGACGCTCCTCGCACACCAAAGCGTCAAGCGCGTTACTCGAGTAGCCCAAGAGACGCCTCGTAATCAGAAGAGGCGCGCCAGACGAAGGGGCCAGACCGAAAAAGGGTCCCCCCCTTGGCGGAGCAAGCTCAAGGTCGCTATTACTCTAAGGGCTGACTCCCCAATGTTGAAGCTGAGTTCCCTAGCTCCAAGTTACTTCAGAATAATCAAGTGTTAGACAGAACCAAGGCCTTGCATGGTCCTCAGACTCAAGCCTATGGGGAAACCAATTACTTCAAGAACTAGGTACTAGACAGAACCAAGGTATTGCATGGTCCTCGGACTCAAACCTATGGGGAAACTAGTTACTTCAGAATAACCAAGTGTTGGACAGAACCAAGGCCTTGCATAGTCCTCGAACTCAAGCCTATGAGGAAACCAATTACTTCAAGAACTAAGTACTAAATAGAACCAAGGTATTGCATGGTCCTCAAACTCAAACCTATGGGGAAATTAGTTACTTCAGAAGAACCAAGTGTTGGACAGAACCAAGACCTTGCATGGTCCTCGGACTCAGGCCTATGGGGAAACCAATTACTTCAAAGACTAGGTACTAGACAGAACCAATGTATTGCATGGTCCTCGGACTTAAACCTATGGGGAAACTAGCTACTTCAGAAGAACCAAGTGTTCTCGGACTCAAGCCTATGGGGAAACCAATTACTTCAAGAACTAGGTACTAGACAGAACCAAGATATTGCATGGTCCTCGGACTAAAACCTATGGGGAAACTAGCTACTTCAAAAGAACCAAGTGTTAGACAGAACCAGGGCCTTGCATGGTCCTCGGACTCAAGCCTATGGGAAAACCAATTACTTCAAGAACTAGGTACTAGACAGAACCAAGGTATTGCATGGTCCTCGGACTCAAACCTATGGGGAAACTAGCTACTTCAGAAGAACCAAGTGTTGGACAGAACCAAGGCCTTGCATGGTCCTCGGACTCAAGCCTATGGGGAAACCAATTACTTCAAGAACTAGGTACTGGACAGAACCAAGGTATTGCATGGTCCTCGGACTCAAACCTATGGGGAAACTAGCTACTTCAGAAGAACCAAGTGTTGGACAGAACCAAGGCCTTGCGTGATCCTCGGACTCAAGCCTATGGGGAAACCAATTACTTCAAGAACTAGGTACTAGACAGAACCAAGGTATTGCATGGTCCTCGGACTCAAACCTATGGGGAAACTAGTTACTTCAGAAGAACCAAGTACTAGGCCAATCCAAAAACTTGCATGGTCCTCGGACCCAAACCTATGGGGAAACTAGTCACTCAAGAAGATAAGTGTGTGACCAGTCGAAGCACAATTAAAGATAGGATTATGCAAGTAAAAAAAAAAAAATATATATATATATATATATAATAATAATAATAATAATAATACAAACAAAACAAGTAAGAGAAAACAAAATATGCATTTCATTGAATCTTTAAAAAAGTTATATAAGGCGAATGTGCCACTACAATACAAAAAAAAAAAATAAATAATAATAATAATAAAAAAGGGCGCAGCAAAAGATCATTCCTTCAGCTCTATCTCAACTCCTCCTTCAGAAGGCTAGGCAGAAGAAGTCTCTGGGTCCTAGTAACCCTCACTTGGAACTGCAACCTAGGGAGGGTCAGCTGGATGTGGTATCTCTCCAACAAGAAAGGCTTGGACATCAGCTAAGGGGCCTGCAGCCTCCAAAGGCGCATCAGCAATAGGACCCTTGCTCGTCTCAACGGCCCCAAGAGGATCGGCTTCCTTGGTGGGCTCGTCCAAAGTAATAGCAACTGGGACGCCTTCCTCAAAAACAACCTCCACTCTCTCGGCAGCCATCTCGGCCTCAGAACTTAAAGGGGCAGCCTCGCGGATAGTAGGGGGATAATATACATTCTCCACCTTCCACAGGTCGAACGAAGCCTCAACCCCAGCTTGTTTAAGGGCCTCACTCCAAACTTGGGAGCAGTAAAGTCTGCACACCCCAAGCACTTGGGCTTTAAGGATGTCTTCTATTTCAGCTACCCCTGCCTCATAGGCCTCTTGCACGGCCTTACCTTTGGAAGCCTCAGCTTTGGCCCTGGCAGACTCAGCCTCTTCCTTGGCTTTCAAAGTCTTGTCCCTGGCGAACTCCGCCGCACCTCTAGCCCCCTCTGCCTCAAGCACCCTCTTCTCTAGGGCCGCGATCCCTTCTTTGGCGACCCTCAGCTAATCCTCCGCCTTAAGCAGGCTCTCAGTTTGGTCTAAGGCCAACCTCTCAGTGGCAGCAATGGCTGACTCGGCTGTGTCTCGAGCCCTCTTCACCTCCTCCAACTAATCCATCGCCTTTGAAAGATCAACCTTAGTGGCGTTGAGGGTCCGCACAGCGTCCAACAGCTTGGTATGCTTCGAGCCTGTAGCTTTGCTTTAGCTACTGGCTATATCCTCTAACCTAAAGGTAGCCTAGATAGCCTGCCAGTTGAAACCAATGTGTAACAGATAAGGAGCCAAGAAACAAGAAATAAAGAGAAGTACAAGCGATCAAAAAACTTACCATGCCCAAGTATTGCTTAAGGCCGAGGAAGACCTCCTTACTCCTCAGAGCCTCCAGCTAGGCCATGTCCACAGGGAGTAGCAAAGACTTCCCCAATGCATCAGCTACGAGCACACTCTCGCCCCCTTGAGGGTCCTTGAGGGAGGCGTCATCCGTCAAAGGCTTCCCATGGAGCATAGGGGTAGGAAGACAAGCCTAGACCTCGGGCTAGATGGTGGCCTATTTTTCCTACTCTCGGCGCCCTATCTTCAGCTGTTTCGATGACTGCCGAGTGTTACCATCACCTCGGGAAGGATCAGACTCCTCCCAAGCTTTGGCCCTGGCAGTAAAGTCTGCACTTGGGCTTTAAGGATGTCTTATGTTTCAGCTACCCCTGCCTCATAGGCCTCTTGCACGGCCTTACCTTTGGAAGCCTCAGCTTTGGCCCTGGCAGACTCAGCCTCTTCCTTGGCTTTCAAAGTCTTGTCCTTAGCGAACTCCGCAGCACCTCTAGCCCCCTCTGCCTCAAGCACCCTCTTCTCTAGGGCCGCGATCCCTTCTTTGGCGACCCTCAGCTGATCCTCCGCCTTAAGCAGGCTCTCAGTTTGGTCTAAGGCCAACCTCTCAGTGGCAGCAATGGCTGACTCGGCTGTGTCTCGAGCCCTCTTCACCTCCTCCAACTAATCCATCGCCTTTGAAAGATCAGCCTTGGTGGCGTTGAGGGTCCGCACAGCATCCAACAGCTTGGTATGCTTCGAGCCTGTAGCTTTGCTTTGGCTACTGGCCATATCCTCTAACCTAAAGGTAGCCTAGATAGCCTGCCAGTTGAAACCAATGTGTAACAGATAAGGAGCCAAGAAACAAAAAATAAAGAGAAGTACAAGCGATCAAAAAACTTACCATGCCCAAGTATTGCTTAAGGCCGAGGAAGACCTCCTTACTCCTCAGAGCCTCCAGCTAGGCCATGTCCACAGGGAGTAGCAAAGACTTCCCCAATGCATCAACCACGAGCACACTCTCGCCCCCTTGAAGGTCCTTGAGGGAGGCGTCATCCGTCAAAGGCTTCCCATGGAGCATAGGGGTAAGAAGCCAAGCCTGGACCTCGGGCTGGATGGTGGCCTATTTTTCCTACTCTCGGCGCCCTATCTTCAGCTGTTTCGATGACTGCCGAGTGTTACCATCACCTCGGGAAGGATCAGACTCCTCCCAAGCTTTGGCCCTGGCAGTAAAGTCTGCACTTGGGCTTTAAGGATGTCTTCTGTTTCAGCTACCCCTGCCTCATAGGCCTCTTGCACGGCCTTACCTTTGGAAGCCTCAGCTTTGGCCCTGGCAGGCTCAGCCTCTTCCTTGGCTTTCAAAGTCTTGTCCTTAGCGAACTCCGCAGCACCTCTAGCCCCCTCTGCCTCAAGCACCCTCTTCTCTAGGGCCGCGATCCCTTCTTTGGCGACCTTCAGCTGATCCTCCGCCTTAAGCAGGCTCTCAGTTTGGTCTAAGGCCAACCTCTCAGTGGCAGTAAGGGCTGACTCGGCTGTGTCTCGAGCCCTCTTCACCTCCTCCAACTAATCCATCGCCTTTGAAAGATCAGCCTTGGTGGCGTTGAGGGTTCGCACAGCATCCAATAGCTTGGTATGCTTCGAGCCTGTAGCTTTGCTTTGGCTACTGGCCATATCCTCTAACCTAAAGGTAGCCTAGATAGCCTGCCAGTTGAAACCAATGTGTAACAGATAAGGAGCCAAGAAACAAGAAATAAAGAGAAGTACAAGCGATCAAAAAACTTACCATGCCCAAGTATTGCTTAAGGCCGAGGAAGACCTCCTTACTCCTCAGAGCCTCCAGCTAGGCCATGTCCACAGGGAGTAGCAAAGACTTCCCCAATGCATCAGCCACGAGCACACCCTCGCCCCCTTGAGGGTCCTTGAGGGAGGCGTCATCCGTCAAAGGCTTCCCATGGAGCATAGGGGTAGGAAGCCAAGCCTAGACCTCGGGCTGGATGGTGGCCTGTTTTTCCTACTCTCGGCGCCCTATCTTCAGCTGTTTCGATGACTGCCGAGTGTTACCATCACCTCGGGAAGGATCAGACTCTTTGCCCACCCTAGGCCTCTTGCCCTTGTCCTTCTTTTGTAGGGGGTTGGTGGGCTTGGACCCAGATGGTAAACTCTGCTGGGGCGTGGGAGGAGGAAGCTTGTGAGGAGACTTTGCCGGCGTATCCTTCCTCGACTGCCCCTCAATCAGGGCCAGCAGGCTTGTTTGGGGTCGTTTCCTAAAACTCATCTTCGACCTAGAAGAGGCTTCTTCAAATAAAAGGTCCGCTTCAGTTAGGCTGGGGTCACCTAAATTGCCAGGTGGGTCCTTAGGCGAATGGATTTGGTAGAATACGTCAAACTCGTCCTCAGATAGACTTGAGTCAGCAACTTCCTCTTCTCCTGGCTCTCCTCCTTCGGCCTCGACAACTTGAGACGATGAAGAAGTACTCACCAACGGTATGCCCTCTGGAACAGGAGATCCTTTGGGGATTAAAAACCCGCGCTCGACTACCGTTATCTTCTACAGCCGAGGGTCTTTAGCTCGGATCATGTACTTCGGAGCCGAGAACGAAGTTTGAATCGGGTCGAACCCCAGAATCTTGTAGGCAACCCTAACTTGGTCGTCGGCCTCGTTCACAAAAATCTCCGACCTCAATACGGTCTACAAATCCTCCTTGTTAACCAAGTTGAAGTCACGCTCAAAAGCGCGCAGATCTGCATATAAAAAAAAAAAAAATCAAATTCCTGTTAACAATCAGGCAAAACAGAAAGTGAAAGCACAAGAAATTAAACCCTCTCCCAGTCTGAATGTCCCACCTAGCGTGCCCTCCACCATTGGACAAGAAAGGCCCTCGTGTCACTCTCTGGAAACAATAAGGAAGTCTTTGTTCAAACCCTTGTTGGACTCAGAAAGGCACTGGATGAGCCGGACCCTATCATCCCTCGTCTTCATGTAATAAGACTTCCCCTTATAGCATTGGAGATTATAGCACCAGCTTACATCGTGGTGAGTTAATCCCAGCCCCATCTTCTCATTCAAGGTATCCACACAGCCTAAGATCCTAAACACATTAATTGCACACTGGGTGGGAGATAAGCCGAAGTGCCTAAGGTAATCCCTCATCACCGACCTCATAGGGATCCTCATACCACCCTCTAGAAAGGCGATTATAGGAATCGCCACCTCACCCTCTTTTCTCCTAGTGCTCCACTCCCCTTCTCCACTGTACCTCAAATCCACTGTGTCGAGGACCTTGTAGTCAGCAACGAATTTGTCCATTGCCTCCTCAGACTCGACTAACTTCTTAAACCTATCCATCCTAAAGAGCTAACAAGGGGCTCAGGGAAAATGAAGGAAATAGAAAGAAGAATGAGAGGACAAGGAATTCGGGCAAAAAAGTATGAACTAGAGAGAGAAGAAAACTTACAGAAACGAGGAAATGCTCATTGGACAGGCCTTTTATGTTGAAAGAAGGCATACGGATGATTGGAGACTTGATCAAGTTCAGCGTATGTGCGCAAGGGCTCTTGAATGCAAAAGTAAAGGGACAAATCAGTTCGATTGGATATATATACCCCCAATTAAAAGTAACCACACAGGCTTTCCCGCCCAATAAGTTAGAAGCATCCCTACCGTCCATTCATCATCACACCGTTGAACGTGGAGGACACAGAGCAGCTGAAATTTAATGAGGGCGTGCCCCAAATATCGAAACGCCAGGAACGTCTCATGGGCAGTTGAAAGGATTTTGACACTGACAGAAAAACAAGGTCCGTCAGGCCAGGACAAGGACCAAAGAACATCAAAATCCTTCTCCCCGCCGAAAGAGCTGGGCAGCAGAATTTTGAGGGGCTATTGTGGGGCCCAAAGATTTGGTTACCCCAGCCCACTCCATATCGAGCCCATGGCCCATGTCGAGGAAAGTACAGAATCCAAGGATAAGTGGGAGAGGCCCAAGTCATCAAGGAACTTCACCGAGGATGACCACGTCCTCGGCAGGCCGATGTTGAAGAAAAGAAGACGTCATCCATCCATTAAATGTACGCAACCAACACTCTGTCCGCATTAATGGAGAATCGAACAGCGAACAGTGATGCCTTGGTTACTTCAACTAACAGAAAGCCTGCTAAGGCGGCTGATGGGACAAGCCCTCAGACACAGGTTCAGATGACCGACAAGTGGATGACCGAGATCAACTAAACAAGATTATATAATAGAGGAAACCACTAAGGAAAGGGGGGGGGGGATGTCTAAGGACAACCCTTGTATTCATTAAGTTCTAAGGGAAGAGCTCCTCGGACTAAGCCGAGAACGAACTTTCCCTTAGAACACTTAGCCAAATCTCAGTTATCGATCCTGTAAACCTGCACCGACCGTTGTGTCTTTCGTTAATTTCTAGTCCTTCTACCCATTTTCTACAAATTTATTGTATCGGGGCGCTTCACCCGCCGGTGTGGGATTAAGGTATCAAGCCTTACACTACAAGGTAAGCCCTTGGTGGGGTAAAAATCCTGAATTCCCGCGTCGCGTGGGAAAAATGCCGATCCCTACAAAATGTATTAATTTTGATGATATTTTTTCAGTATTGGTAAAGATAATGAAAAAGGTTGAGCTTGGAGCTAGCTTGATCGGGATAAATTCTAATTGAAGAATTGAGTTGAATCTCTTTCGTAAGTGGGCTGGAGGGAGAGATTGTTTGGTGCACTGCACCGTGGGTCTAGCTCACATGCTTTTTTCAAGAGCTCATTTAATGAGCATAGCACTCCATGACTTGTGAGAAGTCTGACTTCTCTTAGTGAGAAGTCTGACTTCTCTTAATGAGAAGTGAGCCAAAGTGTGTTGGACACGCCAAAGACAAAAGAAAAGAAAGAAGCAAAAGCAAGAAAAGATTTGACTATGGCAAAGCTGAAGAAAAGAGAATTTGGTTGAAGCAAAGTCAAAGTAACTGGCTTGCATGTGGCTTGCAAGTGGAAGGAAGAAAAGAAGGAAAAGATGAACAAATAAATAAGGAGGCCATTTGGCCAGTGAAGATGTGGGAAAAAAGAAGTGAAGTTCCAAAGTGTGAGGACTAAGTGCGTGAGTGAGAGCAAGCAAAAAGAGAAGGGAAAAATAGAGAGAGCAACAGAGCACTGTAAGAGATACACGGTGAGAAAGAGAGCAGTGAGTGAAAAGAAAAAAGTGAGGTTTTTTTTTTTTTTTTTTTTTTTTTTTTTTTTTTTTTTCTAAATGTTGTAATCTCTATTTAATATAGTGAAATTATTCGAAATTTATCCCGTAATTTTTTCTTTCAAGGAGAAAGGGTTTCCACGTAAATTTTTGTATTATTGTGTGATTATACTTCCGCTGTGTTTGCTTAAATTTATTCATAGTTATATAGAATTTTTCCCGAGAGTTGGCCCTCCACTTCCATCCAAACAGACGTAATTGCCATCTTCTTAGAGTCTTGGTAAATCAGCTGGGTTCCCTTGTCAGCATACTCACAGGCAATGTATCTAGTAATTGCCCTTGATTCTGAGTTACAAAAGGTCAAAGCATGAGGATCATACTAATTAAATGCATCCATTATGCTTGAACGGAAAGAGAGGAGAGTGATAAACTAACACTCGTCCCAAAAACTAATACTGCTAATGAAAGTTTCAATTTTACGAGTGAGAAAAGGGAAACTGATTGAGATATATTAATGTCTTTCTCCCCGGTCCAAACAGGAGCAAAACAATAACTAATGTCTACCAATTGCATATAGATTAATTTACCAAAGAGCTTGAGATCTCCATCTTCAAAAGCTGGAACTTGACCAAATGGCTGCATAGCCATAGACAAGGAAATGTTAGCTAGACTCAAAAAGATTATAATAACAATGTACAAAATAATTGAACCTATTTCATTGTTGTTTTTCTTTATGATTATAATGAATAATGGGCTTTTTGTACTTGATCCTAAAAAAAGTTAATACATGAATGTTTTTAGTTTCCTTACATTGTGGGTCGACAGGAAGTGTTCTTTTTTATGTTCACCAGCACTCATGTCTACAAGAACAAACTCATGGTCAAGCTCTTACTCATAAACGGCAGCGAGAACTCGCAGTGTATTTGTTGAGAGAGGGCTTCCATGGACTTTGATCGCTGCCATGATGGGGGAGAATGGTTATATGATCAAAAACAAAGAGGAGATAGAGAAAGCAATGTACCACTGGCCTCATCTGATCCATTTTTATATTAGTATTTAAAAGAATAGTTTAAATTGGTATTTGGAAGGAAGGGTTAGATCATAGAATAGTCCCTTATTTATTTTGGCCGAATGAGAATTCTTAATCCTGGCAAAGGTCCATAGAAACAGAAAGTTGCAAGTGGCAGCTGACAAAACAAGATTCTTTATTTTGGATGATTTGTTTTATCAACCACTATTATTGGTTTGGTGGCTTTTCAAGTACTATATTATGCCGACCAACACAAGTGGTGCTATTTTACTGGTGAGCATGAGGACCGAATTAGTAATATTTTACTTACAAATTGATAAATTTTAGCCAAAGCTCCAGTGGCTTAAAACATTCAACGCTCTACTTTGTGGAAAACGTTTACCTCCGTACTATCTTTATATATTTATATTAGATGTAAAAAATTTAATAGTACGACTACATATTTTTATCGTACCTTTCATATTTGTAAAATTTTAAAAAGATTAAAGATTAATAACTATGTTATCAATCATATGTTTAAATTTTAAGTTTTTTTAATATAAATTTGTGCATAAAAAATAAGTTTATTTATCAAATAGTAAATTATTTCCAATTTAAACAAAATTTGACATGTATATTATATATATATATATATATAAAAGATAAATTTGAAAAGTTTTTCTCCAAACAAATTTAGGGATAAACATTTTTCCCAATTTGTTACATATGCTTTGATATGATAGCACCAACCTCAACCCCCGAAGAAATAATGTTAGGCTGATGGCAATGTAATCATCAAGTATCCTATAAGGGGCCAAAACTAGCTAAGCCCACTTAGTATAGTGGAGTCAGGTTTAGAAGGCCCAAAACGATTAATTTGTTAGAGTATGAACTTTCGAAATCAATTTTAATGTGCCTTTATGGTCAAATTGCCAGGTTAATATCGAAAAAGCTGAATGAATCACAAAAAAGAGACTAAGTTAGGGATTAACACTTCCTCCGATCTGACCAAGGTGCAGATATTCGTATAAAGTTCGAATCTCAAATATAGGATTGTGTTACATAGTTTATCTATTTTCTTTCAATTTCTTATCCCTTAATCTGAAGGGGTTTCCTTTCCTTATATAGTTAATTGAATTGCATCCCATCCATCCACTTGTATAGTCATGGGCCTTCCTTTGGATGCTTGTCCCATCAGGGTTGTACTGGAGGTGGTAAAGTGTGCTGCAAGCACTGTTCAAGAGTCATTCCTCCATTATTATGGTTAGCTGAGATGGTACAGTGCATTAAATGTGGTGGTGATGACTACTTTATCTAGATATTTTCCTTCTTCTTTGCTTACACATCTCTACCATCTTCCTCAGTATTCAGTTTCCTGGTGCAAGTGGCTTGCTCAATAATTCCTGGGGAGTGCCGCTATTCGGGCTCCTTGGAAGGTTTTCCTCTTCATCTTTCCTCCTCAGACTCTTATCCACGTGTTGGGTTAGGACTGATGTGTAAGTGGGCCCTTTCTCCCTCCTCGGATTGGGCCCACGGGCTCTATTCTGTAGTCAGGTCTTACCCCTCCCACACAGCCAATTGCTTAATATCCATTTATTATTGAAGAAAGAACAACTAGAAGACAAGAACCCACTTAATATAAGGCAATGACTTGGTCTACATTTATTCTTCCAATGTAGTGAACCCATTCATCAATCACTCTTGTTTTCCGATCATACAATGTTTTTACACTCTTTCCTTTAATTTTTTTTATAAGTTGTAACTCGTACTTACACTCAAAAAAATATTTAATAATAATGGTGCTGAGGTGGTATTCTTATTTAAGTGAGTGATATGGTCATTTTGACTTTCACACTAAGTAATGTGAATGGATTACTTGGTACTAAAAATGAATAAATTAAATTAATTAGACTAGGTAGCGCAAAATTAGGAAAAAAAAAATTAGAAATTGAAAATTAAAACTAAAAATTAGAAAATTTTCTTTCACCAAAAAAAAAAAAAAAAAAAAGGCAAAAATTAGAAATTAATTTTAATTCAATATAGATTCTGATTATGCTTTGACTTTAATAAAACTAGAATATAACCCACACAATGAGCCGCGCTCTGTGTAGGGTTGTACACGGTGCGGTGCGGCTGGTTTTTGTGGCCGTTTCTGCACCGCATCGGAATCTTCGGTTTCCTAAAAACTTGAGCCGCAACACGCCTAAAGAATGGTTCTACGACAACATCGGTGACGGTTCCAGTCGGCATGGTGGTCGGTGTCCACATGTCTGTCACACACAAACAGAGGAAGAGAGATCTAAAACCAAAATCAAACCCAGAAAACTCACGAATTCAAACCACAAATCAAAACTTAGATCAAATAAGATCAAAAGATTCAAAACCCACTATAAACCCAAATATTAAAACCCAAACAAGCTGAAGATTCTTGGGACTAACCATTGATTGACTCACCTATGAAGTCTAATCAACCACCAGGCGATGGAGGCAGAGACAATTACTTGAAGATCTGACCTGGGTGGCGTCGTGGCAGCAAAAGTAGAGGTGGCTTGAAGATAAAAAGCTGAAATGGTGGTGGGTTTTGTGTTGTGGGTGGGGACGGAAATCTTAGATCTAACTTGAAGGAGGTAGAAATTTCAAGTTTTGTATATATATAAGCAAATGGATCGGTTTGGTGTTCATCGGAATCCAAAAACCTTCATCGACAATCGTACCAGCCGACTTTGGTGCTTGAAAATTGCTGCCGATCACCATGCCTAACACCTGCGGTGGAGGTTTGAGGTGGGCAAATCGGTTCGACTCCAACCGATTTCGTCAGTGGTGGGCGGTGCTTGTACAGCCCTAACTATGTGTGGGGTACCTTCTTTGTATATTCTTCAACAATTTTACTATATTTATTTGATGTTTACAATAACTAATTTAATTTTATGGACAATTTAAATAGTAACATTTGGTTATTTTTTTAAAAAAATAACTAAAAGATTACCTTATTCTATTGATAGAGTTTGTATCTTGAATTATAAATTTCCCAAGTTTTAGAACAACATAAATTATACATTTGAAAAAATAAAAGTGAAAATTATTTTTTAAAACTTGGAATTTTTGGTATATTTCACTTAACTTAAACTTTCAATTTTATTTTTAGAATCCAAAATTTTTTTATTTAAACTTCAATTTTTTTTTTAAATTTCAGTTATTAAATTTAAATTTTTAAATATTGTATCTTCTAGACTTTCACCTTGTTTTATCTGTTGACAAAGTTTGTATATTTTTATTATTTATTGGTTGGGATGTGGATCATATGGGAGTAGGTATAAACTAATATTAAAAATTTTATTTTTGTTAGTTGGTTGGTATAAATCACTACTTTATTTCTTCTTGTTTAAAATCTTGTCTCATCCCGATTCTTTCACCTGTGATTTTGGCCCATATATAAACAAATCATTATTATTTTTTTCTAAACCTCTTTTCTTTCTTCTTTACTTTCATTAAAAATGTGTTTTTCTTGTTTACCTTCCTTACATTTGATTTTTTTGTTTCCATTAAGAATATGTTTTTTTTTTTTTTTTTATTTAGAAATGACATGTTATTCATTTTACCTTCTTCTCCAAATAAATAAATGTATAAAAAATTATGACATGTTGTGTTAATGATGATTTTAAGAACATAAATTATTTGAATTTGAATGATTAAGGGGGGGGGGAGAGAGAGAGAGAGAGAATTAAACTTCGTTGAAGTTAAGGGGAGCATGAACCTAATTTGCACGTATATGGATTATTAGTGCAACAAGTCCCATTGCACTGGAGTGGGATACTTGCTTTGTATGATTTTAATAAGATACTTTCATAAACTGCGTTGTTTTTTCTCCAATCTTCAAGTTTGAGGTATAAAGTTTATGCACTATTTTAAATTAGCGAGTGAAAGCAGGGGAACGACCTTTAACCAAGTGGAAAACGACGCATACCTAACCCATTGAAATGGTGGGTTGAGTTAACCCATGGGTCACATGATTGAGATCTTTTTTTTTTTTTTTTTTTTTTTTTTTTTTTTTTTTTTTTTTGGCTTTCTGATTTTGTTTTAAAGTAACGTTCAAACTATATAAACTTAAAAATTTATATATTATTTAACTTTTATTTTTATGTGCTTTTGTTCATTTCCTTTTTATTTGTATTAAAAGGATGACAAAGATAATGATATTGAATTTCTTTTTTTATTTTGTATTTTTATATTCATGTATAAAAGAAATACAAATCGTACCAAGTTGATATGATACTCCAAAGACCAAGTAAAGTTCATAAACATTGCAAACCATTTACGTTACTGGCACAAACACGATTTAACCTAAACTTGATTAGATTGAATTTGAATATGTATAATCAACCCAATTTGTTTACTAAGTCTTGTACCAAGTTCATTATTCTTGTGGATAAGACCTCAAAGAAACTTTACGATTAGCTTCTAGCCTGGGGATTAAAATAAACTTGGATTGTTTGACACTTCAATTCATCGAGATTTTCACTTGTACTTAATAAAAGTGCCAATTTTTCTGTTATGTCATATTTTACCTTCTTTTATCTGTTACTTTGTATTATTGTTATTGCCTTATTGGCTGGGATGAATCACATGGAATATGTATAAATCTTAGAGTCCTTGACTTGTGTGAATTATGAATTTGCACGTACTATTGAACATTATGTTTGAATATCAATAATGCATAGTCCCTAGCTACATCTATCTGATCTAGAGAGAGAGAGAGAGAGAGAGAGAGAGAGAGAGAGAGAGAGAGAGAGAGGGATTAAACTCAGTTTGAGTAATGGGGGACATGAACCTGAGGAGCATGTCTATGGATTATTAATAGTGCATAAACTTGATGCCTTCAACTTGAAGATTGAAGACACAACAACGACAACTTGTGAAACCAAACTCTAGAAACATGCAAGCCTCCACATTGGAAATGGCAGACTAGGAACATTAAAATCAAAATACATGAAGTCAAAGCACACATGCTTATTGGAGACAAATGACCAGAGAGTAGTCGATAGCAATCCATTCCTTATTGTCGACTTTGCAAGGCAAGGACCTTCAACCAAGCTGGCCTTGCTGTGATGTCTGCTACCCAAGCACTCACATGGGGGCGTGAATCAAAGAGCTTTTTAACTTGTGTCCCACACAAGTAATGCAAAGTGGGCAAATGGTGCAAATCCGCCAGGGTGAAGCAATCACCTCCCAAGTATTTTGACTGAGCCAATCGACTCTCATAGACATCAAGAACCTTAGCTAGCTTAGCTTCAATTTCCTCCACAACTGCAGTGTCTGTACTCATGCCAAGCAGTGGCTTTATTGACAATTCCCAGCCTAGCTTTGAAGCTGCTGGATCGTACTGTTGGGCCTCCACTTCCATCCAGACAGATGTAATTGCCATCTTCTTAGAGTCTTGGTATATCAGCTGGGTTCCCTTGTCAGCATACTCACAGACAATGTATTTATTAATTGCCCTTGATTCTGAATTACAAAAGCTCAAAGCGTGAGGATCATACTAATTAAATGCATCTATTATGTTTTAACGCAGAGAGAGGAGAGCAATAAACTAACACTTGTCTCAAAAACATAAATTGCTAATGAAATTTTCAATTTAACGAGTGAGAAAAGGGAAATTGATTGAAATATATTAATGTCTTTCTCCCCCGTCCAAACAAGAGCTAAACTATAACTAATATCTACCAATTGCATATAGACATACCAAAGAGCTTGAGATCTCCATCTTCAAGAGCTGGAACTTGACCAAATGGCTGCATAGACAAGAAAATGTTAGATTCAAAATGATTATAATAACAACAAAATAATTGAACCTATTTCATTGTTGTTTTTGTTCATGATTATAATGAATAATGGGCTTATAGGGAATAGAACGATTGGATTTTTGTACTTGATCCCAAAAAAGTTTGAGATACATGAATGTTTTTGGTTTCCTTACATTAAAGGACAGGAAGTGTTCTTTCTTATGTTCACCAGCTCTCATGTCTACAACAACAAACTCATGGTCTATCTCTTTCTCATAGACGGTAGCAAGAACTCGCATTGAAGCTGTTGAGAGAGGGTTTCCATGGACTTTGATCGCTGCCATGATGGGGGAGGATGGTGATATGATCAAGAACAAAGAGGAGATAGAGCAAGCTATATACCACAGCACAGGCCTCATCTCATCCAATTATTTATACATATATGTTGGTATTTGAAATAAATTATTTCAAATACCTTCCAAATACCAATATAAACTATAATTGATATATACTATTTTTTGAAATAATAGTTTATATCGGTATTTGGAAGGTAGGTCAGTATTCTAGAATAGTCCTTAAACCCTTTTTTTTTTCTTTTTTTTTTGGGTGAATGAGAAGGAAAAGTCCACAACTATAATATTTTTCACAACTTCTTGCTAAAACTATGATATAACAAAATGTGATTAATGAAAAAAATGGTAGGAAGTAATGATTAATCACTCTCAGTATGTTACATTAAAATTGTGGTAAAAAAATTATGAAATAATTTGATCCTAAAAGGCTAAAATTACTTATACGAGAATTCTTAATCCTGACAAAAGTACGAGAGAAGTAACTCAGAAAAAATATGCATATTTCTGAAATATAATAGATTTTCTCCAAAAAGTACATGAAAACAGAAAGTTGAAAGTGCTTGGCAAGCGGTTACATATTAGATGATTTTTTTATACCCTCCACTATTATTGCTTTAAGGACTTTTCAAGTACTATTTTATTCCCGACCGAAACAAGTGGTAGTAATTTGCTAGCGAGCATATATAATGACCAAAGTAGTAATATTTTATGCGCAAATTCATAAATTTTAGCCATTGAGCTCCCTGTGCTAGGCTGTCTGTGGCTTAAAAAATTCAGCCACTAAGGCTCCAGTTTTGTTACACATGCTCTGATATGATATCACCAACCCCAGCCCCTGAAGAAAATAATGCTAGCAGCTGATCGCTGCCACATGTGGCTTAAAAAAAATTTTGAACCACTAATTCAACCACCGGTTTATTGTTGGTATTGATAGATAAGGGTCAATGATAGGAAAAAAATTTTGTATTAGGCTGGCGTATAAAACTCATGTGAGACTGAAATGTGAGCCTCACAACATATAATAAGATAATTTCTTCATTGATAGAGGACCATTGTGTATGGTTGTTCCTCTAGCAATGAAGGCTTCATAAATCGTAACAATTGTTCCTCAAGCTTTTCTAGTTCAACACCCTTCAGGAAAACATTAACTTAAAATTTATACCATACGTGAGGTAGATTTCGGGATTATAACCTATGATTTGTTCCCAAAGGTTACTGGGATAAAGAGTGAAGAGGGATTGCTTTGTCTTTGATGAGTTTAAAGTTAAGGCACTAAAACCTTCGAGCAAGTCAGCATACAATGTAAGTTGAAATAAAAATTCCAAGACTAATCAAATAATTCATATATTTAATTTTAAAGTTCCGAAGGGTCTCTTTGTAAACACATCTTCTGTTTGGGTGTGTGCGTGTTGGAATTTCCTGAATTTTGTAAATATCCATTAAATTATGTTATTGGCAAATTAGTTATTGGGCTTAATTGGTTAAATTTTCTAAAATTGGTAATTAATCCTAATTGGGCTATAAAGTCTAAACCATTTTATAATTAATTAAATCTAGTGGAATTGCAACCAATAAAACTCAACCGGTAAAATCTATGATGGTTAAATAAGAAATCTGGGATTTAATCTCTAATTGCAAAAAAAAAAAACTGATTGGTGTTTTGGTCTGATGATGAAGAGCTATTATCGGAAGCGAACGTCATAAGTTGAAACTTTTTAAAACAAAACTTAAAAATAAATAAATATTTATTTTATTAACAAACCGCGTGAATAATGAATTTGCACCCACCGTCGAACATTGTGCTTGCATAGAAATAGTGAATAGTTCCTAGCTACTTCTTTTTTTTTATCTATATTAGATGTGAAAATACAATGTTGATGTGAAAGCTAAGGGTATGAGAGAGAGAGAGAGAGAGAGAGAGAGAGAGAGAGAGAGAGAGAGAGAGAGAGAGAGAGAGAGAGAGAGAGAGAGAGAATGTATAAGGATTATTAGTGCAACAACTCCCATATGCTTGATCAGGGGCAGCTTAATATATTTGGGGGCCTAAGGCGAAAACTAAAATTAAGGCCTTATATATTTAAATATGATTTCAAAAAAATTAAATATTACTTAAATTCTATTATCTTGTTTTAGATGCAAAATTACTACTAATTAACATGAACAATGTAAATTTTCTTTGAAAGTCTATTGACAAAAAATTTGACAAAACTTTTCAAACCTATTAATGTGGCAGATTGATAATGATAAGTAAAAAAATGATATTAGTGATGGACTTACATAAAACTAATAAAAGTTTGTCAATTCAACTTGTGAAAAATGTTGTAAATTTTTTTTGTATATTGCTTTTTTTTTTTTTAGAAGTGTTACATTCATAATATTTTCATAACAAATCCTAGGTGTTAATTTGTTGCTGGTTCTAATTTGAACTCATCATTGACATTAATTTTTTGTCATCAATAATACCCTGTAACAACTTACCAATTAGAATTTATTTTAAAGTGTTGTGAAAAATGCTAGGGACGTAACATTTTTTTTCTTTTTCTTTATTTGATAAAAAATTATTATTTTATTTATTAGCTAACATTTGGATTTAATTAATACTATTATAATATTTTAAAAAATCCTATTAGTTAAAATTTGGAGACCTTTTTTCTACTTAGGGCCTTAGGCCCCCGCATTAGTTGCTTCACATATAGAGCCGGCACTGTGCTTGATGCCTCCAACTTGAAGATTAAAGACAAAACAACAGTGACAGAGTATGAAACATACAAAGTAAGTCGCCCATTCCAGTGCAATGGGACTTATGAAAGCAACCCAGAAACATAAAAGCCTCCACATTGGAAATGGTAGACTGTTAACCTTAAAATCAAAATACATGAAGTAAAAGGACATATACTTATTAGAGACAAATGACATCCAGAGAGATCTACAGAGTAGTCGGTAACAATCAATTCCTTACTGTTTGCTTTGCAAGGCCAGGACCTTTAACCAAGCTGGCCTTGCTGTGATGTCTGCTACCCAAGCACTCACATAGGGGCGTGAATCAAAGAGCTTTTTAATTTGTGTCCCCAACAAGAAATGCATAATGGGCATGTGGTGCAAATCCGCTAGGGTGAAGCAGTCACCTCCCAAGTATTTTGACTCAGCTAGTCGACTCTCATAGATATCAAGGACCATAGCTAGCTTAGGTTCATTTCCTCCACAACTGTTGCGTCTGGACTAATGCCAAGAACTACTGGCTTATATCCTAGCTCCATGCCTAGAGTTGTAGCTATTTTGTCGCACTGTAGGGCCTCAGCCTCCATCCAAACCGATGTAATTGCCATCTTCTTAGGGTCTTTGTATATCAGTTGGGTTCCCTTATCAGCATACTCATAGGCAATGTATTTAGTAATTGCCCTTGATTCTGAATTACGAAGGTCAAAGCATAAGGATCATACTAATTATATCCATCCATAATTTTTTATTTAATGAAAAAAAATGACTTGCAGGTGTGGTCATTGCCATGGGTCCACTTAAAACCCTATTATGCATGATGTGGGACCACCCACAAAATAATAAAGCTTGCCACTTAAATCCATAACTCCTAAACTTATAAGTATGATGGGTCACAAGAGTTTCCTAATTCCTACTACCAAACAATCTCCACGGACGATTTTTATCGGATGGAGAGAATAGAGATAAATTAACTTAGTTCCAAAAACTGAAATTGCTAATAAAAGTATCAATTTAATGAGAGAAAAGGGAAGTTGATTGAAATATATAAATTTTTAAAATATATTCCTGACACTTTCGCCTTTCATATCTTTGCCTCTTATCTCTTTCTCTCTCCCCCCATCCAAACATTTGGTAAACCATAACTAATATCAATGTCTACCAACTGCATCTACACTTACCAAAGAGCTTGAGATCTCCATCTTAAAAAGCTGGAACTTGACCAAATGGGTGCATAGACAAGGAAATGTTAGATTCAAAAATATTATAATAATAATAATAAAAATAATTGAACCTATACATTGTTGTTTCTTCTAGATGATTATAATGAACAATGGGCTTATAGGAAATGGAAGGGATTGGAAAAGGCATTTTTTTTACTTGATCCTAAAAAGGTTGAGATACATGAATGCTTTCAGCTTCCTTACATTGCGGGACAGGAAGTGTTCTTTTCTGTGTTCACCAGCTCTCAAGTCTACAATAACAAACTCATGGTCTAACTCTTTCTCATAGAGGGTAGCGAGAACTCACATTGTAACTGTTGAGAGAGGGTTTCCATGGACTTTGATCGCTGCCATGATGGTGGATGGTGATATGATCAAGAACAAATAGCAGATAGAGCAAGCAATATACCACAGGCCTCCTCTGATCCATTTATATATATACATATATATTGGTTTTTGGAAGGAAGGAAAGTTCCAAGTTTCTTTCTAGAACGCTTACTTTGTAAGCCAATTAAACCAGGAACTCAGTTACTAAAAAATTTTTTTTTTCGGCTGAATGAGAATTCTTAATCCTGGAAAAAGTCCGTGGCAGCTGATTACATATTGCCGTGTTGGATGATTTTTTCCCCTCTATTATTGGTTTGGATGATTTCAATTACTATTCTATTCTGACCAAAACAAGTCATACTAATTTACTAGTGAGCGTGATGAAGAAAGTAGTAATATTTTTTTGTACAAATTGATAAATTTAAGCCAAAGCTCCCTGTGTGTCAGGCCACCAGTGGCTTCAAGAATTCAACAACTGCTAGGTTCCAGTTTGTTACGTATGTTCTGATATTATATCACGGTATCACCGACCCCAGCCCAGCCCGAAGAAAATAATGTTAGGCTGATAGCAGTGTAATCGTCAAAGCAGCCTACTCATTGCTTAGTATATCCATTTATTATTGAAAATAGAAGGATGGGAAAACAAGAGACCATATAATAAAGAGCAAAGACTTGGTCTGGATTAGTTGTTCCAGTGTACTCTGGTGCTCGAATGAATTTACATCCTTTCCTTGATCAGTTTATTAATAAAATTGAGCCTATAGTTGAGACATGGGATGACCATACTCCTAGTATAATTCTTTTTTCTTTTTTCTTTTTTTTTTTGAACTACTAATTTAACTTTTATTATATAGTTTCAATGGGGAATAAAATTCGTGTCATACCAAGTTGACCTGACCCTTAAAAGATCATGTATAGGTCATAGAGATTGCAAAACGTTTAGGATGACCTGTTATCAGCACAAACTTGATTTAACCCGAACTTGATAAGATTGAATTTAAATATTATATATAAAGTGAATCTATCAATTAAATTAGCCCATGGCAATCCAACTAGACAATTTTATTATTCTTGTGGATAAGGACCCGAAAGAAAATTTGTGATTTGCCTCCAATTAACCTGCAGTTTCGTTCCTCAAAAAAAAAAAAACCTGCAGTTCCAATGAAGATTAAGATGAACTTGGAGGGTTTGACACTCCAATACTTTGAGATTCCCACTTGCATTTAATAAAAGTGTCATTTTCAGTTATTCATGTCAACTTTCACCATCTTTTATCTGTTAACAAAACTTGTACTTAGTATTATTTTTATTGGCTGGGATGTGGATCACATGGAATGGGTATAAATCTTGAAGTCCATGACTTATGAGGATTATGAATTTTCACGCACTATAGAACATTATGCTTGCATAGCAAGAGTGCATAGTCCCTGTCTAATCTGTAAGAGAGAGCGAGAAAGAGGATTAAACTCAGTTTAAGTGATGTGGGACATGAACCTGTGGAGCATGTATATGGATTATTATTGCAACAATCCCATTGCCCTGGCATGGGAGAATTCACTCGTTTTAAATAATGCATAAACTTGATGCCTTCAACTTGAAGATTGAAGGCACAACAATAATGACAACTTGTGAAAGCAACCTATAGAAACATTCAAGTCTCCACTCTCCACATTGAAAATGGCAGACTGTAAACATTAAAATCAAAATACATGAAGTTAAAGCACATATACTTATTGGAGACAAATGACCAAAGAGTAGTCGGTAACAGTCCATTCCTTACTGTTTGCTTTGCAAGGCAAGTACCTTTAACCAAGCTGGCCTTGCTGTGATGTTTGCTACCCTAGCACTCACATAGGGGCGAGAATGAAAGAGCTTTTTAACTTGTGTCCCCAACAGGTAAGGCATAGTGGGTAAATGGTGCAAATCCGCCAGGGTGAAGCAATCACCTCCCAAGTATTTTGACTGTGCCAATCGACTCTCATAGATATCAAGGACCTTAGCCAGCTTAGGTTCATTTTCCTCCACAACTGCTGCGTTTGTATTAATGCCATAAACTACTGGCTTGTACGCCAGCTCCATGCCTAGAGTTGTAGCTATTTGGTCGTACTGTAGAGCCTCAACCTCCATCCAAACTGATGCAATTGCCATTTCCTAAGAGTCTTGGTATATCAGCTGGGTTCCCTTGTCAGCATACTCATAGGCAATGTATTTAGTAATTTCCCTTGATTCTGAATTACAAAAGGTGAGAAAGCATGAGGATCATACTAATTACCCATCCATTAATTTTTTTTAATGAAAAAAAAAATTGCAAATGTGGTCACTACACTTGGCATACTTGAACTTAAATCCTGTCATGCATCGTGTCCACTTGTGCAATAATAAGACTTGCCGCTTAAATCCATAATACCAAACCCACAAAAGGACTTGCAAATGTTGTCATTACCCCTGGTTTACTTAAATTTAAACTTTATCATGAATGTTGTGGGACCATTTGCACAATATAAGTCTTGTCACTTAAATACACAATTTTGAAACTGACAAGTGTAATGAGTTAAAAGAACTTCCTACCACTAAG
The DNA here is from genome assembly GCA_023621385.1 of Quercus gilva. NCBI lineage: Eukaryota > Viridiplantae > Streptophyta > Magnoliopsida > Fagales > Fagaceae > Quercus > Quercus gilva. The sequence goes on along the minus strand of CM042484.1, from coordinate 13,383,004 downwards.
TTACCTCCATAAACAGTTTAAACTGGCAGAGAATAGAGTGATAAACTACTAAATCAACTTAATGATAGAAAATGGAAGTTGATAGAAATATATTAGTTTTTAGGATATATTCCAGTCACTTTCTCCTCTTGTCTCTTTCGCCTGTCCAAAAATGAGGTAAATTATAACAGTATGACTAATGTCTACAAGCTGCATATACACTTGCCAAAGAGCTTGAGATCTCCATTTTCAAAAGCTGGAACTTGACCAAATGGCTGCATATATAGACAAGGAAATGTTTGATTCAAAATTATTATAATAATAATAAAAATAATTGAACCTATTCATTGTCGTTTCTTCTAGATTATAATAATGAACAATTGGCTTACAAGAAATGGAAGGATTGGAAAAGCCTTTTTTTTTTTTTTTACTTGATCCTAAAAAAGTCGAGATACATGAACGTTTTTAGTTTTCTTACATTGCGGGACAGATATTGTTCTTTTCTATGTTCACCAGCTCTCAAGTATACAATAACAAACTCATGGTCTAGCTCTTTCTCATAGAGGGTAGAGAGAACTCGCATTGTAGTTGTTGAGAGAGCGTTTCCATGGACTTTGATCGCTGCAATGATGGGGGAGGATGGTGATATGATCAAGAACAAGGAGGAGATAGAGCAAGCAATACTCCACAAGCCTCCTCTGATTCATTTATATATATATACACATATATATTGGCATTTGAAAGAATAGTTCATATCGGCATTTGGAAGGAAGGTATGTCTCAATTTTCTTTCTAGAACGCTTACATTGTAAGCCAATCAAACCAGGAACTCCATTCCTAAACCTTTTTTTTTTTCCGGCTGAATGAGAATTCTTAATCCTGGCAAAAAGTCCATGGAAACAGAAAGTACAAAGTCCGTGGCAGCTGATTACATATTGGGTGATTTTTCCTTCTCTATTATTGGTTTGGTGAGATTTTCAATTACCATTATATTCTGACCAAAGCAAGAAATACTATTTTACTTGTGACCGTGATGATGAAAGTAGTAATTAATATTAGAGCACTAGCATTAACACTCGATATAATAGAAATAGTATTGCATTTTAGCCAATCAAGCCCACCAAAAATTCACCCATATTAAAATGTTTTAATATGCACGCAAAGTTTTACAAAAATTCATGGTTGTTATTTACATTGTCACTATTGATTTTACATTTAGTTTTTTTTTTTTTTTTTTTTAATTGTATCTTGAGGAAGAATAAACAGAGTAGATAGCTGTTGTTATGTTTGAAGAAAAAAAAATAATTTAAAAAATCATAAAAATTTAATATTTTAATAAAATGTAGTAATATAGATAATTTAATGTGTAATGTTTTGAATCAGCTCCTGCTCTCTCTTACGTAAAAATCCATTCAGGACAAAGTTTGGCTATAAAATTGGTTGTATCCTAAGACTACAACCTTATTCAATATCTTTTATTGAATGTGAATTCTGACAAATTTACCATTGGATTACATTCTCTTCTTATATCCTCCATACTTGCAAAATTTATAGAAAATTAAAGATCAATAGCTATGTCATCAATCAATTTTTTAAATTGTAAGTTTTTGTAATTTAAAATTATGTATAAAATATAATCTTATAGATCATATCTATTTATATATTACTAAAAACTGAAACGTAACATTTATTATTGTTACGCTCCTATTAAATCACATCAGTAGCCACGTCATTCATTTATTTTTTATATTTTCTTTTCTTTATTTAAACTTTTCTTCCCCCTATTTTCCACCCAAAAAAAAAAATTAAATAAATAAATAAACTTTTCTTCTCCCTATTAATTTACACACCTACTGTTACATTTCTTCCAACTTTTGCCTTTCTTTTTTGCCTCTTTATCTTCCTACTACTTTACCGTTATACTTCCTTACGCTTTTTTATAATTTGCCTCTTCTTCTACTTTTACACCTATTGTTACACTTCTTCCAACCTTTCTCTTTCCTTTTTGCCTCTTAATCTCCCCACTACTTTACCGTTATACTTCCTCTTTTTTATAATTTCCTCTTCTTCTACCAATTTTATTTTGTATAAATTTGATATCGTTTTCTCATTCAATCTATATTTTCCCACACAAAATTATGAGTATTTTCTCTCTCTCTCTCTCTCAATGAATTTTTATTCTTTCTTACTGTATATATACAAGTGTGAAACCAAGTAACTACCTAACAGTACTAACAACCATTCACACGTGCTAGCTACAGTACTAACAAACTCTCTCACATGTTGTCACTAAGTATACATTTAGTTAATCACTAAGCTACATGTCGTACACACAGTATATTACACTGTCATTTTACTATGCTCTGATATTGGTTGATTTGCCCTGCTATCCCTGCTCTTGCTTCTAATCTTGGTAGCTTCATCTTGACTCTGATACTCCCCTTCAAGAGTAGCTGGTGTATATATATTAATCATTCCCATCTTACAAGTAAGATTGGAGAATTGATTGTAACTCAAAGCCTTTGTAAGCAGATCAGCCAATTGACAATTTGGTCTAACATGATTCAGTTTAATCACCTTTTCCAAGACTTTATCTCTAACCACATGACAATCTATTTCTATATGCTTTGTCCTCTCATGGAAGACTAGATTGGAGCCAATGTGCAATGCTGCCTGACTATCACAAAACAACAAAGCTTCTTTATCATGATGCACTCCAATGTCCTTGAGAAAATATAGGATCCACACTATTTCACATGTTGCTATTGCCATGGATCTGTACTCAGCTTCTGCTGAGGATCTTGAGACTGTAGATTGCTTCTTTGACTTCCAAGACACCAAAGAATCACCAATAAAGATGCTATAGCCTGTCACAGATCTCCTAGTATCAGGGCATGCAGCCCAGTCTGCATCTGCAAACCCTTTTAAGTGCAAATCTGTGGTAGAAGAAAACATAAACCATTTGCCTAGTTCACTCTTCAGATACTGCAACACTCTATATGCTGCATCCAGATGCGGCCTTCTTGGTTTGGACATAAACTGACTGAGTTTATGAACAGAAAATGTAATGTCAGGTCTTGTAATTGTTAAGTACAAGAGCCTGCCCGCCAGCCTTCTGTAATGACTAGGATCCTTGAGCTCTTCTCCCTTAAACTTGCTTAACCTTAGATTATGCTCCATAGGTGTTTTAGCACATTTACATCTAAGCAATCCAGCATCATTGAGTAACTCAAGTGTGTATTTCCTTGGGCAAAGAGCAATTTCTTTGTCTGATCTAGCAACCTCCAAGCCATGGAAATACTTCAAGTCACCTAAGTCTTTTAACTTGAACTTATCATCAAACATGACCTTAAAGCTGTCTATTTCAGCCTTGTCATTGCAAGCTATCAAAACATCATCCACATACACCAAAAGAATCACGAAAATGTCACCATGCATTCTGGTAAACAAGGAGTAATTAGCTTTGGACTGAATAAAGCCAAGCTGAATCAATGTACTTGAAAACTTAGCAAACCATTGCCTAGAAGCCTGCTTAAGACCATAAAGAGACTTGTTGAGCTTACAAACAACCTCTCCCTGGCTGTGAAAGCCTTGTGGAAGAGCCATATATGCCTCCTCATCCAAATCACCATGAAAGAAGGCATTATTGACATCTAATTGACTAAGAAACCAACCTTTGATGGCTACCATAGCAAGAAGAACCTTGACAGAAACCATCTTAGCTACTCGGGAGAAAGTTTCAAAGTAATCAACACCTTCCTTTTGGGTAAACCCTTTAGCCACTAACCGGGCTTTGTACCTCTCAATGGAATCATCTGCTTTATATTTAATTTTGTAAACCTACTTGCAGCCAATTGGCTTCTTACTAGTAGGCAAAGGTGTCAAAGTCCAGGTATTATTAGCTTTAAGAGCTGCTCTTTCAACAGCCATTGCAGCTTGCCATTTGGGATCCGACACAGCTTGGTAATAGAATTGAGGTTCAACAACAGAAGAAATAGTACAACAGAAGGTCTTATAGGAAGAAGAAAGGTGTTGATATGAAACATGTGAGGAAAGGGGATGAGAAGTACCTGAAAGGGAAGAAGACACAGGTTTGACAGAAGAAATTTGATTACAGTGAAACTCCTGCAAATAAGAAGGTCTTTTAACAAACCTAAAAGACCTTCTAAGGGGAATAGGATTTGAAATAGGATCAGGAGGTGCTTCTGGCACTTTATCAAGAAAATCATCATCAATAGTATGATGAACATGAATTATGGAATCATGAGAAAGAGCAGAAGAATTGGGCTTGGACAGAATAGGATCATCATGCAATGATGGAATAGGAGGAGCACAAGGCAAAGGCAAAGGATTGGAAGAAGAAAGACCACTTGAAGAGGATGCATAAGGAAATACAGATTCATGAAACACCACATCCCTTGAGACAAAGACAGAATGAGTGTCAAGATCAAAAAGCTTATACCCTTTGACATTACAATGGTAACCAAGAAAAATACATTTTCTTGTTATTGGTGAAAACTTGTTCCTAGTGTGAGCAATGGTAGAAGTAAAACACAAACAACCAAAAACTTTGAGATGAGTGTAATCTGGTGCCTTATGAAACAAAAGCTCAAAAGGTGTTTTATTAAGCAACAAAGGAGAGGGAAGTCTGTTAATGAGATAAGCAGCAGTCAAAACACAATCACCCCAGAATTGAAGAGGAATTTGAGATTGAATCTGTTAGGACATATGTGAATCATGTTAGGAACATATGTCAATATAGAATTGGCCAATCTTTAAACAAAATGCACTTTACTTATAATTGGGTAGATCTAGGATGCGTTTAATGTTTCAAGGAACAAGGTTTCAAGTTCAAATGTTAAAACCATGCAAGTCTATCCAAGAATCAAGTGAAGAAGTGCTGGATGTTAAAGCTCGACAACTAGTATCTATCGAGATTTAAAAAACTGTTTAAGCCCGATGCTTGACAGCTGCTTAATAGATAGGGTATCTGTCGAGATTTATGAAAATCAGTTTTTCAAATCTGATTTCAATCCAATCCGTGAATAAATGTTTGGACTTTTTTTTCTCACAACCTTAAACATATATAATGTTTATTTTAAGGGCCGTCACAGCTGATGCACCTCAATGCAAAAGTTTTTCACAAGCATATTGTAAACAGGAGACATATGCCCTAGTTCATCTTTCTATTCAAAAAGTTGATGTGTTTGTACACCGTAGGGTTTTGTAACCAAGGAGTTTCGTGATCTTCATCGTGTGAGATGAACTAAAGAACTTTGCAGTCAACATCATTCTTAAGTTGGTGAGTAAGTCGCGTACTGGGATCCACCATCAAATTGGTTAGTCACGTACTAGGAGCCATGCATTGAGAAGAGAGATTGTCACTACAGAACAAGTCCAATTGGGTATTGCGGTAAAGGTTCAACTGTAGGTTGGTATAAGGTACTGCAATTCCTTTGCTTGTAAACGCTTGTTGTGATAATAGTGAATTCTTAGAAGTGGTGACCTTAAAATCACTCGGTGGGGTTTTTGCCGTATAGGTTTTTCCCATTCGTAAACAAATCACCGTGTCAATTTATTTTCCGCTGCATTTTAACTTAGTTGGTGATTTGTTTGTGCTATCATGCTTATTGCATACTAATTGAATTAATTAATTAACTTGGCTAATTAATTGGTTAATTCATAACAAGGGGTCAATACATTCTTAGCCTATCAGAATTTGTAAAGCCCTTGCAATGGAAAGAAGATGCTGATGTTTTCTCTCCATAACAGAATTTTGTTGTGGAGTATAAACATAGTGATGTTGATGAATGATACCATGGGAATTAAGGAAATCAGACATGTTAAACTTTTTGGCATTATCAGTTCAAATAGACTTAATGTTTTGACCAAATTGAGTAGTAACCATAGTATAAAAAGAATGAAACAAAGGCCTAACATTAGATTTAGACTTCATTAAGAATAAACAAGTGGCTCAGGTTGCATCATTAATAATTGTTAAGAAATATTTGAAACCATCCAAAGTAGGAATTGAATAAGGAACCCAAACATCCATATGAACCAAATCAAAAGTACAAGCATTGATCTTATTATTAAAAGGAAAATGCAGTCTTTTAAGTTTGGCCATATGACAAACTTGACAATCCTTATTATAAGAAGATTGCAAAGAAGGAATAGCATGACTTAAAACTCTAAGTTTGAGATCTGAAGGGTGACCTAATCTTACATGCCAAAGATAGGAAGACTGAGAACTTGCAGAAGTTGTTGTAGAGAAAGAAGGAAAAGCAGCATTGAACTTGTGATTAATCAAGTAATCAGCAAGTGAAGAAGGATTAAAATGCTAAAGACTGTCACACTACAACAAATACAAGCCATTAACTGCCTTGTCCACCCCAATCATTTTCCAAGATAAAAGGTCCTAGATAATTCAATAAGTGGAGAGGAAAACAAGACTATAGGGTTCAGATAGTGTAAGAGTGCTAACAAATAGCAAATTAAAGCTAAAAGATGGAACACAAAGAACATTAGTGAGAGTGAGAGAAGAAGAAAGAACAACAGTGCCAATGTGAGTAACTTGTGCTAATTCCCCATTAGGCAATTGAACCAAAACTGCATAGTAGTAATAATTGAAGATAACAAATCAACTGAACATACAAAATGGTCAGTAGCTCTAGTGTCCAACACCTAAGTCCATTTATCATAAGCCCTTCTATTGATCACTTGTGCTGAGAAAACACTATATGATAAATCAATACCTGACATTGGAACACTGGCAGAATTAGAAGAAGATGCTACATTGGCCATTGATGCTTCTTTGACTTGAGATCGCATTGCAAGAGATGAGGCTAAAGCTCCAAATAAAGCAAGAAGCTATTGACACTGTTCAGGAGTAAAAGCAGAATTCTAGTGATGCATTGGAGATGCAAGAGGCAAGATTTCTGAAGAAACTTGATAAGCCATAGAGGGTTTGTTCTTGAACTTAAACCCTGGTGGAAATCCATGCAATATATAGCATTTATCCACTGTGTGACCAGTCTTGCCACAATGGGTACAAGTTAGTCTATCCTTGCCCTTGCTACTAGAATTAGAACTTGCAAGATTTGTACCATGATGATCATTGGACAATTTAGCAACCAAAACAATGGAATCAACCTTAGCAACAAAAGCATTAGGAACTGATCTTTGTGTTTCCTCTTGAATTAACAAAGAGAAAACCTTACTAAGAGATGGAATAGGATCCATAACCAAGACTTGAGACCTAACTTGGGAGAAAGAATCATTCAATCTCATTAAGAATTTCATCACAGACTCTCTCACTTACAAATTAGTAAGCCTCTTGTTAATATTGTAGACACATTTACCACAAGTACATGAAGGAAATGGACTAAGGTTTTGCAATTGATCCCAAAACACCTTCAACTGAGTAAAGAAATCAGTTACATACATCTCACCTTGACGAAGCTCTACAATATCCTTTTGAAGATTGAACATTCTAGGACCATTAGTCTGAGCAAAACGATTCTTCAAGTCATTCTAGATTTCCAAGGTAGTGTCTTTATAAATGATGCTTGCTTGAATCTTTGGTGAGACTGAATTGGTTAGCCATGGGCCAACGATGTTGTCACACCTAATCCAAGCTTGCACATTCGAAGGAATAGACACCAATGGTGATGAGAGAGTCAAAGTCCCATCAATGAACCCTAACTTGTTCTTGGTAAGCAAAGCTTTTCTCACAGCACAAGCCCAAGCTGAATAATTTTCTCCACCTATCAAGGGCTGTGTGACAAGAACTAAACTTGGATTCTCTGCGTGATGCAAGAACAAAGGGTCATTCATTGGAGAATCTTGTGGAGAAGAAGATGGACTTGCAGATGTAGAAGCATCTGTCGAACCATTTGTATTTGCAACAGAAGCCATTATTGGCAAATGAAGAAGAAATTTCTCAAGAACTGAGTTTTCTCAAGATCAGAGACGAATTTTCTCGGGAAAATTGAGAAAGGAAAACTGAAAGAAACACACTGAAAGAAATGCAAAACCCTACAGGAATTTGGGAATTTGCTCTGATACCATATCATGAAATCAAAGAGATGAAAATTTGTGTATTCTCATTAATTAGCAAGAATGATTACAAAACTGTATATATACAAGTGTGAAACCAAGTAACTACCTAACAGTACTAACAACCATTCACACGTGCTAGCTACAGCACTAACAAACTCTCTCATGTGTTGTCACTTAAGTATACATTTAGTTAATCACTAAGCTACATGCCGTATAGATATTATATTACACTGTCGTATTACTATGCCCTGAAATTGGTTGATCTGCCCTGATATCCCTACTTTTGCTTCTGATCTTGCTAGCTTCATCTTGACTCTGATACATGCAGTGCTAGAGAAATTAAGAAAAACAAGACAAACTTTCTCGCCCTCGTAGCTTTATTGAATGCTCATCTTTGTGTAGTTATGTGAACTCAACTTCACGTATAAAGAGAAAGTATGTGGACCCAAACAAGAGAAAGTGACTATGTGAACACAACTTTATGTCATAACTATTGTCACAATTTTATGTGTGTATTTGTGAATGGTAGGAAAATAAAATAGAAAGTTCATATGAAAATGATAGTTAATTCATCGATTACAGCCATCCATATTATCAAATTGTGACAACCGATAAATTTGATTACATATTATCCGCATGTTGCAACCGAAAACTCTTTCTTTTATTTTCTTCAAGAAGTGACTTATCGAATTATTTCATGTCTTAATCATGAGATTTTTCTGTTTACACCTTATCCTTCTCAACCATCTCCACCACCTTACTCCAACATGGGCGAGACAAAATGTCCTTGCACCATGTACTAACATTGGGTCGCTCTTCAAAGTGCTGCTTCACAGGTGTGCCCATTAGGTGGTACAAGCAAGGAAGGTGAGTAAGATCAGCAGAGGTAAACCTATCACCTCCCAAGTACTTAGAATGTGTAAGTCTCTCTTCATACACATCCAACACCTTAACCAGCTTAGCCTCTGCTTCTGCCACCACCTCTTTGTCCATTGGCAACCCCTTTTTGGCCTTGTCCACGAGCTCTTGCCTAAGTTTTTCAGCTGGGGGACTAAATTGGTGATCCTCAACGTCGATCCAAGTTGCCGCTATTCCTTGTAGCTTTGGCACCTCGTAGACTAGCTCAGTGCCAGGTTTTCGGTAATAATGCGTTATAAACCTCATTATGGCCCTTGATTCTGGGTTAGAACACATCTGTTTATATCTTGTAACAGTATTGCTAAGAACACAACAATGTTTACAATATTGCTCACAACTGCTAATGTGAGATTGTGATTGGAACAAAATTATTTGCACATGGATTTACTTCATTTTTAGTAGCACCAATCACAACATTTCACCAACAATTGTGACTTGTAATGACACTAAATAAAAATTAAACAACTTCATAGAATCATAACTTAACCTTGAAATTTGTAATGTACAAAATGTATGTATGTCATAACAAATATGATATATGGTAAAATGATTTTCCAAAAAAAAAATATGATATATGGTGAAATGAGGCTTCATTATTTTCCTTAGCCTTACCAAATAGAGTCAAACCGTCGTCCTGATAGACTGGAATCAGACCAAAGGGCTAAAGCCAAGGAAGGAAATGGGAAAAAGATGAAATAAAAAAATATGTCAGTAAGCATTTGAAATAGCGAGACAGAGACATAAATACAATATTCTTTGGAAATATGAGTACTTGAGTGATATGAGAGCTAGAAATTACACTTAAAGAGAGGAAAGATTCAGTTTTGTGCTCTCCAGCGTTGAGGTCAATTGGTATGAATTCAAAATCAAGCTCATGTTCAAAGATGGAAGCTAAGGCTCGGATTGTGTCTGGAGAACCAAGGGTTCCATAAAGTTTCCTAATAGCCATGACCCTGTTTTTGGGAGAGGAAGAGAGATTGGAAAGGACAAATCTTGGCGAGAGAGATGGAAAAATTTAGTATTATTATATTATGAGTGTCAAACGATTATACAATGCTCAGTTACCTCAGTATTTATAGTATCTTAAGTGGATTAAGCTTATTTTAATGTTTGTTTGTGCGTGCTGTATTTAATTCCAAACCAATATGTTTATTCATTATTGCATATTTTCTAAACTAGTGCAAGTGTGTAACAATATATCTATTTGCTGCTACTATTATAAACTGGTGCTAGTGTGTGTGTCATTTCATTTTTGTTAGTTTTTGCATTCATTTATAAGAGTCTTCACAGAGAGACACATAATCATGTTCATTTTACACAAAAATTGTAGTACTTCTTCTGTATGTTGTTGATTATTGCATCTTAGAAGACAGACATTTAAGAGACTCAAAGCATCACTGAATAAATAGTGTGAAGTGCGAAATCTATCTAAAGGACATAATGTCAAACACTAACCTTGATTAGTTTTGAATCAACATTTTGCTTGGTCTGTAAATTTTACTTTATTTTCTCTTATAGATTTACACATAGATTTGTGCATATATTGTTTATTAATCTTGTTCACAAAATCACAAAAGTAGATTAACTGTGCAATAATTCCGACAAATACAGCCTCTGAAATCTGAAAATGTATGACACTCCGGATAATAGGAAATCATACTTTGAAAAGAAAAGGAAGTCTAGAGTTAAATTTGCTTTAGCTCAATATAAATAAAATAAAATTGCGTTTTGAACATTACTAAGAATTTGGGATTGAATTCCCTCTTGCTGAAAGAAAAAAGAAATTGTAAGAGTATATTCAGAAGGTTACTACCTGTAAGCAATCACATCACATGCACCTAACTGGGAGTTCTTCCTTGTTTGTTTGACAGGTAGATCACAGAAGTGGTTGGCTTTCGTACCATATAGTATGATTTCTTTATACTAACGTACTAAGTTTGATTTGTTCTTCGTTTTGACTGGAAGACAATTAATTTGCTTGAAATAAATCAATTTATTAACAAGTAACGTGGAAAACAATTTGCTCACTATTAAAAAAATAATAAAATTAATGTGCATTAAAATATGAGTAATTAACTAATTATAGAATTGTTAGGAGTACAATGTCAACAAGTGCATACGTATTTCTCCTCTTACCATATAAAAATTACATATACACCCCAAAAAGCGAGGCTAATGGGCTTACAACTTATTTGTGTATTGGGCTCGGATTTCCTACTCTGGGTCATTCTCGGCACATAGACTCGATGAGACCACCTTCTCTCTCCCTCCCTCTCGAACCCCATTTCACTTCTACATCCTCTCCTATTTATAGCCCTGGCTTGGTGGAGGTGCAATGATTGCACATGTCGTTAGTGCAAATGGGGGTCCAATGTTAGTGTCTATAAGTGGAAGGTTTTGTGAGTATGGCATTGGAACTTGGTTCCCACTTCTATCTGCTTTGCCAGGCCAAAACGTCCGAGTCTGCCGGGCAAGAGACCAATGCTATGCCCGGTAAGTGTTCTGCCCTCACGGACCGGGAAGGTACGAGCTGAGGTTGAGTGCCGCAGCCGAGAAACGTATCCGATATGGGCCATGTTGTGCATCTAACTCGGCATAAGGGGAAGAGTTAGGGAACGTGGGCCGACCCGCTGGACTAGATCACAAGACTCCAATGGGCCAGTGTAAAGGGGACCGTTACTCCAATGGGCCAGTGTAAAGGGGGACCGTACATTAGCCCCCTCTTGATTCATGCCCGGTACGAGGGATAAATCAAGAAACCTCGGGAAAGCCCCCCGAAGGAGTCCAGAATCGGGAGTTAATGCGCCACCCAAAGCGCGTTGACGCATCATCAAAAGACGTGCCACTTCGGAGCTCCTGTTCCAGCCGTCATCATTATGGGCGGGTTCGCGAACCGAAGGGGCAGCTGCCAGATGGCGTTGGAGTCCGTTCGGATTCCTTGTTAATCGAGCCCCCATTATGACTGGCTGCATGTTTTCCCTCCAACCTTTGCTCCTATAAATAGTTCGCCCCAGTCTGCCTCATGCTTTTCTGTTAGTCAATTTCCTCACTCATTCTCTCTGCCGAGCGCCTACCTTCCTCACTCATTTTCTCTGCCGAGCATCTATCTTTGTGTTTACACGCCCGCCCAGAGACCTCTTTCCTTCCTTAGGCCTCCGAGTAAGTTTCCTATCTTTCCTCTTTACTTCAGCATTTTTTCTCTAGCTTTAGGATTTCGAGATGGGGTATTCTCATATGTTGAACACTGCCGAGTCTCTGATGACATTTAGGCAGAAATTTAACATTCCCAGCGACGTGGACGTGGCATACTGCCACGAGAATGACCTTGACTTCCACAGAGGGGGTCAGACAGCTTTCTTCCCTTTAATGTCCATTATAGAGGGTGGGGTTAGGTTTCCCGTAGATCCTCTTTTGATAGATACACTTAGGTATTATGGGTTGTGCCCTGACCAACTTCCCCCAAATTTTTACCAGGTAGTCAGTTGCGTCAGCAAGTTGAATCATATGTTCGGCTTGCACTTAAACCACCATGATATAAACCATATGTACAGTTTGTGTGGGAACAAGAATTCAAACTATTATTTAAAGACTAGAGATAAAAAGGTGCGGCTGATATCATGCCTGCCCGACTCCAATAGGAACTCCGCCGGGAAATTCGTCCGGGTGCGCGGCAACTAGTTTGCCGGGGACCTCCACTGCCCCCTGTTACGTCGCGAAGTGGGTTCGTATTAATTTCCACCCCCCTGAACTTTGATATGACATTTTACTCACATACCCTTTTTTACATAGTTGTCATTCTTTTCCTTTCTACTTTTTATCCGGTTGACGTTTTTTTTTTTTTTTTTTTTTTTTTTTTTAGACGGCAAAGTGTTCACTCCGAACGTCAGGGTTGTTCATGTCCGGGACCTAAACTTTGTTCTCAGGTCCGAGATTTTCGTTCATTGGGACGGGCAGCTCCGGGCGTCCCATCTTATCCTCGGCGTTACACCTATCTACTCTACCTGGTAGCCGTTCAAGCAGGCGCTTTTGGTAGACAGCCCATTGCTTTCCTACATCGACGTCCGGCACGCGAACCTTCTACCTCCCAGTCTAACCACAGGAGAGGCTCGGGAGCTCAGTCCACGGTACATTCGTTCGGACGAGCTTGCACCCCTGCGAGTCGAGTCAGCAGAGCGCGCGTCTAGAAGGCTGCGGGAACTTGCCCACGTGCAAATCGAGGAGGAAGCCCCCATTCAAGAGGAGCCTAACCCTCCTGAAGAACAGGTTCATCCCGAAGCCCCGACAACAGAATCCGACCGGGTAGTCGTTGAGATTACCGACCTTACAGACGCAGAGACCGAACGCGGCGCGACTATGGTAACGCGCAGGACACTTACCCTTGATCGCTTTGTCCCCGGAGCTCGGCCGACCGCTCAGCAGCAACTTCCGCCGGGCGCAAGCCAGACACCCCCTCCGCCTCCTCCCCCATCTACAGGAAGGACACGCAAAAGGCCACGCGATGCCGAGCAAACAACCTCTGCTCTACCAACCCCCATAACCCGGACCCCTACCCAGCTGGCCAAGGGCATCGTTATTCAAGAGCCGCAAGCTCAGGCCGGGGCGCGCCTCGCGTCTTCCTCCCAGATGACCCGGCCATGGCAACCGAAGTTCCTTATGGACGGCAAGCCGCTTCCTGAAAGCGCAAGTTTGCGGGTATGGGAGAAAGGTGAGGGGGGCGTGTTGCCCAGAGCTTAGTGCATGGAATCCTCCTGCCTGAAAACGTGCACGCATACGAGCAGGGGACGGACGAATCCATAGGGAGAAGGCTGCAGTGGTTTACTCTAGCGGTAATTCTCTGTGCTTTAGCCCATCATTTCTATTTTTACTCCCACTGCACTTGCGTGTATGTACTTTATTTATTTAACGGACTAACTCCGAAGCTTTGCCAGGCCGCTCAGGTGGCCCACGTCATTGATGGGCGCCTGAAGGAGGTTTCCGAGGAGGTAGATCGGGAGAAGGCGGCCCGGGAGGCGACGGCCAAGAAAGCCAAGGAAAAATCAAAGGCCGCCGAATCCTCCGAGAAGAAAGCTGCTGCCGCGGAGAAGGCGAGAGCCCAGGCAGAGAGCAAGTGTTCGGAGCTACTGCTGAAGCAGAGCGAAACAGATCTTAAACTGGCAAAGGCGGAGAGTCTGGTTACTTCCCAGGCTGAGGAGCTCAGAGACATGAGGGTAGCGCTGGAGGCCGCTGAGGAGAAGTGGTACGAGGAGGGTTTTGCAGACGTTGAAAATTCTGTAGAGCCGGTCATCCTTCAAGCTCGGAAGGCCGGTTTCGAGGCCGGGTGGTTAGCTGCTCTGCAGGCGGTGGGGGTCCCCGAGGACTCCCCTCTGAAAGATCCCGCGCAGATAGCCTTTCCCAGCATTACCCCAGTCACTCAGAAACCCACAACCCCGGCTGACGAGGAAGACACAGAAAGTCTGATGGAGCTGGTACAGCAAATTGACGCCCACGTGGAGAGGGATGACGTGGAAGAGACCAGCATGCTGCAATCTGCCGAATAGACCGAGGAGGTAACCACTCTTCAGCTCACCGCTCAGCGACAATTGGATCCAGCCGCCCAAACACCTGCCGCCGAACCGCACCCCTAAACCGCAAAAAGATTTCTGACGGACCCCTGCGTTTTTGTCAAGTTTTTTCTTTTCTGTCTGACCTATGCCACCGGGTTGTGGTGGCTGAACAACGGCTTTTTATTATTATTATTATTTGTATTTATTTTTATTTTTATTCTCGTGGCCGCCGGGTTTAGGCGACGAAACAATGGTTTTGATTCGTATGTTAAATCAAGCTCGTGTAATGTTTATTTTTTGTTCATTTTTTTTTTAGTTACTCCATCTTTTGCGCATGCCTGTTTACTTGCTGTTTGGTGATGTGCCGGATGCAACTAACCGAGACGTGCACCTTTGTATCGGTCTGGTAGTATATCAATTCCGCTCAGCAGGATGTTCACGGTCCTTGAGCGTCTAGTGAAGTTATAGCTTTCCACTAGATCGGGTACCACGTTTTCATCCTTAGGACACTAACCAACGCCATGGCCTTCGCCTGTTCAAAGGACAGGGCCATGCCGGGAATAAATTTCTGTCCTCAATACACTTATGACCGTTAAGGTTTCCACTCGCTCGGTGAACGGAATAGAACCGGGAGCGAAGTTTATGCCCTTAGAGTTTTTGTTTGGCCATTAAGGTTTCCACTTGCTCGGTGAACGGAATCTAACCGGGAGCGAAGTTTCTGTCCTTAGGCTATTCATTTGGCCGTTAAGGTTTACACTTGCTCGGTGAACGAAATCGAACTGGGAGCGAAGTTTATGCCCTTATGATATTTGTTTGGCCGTTAAGGTTTCCACTTGCTCGGTGAACGGAATCGAACTGGGAGCGAAGTTTATGCCCTTATGATATTTGTTTGGCCGTTAAGGTTTCCACTTGCTCGGTGAACGGAATCGAACCGGGAACGAAGTTTCTGTCCTTATGGTATTTGTTTGGCCGTTAAGGTTTCCACTTGCTTGGTGAACGGAATCGAACCGGGAGCGAAGTTTATGTCCTTATGATATTTATTTGGCCACTAATTGAAATTTAAATGGACACCCTACTTAAAAAAAAATAAATAAAAGAAGAGTATGCACAGGCAACCATCATCATCACTATCATTTCGACTGATACAGCGTTATACTTAATCCATGACTCTTAGTGATAGAATTTTCTAAGATTATGAACATTCCATGGCCGGGGTAACGGTCTCTCATTTAGGTCTTCCAAGTAATATGCCCCTGCGCCGGCCACGGCCGTGACCCTGTAAGGACCTTCCCATGTCTGCGTCAGCTTTCCCGCATTGGTGTTTCGCATGTTCCCCACGGCCTTTCTCAAGACCAAATCTCCTGCGTTGAATCCCCTCTCTTTTACGTTCCGGGTATACCTCCGGGCGAGCTTCTACTGATATTCGGCAAGCCGTATAGTCACTGCTTCGCGGCTTTCTTCTAACCTGTCCAGATGCCCTACCATCAACTCATCATTGTGGTCGGGCTCGAATTCCACAACCCGAGCGCTGCACAACTCCACCTCGGCTGGTATTACAGCTTCCGCCCCATATGTGAGAGAGAATGGGGTTTCCCCGATAAATCTCCTCGGGGTTGTCCTGTACGCCCACAATACTTTGGGAAGCTCTTCGGCCCAATTTCCCTTTGCACCTGCTAGCCTCCTCTTCAACCCGTTCACGATTGCTTTGTTCACGGCCTCGGCCTGGCCATTTCCCTGGGGGTACGCTGGGGTCGAGTATCTGTTCTTAATGCCGAGGTCACTGCAGAATTCTCGGAACGCCCGGCTATCGAATTGGAGCCCGTTGTCAGATATGAGGGAGTTTGGAACACCAAACCTTGTGACGATGTTCTTCCATACGAACCTCTTCACATCCACATCTCGGATGTTCGCCAAAGCCTCCGCTTCCGCCCATTTGGTAAAGTAATCCACAGCTACCAGTACAAACCTCCGATTACCTGTTGCCCGGGGAAACAGGCCAATGATGTCTAGCCTCCACTGGGCCAAGGGCCAAGGGCTGCTGATCGGGTTCAAGTGGCCGATGGGTTGGTGGATCAGGTTCGAGTGCATCTGACATTGTTCGCATTTACGCACGTACTCAGCGGCATCCTTCTGCATCTGAGGCCACCAAAACCCTTGAGTCATTGCCCTGTGTGCTAATGATCGACCTCCAACATGACTGCCACATACTCCGTTGTGAAGTTCAGCAAGAAGTTCGCTTGCCTTCGCCGGGGGCAAGCACAGCAGATACGGCCCTCCGAACGATCTCCGATACAATGTCCAGTCCTCTGACAGCTAATATCGGGGCGCCACCCTCCGGATCTTGTCCCCCTTCTTAACGTCTTCAGGGAGTTTGTCCTCTGCAAGGAAATCTATGATGGGGTCCATCCAGCACGGCTGTAGAGTGGAGACTGTCACAACGTTTCTCCCTACCCCTTTCGGGTCGTCGGTCATCTTAATGCTGGCCTCGGGCACTAGTTCGACTTTTATCAGCCGAGGTATCTCTTCGGATACGGACGAGGCCAACGTGGCTAGGGAATCGGCGTATCTGTTCTGCGTTCTGGCCACCTGAAAGATTTTCATTGTGTTGAAGCTGGCTATAGTTTGTTTGACCTTTTCTAGGTAGGCTTTCATCCGAGGGTCCTGGCTTTAAAGCTGCCCTTCACCTGGTTGACAACTAGACGCGAATCCGAATACACCTCCACATCCCGGGCTCCTAAACATAAGACTGCCCCCATCCCGGCCAACAGGGCTTCGTATTCCGCTTCATTTTTGGAGGCTCTGAAGCCCAACCTGAATGATTGTTCCAACCGGATCCCCTCCGGGGAGAAAGCCACAATCCCTATGTCAAATCCCGTATGGCTTGACGCCCCATCCACAAATACCTTCCACGGGCGGGCCTCGACCTGGCATACCATTTCCCCGTTCACCCTCGGGGAGAATTCAGCGACAAAGTCCGCGAGGACTTGGCCCTTGACCAAGCTCCGCGGCCAATAACGGATGTCAAACGATCCAAGCCGCGTCCCCCATTTTGCTATTCGGCCGGTGAAGTCCGACCTTCTCAACAATGATTGGAGGGGATATTCGGTCAAGACATATACCGTGTGTGCTTGGAAGTAGTGTGGTAGCTTTCTCGTGGCGTGGATAAGAGCCAGTGGTAGATATCTCGTCTCGGCATCCACTAGGGTTTTGCTGATGTAATATATGGGCCATTGGAATCCCTGATCCTTCAGTAGTACGGCGCTTACGGCGTGTTCGGACACGGCCAAGTACATGAACAGATCTTCGCCCGGCTCAGGGGCTGTTAGCATAGGAGCCCGCGTCAAATAATCCTTCAGGTCCGCAAAAGCTTTGTCACATTCTTCATTCCATTGAAAGCCTGTCCATTTTTTAAGGAGCTGGTAAAATGGCCGGCAACGATCCGCGAATTTAGAGATGAAACGATTGAGGGCGGCCAACATTCCGGTTAACACTTGCACCTCTTTCGAATTGGACGGTGGCTTCAATCTTTGCACGGCTTCGATTTGGTCAGGGTTAACTTCTATGCCCCGTCGAGTTATAAGGTACCCCAGAAATTTCCCAGCCCCGACACCAAACGCACATTTTTCGGCATTGAGTCGCAACTTATGTTGTCGAAGGACCGTGAGAACATCTTTAAGGTCTTCTGTATGCCGCACTACTTGTTTGCTCTTTACCACCATGTCGTCAATGTACACTTCAACCGTGCGCCCTATCTTGTCTCGAAACATCCTCATCATCATCCTCTGGTATGTGGCCCCAGCGTTCTTCAATCCGAAGGGCATCACTTTGTAATGATAGTTGGCTTCCGGGGAGATAAACGCCGTTTTCTCTTGATCCTCGGGAGCTAAGGCGATCTGGTGATACCTTTGAAAAGCATCCAGGAAGCTCATCCTGGGGTGCCCGAACGTAGCATCCACTAGCTGGTAGATCTTAGGGACAAGAAAAGGGTCTTTCGAACATGCCCGGTTCAAGTCCGTGAAATCTACGCATACTCTCTACTTGCCGCTCTTCTTCTTCACTACCACGGTATTTGCCAACCTTTCGGGGAAAAAAACTTCCTTGATCGCCCCGGCATCCTTCAGCCTCCGCACTTCCGCCCTTACGACCTCAGCGTGCTCTTTGGCCGACCTTCTAGGCCTTTGCTTTTTAGGGGGGAATGAGGGATCAACGTTAAGTCGGTGGACGATGAACTCGGGGTCTACCCCCGGCACTTCATATGGGTCCACGCAAAAACATCAACATTTCGCGCAAGTAGCAGCAACATTTCCACCCTTTCTTGCTCGTTCAAGCCTGCCCCCACGTGGAAATACTTATCGGCGTCTGGGAGCACCCTTATTTTAATCATTTCTTCGGCACCACCAACCCCCACCGCTCCTCGGTCATTCTGTAATTGCTATAACAGTTTCTTCTGCGAGGGGTCCTTTTCCCCGGCGCGCTCTTCCCGATCAGTCATCCCTTTGGTCTGGTCAACCATAGCTATTAAACACTGCCTCGCCGCCTGTTGGCTCCCTCTCACTGTAACAATGCCGTGCTCGGTGGGAAATTTCACACTCACATGCAGGGTGGAGGGGATAGCCCCCATTGAGTGGATCCACGGTCTGCCGAGTATGGCCGTGTAGGGGGAGTACGAATTCACCACTATAAACATCACGACCGTCTCCTTGCCCCTTATATTCACGGGCAGGGATATCTTCCCCTCAGGCATTACAATTTTCCCATCGAAGCCGACCAGCGGCGTGTTGTATTTTGAGAGATTTCTTCCTTCCAACCCTAGTCCTCGGTACAGGTCCAGGTACATCACGTCGGCCCCGCTCCCCTGGTCTATCATCACTCTTTTCACCAAGAAATCACCTATCCGGGCTGTAACTATCAACGCATCGTCATGTGGCTGGACTGTTCCTTCCAAATCATCGTCGCTGAAGGCAATAGGTTCCCGGGTGAATCTCATCCTCTTCTCCACCGGCTTTGCCTCGGAGACCTCCCCCATGGGCACCATATTCAGCACACCCTTTTGCCTCGCCGGGATGACGACTCTCGGGGTCGCGTGGATGACCTCGATTACCCCCAGTGGGGGCGGGAGAGGGTTCACCCTGTGTAAAGCTCCCTGTCCCACACCTCTGTCCCCCGAGTCAACCACGAACTCCTTTAGATGTCCAGCCTTGACTAGCTGCCCGAGATGGTCCTTTAACACCCGGCATTGCTCAGTGGTATGACACTTGTCCTTGTGATAGGTGCAGTACAGATTTTGATTTCTCCTGGAGGGATCTCCTCCCATCCTGTTCGGCCATCTGAAGTACGGCTCGTGCTTAATCTTGTCCAGAATTTTGTGAACTGGATCCTTAAACATCGTGTTTACCTCCCCTACTGGCAGTGCAGGCTCTTGTATCCTCAAGCTTCCCCGGGTCCTCAGCTGGAAATTGCTTGAACGGGGATGATTTATCACCGGCGCCTTGCCTTTGTTCTGAATCCGGTCGTCTTCCAACCGCTTGTATTCTTCAATACGCCCCATTAGCTGCCTCATGTCCTCGGGAGGTTTCTTCGTCAAAGACTCCCTCAGCCCGGAATCTTCGAGCAATCCCAGTCTGAAAGTACTCGCAGCAATTTTCTCATTTCCCCCGCCTATCTCATTGTAGAGCTCCCAATATCGGCTGGCGTAACTGCGAAGGGTTTCGCCGGCCCTCATCTTCATCGACAGTAGCGCGTCAACCGATTGGGGCACTCGACTGCACGTCAACCGATTGGGGCACTCGACTGCACGTCACGAATCTAGTTCCGAACTCTTGTATCAGCTCTGCAAAGCTGTGAATTGAGCCTTTCCGTAGCCCGTTAAACCACCTCAAGGCGGTAGGGCCAAGGCTCGAGGGAAAAACTCTACACATTATCACGTCATTGTGAGTGTGCAAGGACATCATCTGGATGTAGTGACTCGCGTGCTCCACCGGGTCCGTTTTTCCGTCGTAGGAGTTGAAAGGCGGGCGGGTAAACCTGTCCAGCATAGGGGCCCGCTCAATGTCTTCCGAGAAAGGGGATCGGGCAGCCCTGCATAACGCACGGCTCATTGCATCTACTGCCGCATTAGGAGGTCGTTTATTTTCCTTGCCTTCCGGATCTTGGTCCGTGGTTCCCCGCGACCGCGACCGGTCTCGATACCTGCTGTGTCCTGAGGAACGTGTGCATTCTCGGTGTCGACTGTGTTCCCGTGAATTGGAACGTCCTCGGATATCGCGACGCCCGGGACGATATGAACCCGCCTCCCGGCGGAACAACGGCTTTGTAGGAAATTCCCACAGACGGCGCCAATTGTACACCCCAAAAAGCGAGGCTAATGGGCTTACAACTTATTTGTGTATTGGGCTTGGATTTTCTACTCTGGGTCGTTCTCGGCACATAGACTCGATGAGACCACCTTCTCTCTCCCTCCCTCTCGAACCCCACTTCACTTCTACATCCTCTCCTATTTATAGCCCTGGCTTGGTGGAGGTGCAATGATTGCATATGTCGTTAGTGCAAATGGGGGTCCAATGTTAGTGTCTATAAGTGGAAGGTTTGGTGAGTATGGCATTAGAACTTGGTTCCCACTTCTATCTGCTTTGCCCGGCCAAAACGTCCGGGTCTGCCGGGTAAGAGACCAATGCTATGCCCGGTAAGTGTTCCGCCCTCACGGACCGGGAAGGTACGAGCTGAAGCTGAGTGCCGCAGCCAGGAAACGTATCCGATATGGGCCATGTTGTGCATCTAGCTCGGCATAAGGGGAAGAGTTAGGGAACGTGGGCCGACCCGCTGGACTGGATCACAAGACTCCAATGGGCCAGTGTAAAGGGGGACCGTACATTACAATAATTACATTTATGATGAGACCTATTATCCTATCAAAGAGGAGAGTATTTACAATTGATCGAGCTTAGAGGGTACTTGCCCCTAGCCCTACCAAAATTAAAAGAACCCCCCAACACCCCCCCCCCCTCTTCCACCACCTTAAAAAATAAAAAATAAAAAATAAAAAAAAAATAAAAAAAACCTTCCTCTCATAGAAGATATGATCTAGCTAGCCTAATTATTTTTCTTTTCCTTTGGTGAATTTTTTTATTGAGTAAATTACACTTTCCCCCCTTTATCTATTGGGTGGTTCAAATTCCCTCTCTAAACTTTATAATCGAGCAATGTACCCCTTTAACAATTGAAATATAGGCAAATACCTTTGATCCATAGTTTATTTGTTCACACTTAATGAGATCTTTTGACTCTTGAAATATTACACAATTAAGTTACTAAAATACCTCGTATATTGTATTTAGGTATTAGAATTTTTTTTACAAGAATAGTCTTTTTTTCAAAGTTGAATTTTCAGTTACAAATAGAATGAATTTTAATAGTTAAATAAAATACCAAGTGTAACTTAAGTAAATTCTATTATTTTGGTTAATACAGACTCAAAAAATGTCCAAATGGTAATATTTTAAATACTATAAAAAACTGTAAGGACACAATTTGGCTCCCAAGCCCAAAGGATGGATGAGCTTAGGCCTAAAGAGCCCAATACAATGAATTTGTAGAGAGTGAGTTGGAAAACTAGGTTTTAATGAGTTAGACAACAAGTAAAGTAGATCCAGATGACAAGAAAATGAAGATAAATTGGTTTAATCTAAAGAAAAGCATCCTTGGCACAATCCAAGGAGATCAGTTCTTATATATTTCTCTCAAGTTTGATTACAAATTCGACTCTTGATTGCTATAGTGTTTTTCTCTTAATTTCTCTATATAACCCCCTTAAGGTCTTCTTTCTATTTTATACTATCCTTCTCCTTCATCTCTACCCCCCATGTGTAGACTAGATTGCTGATGTTGATCCTTGTCCCATCAGCACTTTCTTGAAGTCTTTGGGGAGTAGCTGTAAGGCTGAAAGTTACTGTTCAGGTATTATTTCCTCGTTAATGCGGCCAGAGAGTTAGCTGCAAAGCATTTAATGTGATAGTAATAGTTTTCCCTTTAGATATTTCATAGTCTCCCTCTGTCTTGTTCCTTCTTGATACTTATTCTCATCAGTGGAATTGTCCAGAATGTTGCTTTTGATGTCGGACTGCACCTTCTGACCTTAGCTTTGCTCAACCGAGGAAGCATTCCTCCTCAAATCACCTCCCTGGAACATCATGCCTAAATCTCTTCATTTATTTATTAGTGCTAACCTCTATCACATGTTTATCCGTCCTCAAACTATGAGGCGTCCTCAGATTGGACCTCTGGCCCAATATTTTCTACTGGGCCTAACATCCCTACAAAAATAATTAAAGAAAAATTATTATTTTTACCTTTCAAAAGTTATAAAAAAAAAAATAGTAATAAAATACATACAAACATGAATTTTGAATTATGTGTTTATTAACATTTTAGTAAATGAGTTAAATACATTCAAATATACATACATGTATATAGAGATAAGCCCAAAATGATATATTGGTATTACCAACTACTGAAATATTTTATTCCTTTAATCAAATTAAAATAGCCTTTGGTACCGTGTTAACAACTTTGCTTAACATCGTCAGTAAAAGCAACATTCTTCCTCATTGTATGAGTGAACATTGTGCTCAAGAATTAAAAGAGAGCTGTTCAAAACATGCTATGTAAAACGGTTGGTGATGCTTTTTTTTAACTGGATAATAATTATGATCTTATGCATATGATATATATATATTCTCTTTTATAGTGTATAGTCCAACTCAACATAGTTTGTCGCCTAATGCAAGAATTTTAAGTGGAGAAATTTTCGTTTAAAATTCATCATAATTTTTTCAATTAAAATTCATTCTTACATTTAATTGACAATATGACTAATTCACTTAATTTTCTTTTGATTTAATTAATTTAAAGCCAATTTGTAAACTACACTCTTAAAGTTTGGGATGTTTGGATTTTACATTTTAAAATTTCATAATTTGGATTTACCCCCTAAAATTCTATCTTACTCGCATCAGCAGCCCTTCCATTTATATTTTTCGTTAAGTGATACATAAATTTACCACGTATGTTTAATTAATCCAATAAAATGATGCCACATCATTTTTATTATTACATGTTATTTTTAATTTTTTTTTTTTTTAGGCTACAAAAATAAAGTGGCATCATTTTATTGGACAAATTAAATACAAATAACAAATTTATGTGGCACTTAATAAAAAAAATGGATGGAAGGGCTGTTGATGCAAACAGAATAAAACTTTAAAGGATAAAAATTCAAATTTTGAAATTTCATGACTTAAAATCCAAACACTTCCAAACTCTAAGATGGTGTAGTTTGCAATTTAATCTTAATTAAAATGTAACAAAATTGTAACACCTTAATGCAAAATTGATCATCAATAATTCACTCATCAATTTTTTGTGAAAGAGCATAGGATTCCAATTGGATTGAATCTCTTTTTGGGACAAGAAACAGAGTGTCGGTCTACATACCTTTTAATTTTTTTAATTATTTTTCCCATAAAACTACCTAAAATTAAATTTGTCTCATGGGGACACTTTGCATTGACTTTAATGGCATAGCCTAACAGTCTACCCGAGTAGCGTGTAAACCACCTTATCTTCATTAATTTGGATCAACCACATGCCAACAGCCTTCACAGAGAAAAAAAAAACAACAACAACATCTACTACCACACCATTTTTTTTTATGAACAACTACCACACCATTTTGGGTAGCTACTCATTCAGCCAAATAATAATAATAATTGTGGTACTTCATGCCTGCACTCGAAGGAACAACTATCAGGCTCACCAGTGCCTAAAACAATACAGGACCACGTTGGCTTATGCTATTGTCCAAAGAAAAGTCCTCTCTAATTTTGAAAGAGTCATTTGATCAACTTGCCTGATACAATTTTAAATAACTCTTCTATAGGAAAGGAGTAAATAAAGAATGAAAAAAAAAGTTAACGGTGCCTTAAATATATTAGTTTGGAAAATATTTTTTATAATTTTTTTTTATGAGATAAGAGAAACAAAAAAATCAGCTTTTATATTTCCTATAAAGGTAATATTAAAATTTTTCTAAAATGATCAATTAATAAATATTCTAAAAGCACATGTTACTAAAAGCCAAAAAAGTTGGCAGCCCAAGCCCAATGCCTAAAGCCCTACTATTAAATAAAGAGAGATGCTACGTCTACAACAATTTTACAACATTTTTACAACAAATCACATGTGGTTAGTTGTTATTTGTTTAAATTTGAAACTAACACTAAGATTACTTTTTTGCCCCAACAATAATAACCAGTAACAACCTGCTACTTAGGATTTGTTGTAAAAATGTTGTAAAAATATTGTAGACATATCATTCCTCTTAAATAAATAAATTTTAGTAAATCAATATCTTACATTGTAGATTGTCAACATTAGTTGCCTATAATCTCTCACATAACCACATACTAAACAATCTCTCTCTCTCTCTCTCATAACACCAAAATATAAAATTTTAAGTTAGATTACAATTTTTTTTTTTTTTTTGAGAAAGTAGTTAGATTACAATTTAATTTAATTAACCATGCATTGCCTTATATCCAAAATAAAGTGAACCTCCATAAAAAAAAATAAAAAAGATTATATTTTATGCCTAAACTATGATAATTCTTTGTATAGAATCAACCTTGATTTGGTTAGTTTTAATTCATCAAATTAACCTTGATTTTGTTACTATTAATAAATTTAATTAATATTTAAATATAGATAACTCACTTAAATTTACCATATTAAGCCTCAAACTATATCAAGGCGACCTTGCAAATTGGAAATATCCTTGAACTTATGTAGCTTATGATCAAGGTGATTTTGAGAGTTTTATTTTTTTATTTTGTACCCAATTTCGGCCGATATATTTCACTGTATATAGAGGCTCCCTAATTACATCGGATTTGGTGCAAATCATCATTATATTGTAGAGCTAAATTAACTAAAATGTAAAATCTATAAATTTTTTTCCCTTAAATTTTCCATGTAAAATCTATAATAATATTACTCCATGTAAATTTTCAAAATAAATATTGGAAAATAAAATATAGAACGAAATTAATAACTCATTCATAATGGAGAATTACAAGCACTTCCAAGTTCCATCGATTATTCAAAGACATAGACCGAAGCGAGTAATATCCATGCACTTACATAGACAAAGACATAGCTATAGCTAGCTAGAAGCCTAGGCTTGAGCCTTATGCTTCATCTCAAGCACCTTGGCCCATGCAGGTCGAGCTAGGATCTCAGCGCACCATGCTCTCACGCGAGGTCGCGATTCAATGAGTTTCTTGGCTGGCGTTCCCATAAGACTTTGCAAATTTGGGAGGTGAAGTACATCAACGATGGTGTACTTGTCAGATGCCAAATACTTAAATTTTGCTAGCTGTGTCTCATACACATCAAGAATATTGCCTAATTTGGCTTCAGCTTCGGCCACTTCACCTTGGTCAGGAGCCAAGCCATTGTTTGGCTTAATGACCAACTCAAATATGAGTTTCATTGCTGGTGGCTCAAACCGGTGGTCCTCAACATCAACCCAATTGGCTACTATGGCTTGCTCCCTCGCATTCCAGTAAATTAGCTCTTCTCCTTTCTTGCCATTTTCATGGGCCATGCATCTTATTATTGCTCTTGATTCTACAATCAATAGGTTGCATTTTTGTTAGCCAGGGATATTATATATATATATATATATATAGCACAAAGTACAAATTGCTTTATACATATAATATATCTATAAAAGAAGTGAAAATTGCATCTATAGCGCTTACCGAATTGCTTGAGGTCACTGTCCTCGTACACTGGAACTTCACCAAATGGCTACAAAATATAGATGAACAACTTATGCTCCATGAGAGAACTTTTTCAGTTATCGCATGCTATTTCATTACTTTGATATCTTTGTAAATATTCTTTTGTAATGCTTAACCAACTACGTAAGTGCATATGCTCATTAAAATGTGTATTTCATTCTTGTGCATTCCACGTACTATGTTAAAAAAAGTAATGGAACAATGACGAGAACCAATGAACAAAACCGAAAGTACTCACTCTAAAGTCAAGACTTATTCAGGGGACTATTTGGAAACATTCATGGAAAGTGCAAATCCCAGACTACTAACTTACATTCATGGAAAGAAAGGCTTTCTTCTTCTGCTCTCCAGCATCAAGATTGACTGGAACAAACTCAAAATCAAGATCATGCTCAAAGAGGCATGCCAGAACCTTCAATGTGGCCGGTGAGTTGAGGCTGCCATAGACTTTTCGGACCGCCATTTACCTTGACTCACCTTACAACTACTAACTGATATTGACTGGAGGATGTAGACAAAATTAAAGCTTGAGTGTTGGACAAACATATATATATATATATATATATATATGACAAATGTTAACAAGCACCGTATAGGTGCTTGGTGGGGTTGTACAAAAATGGGTCTCATTGAATAAAAAAAATTAAATAAATAAATGAAAATAACATAAAACTAGTCATTTTAGTTATTTTAATATCTCTCTACAAAGTTTACCCATACTAAAAAATATGAGATAAAACTGCAAAAAAAGACAAAAAATTGTACCAAAAAAAAGTCAAAAGTTGCTGTTAACAGGCACCTTATGGTGCCCGTTGTTAACACAACCCTATGAGAAATGTTAACGGACACTGATGTCCGTTAAGAATGATTTATTGTAGGGTCTACTTAATAAAAAATTGATATAAATTGATAAAAAAAAAAACTGAAAATAGTATTAAATTGACAAGTGAAACTAAACAAATTAACTTTATTGACTCTACACCTTATAAATATTTATTCATATAACTATCCATTAAATAAGTGAATATGTGCCTTTATTATGTGTTGAACCACAGTTTTGGGAGCCTTATTGAGATAAGGAAGAGACTCAATTTATCTTCTTTTTTTCAATAAAACTAATTAATTTCCTAAATTTTGGGTTTCAGTCCAACTCGACCCTAAGCAATGGATTTAATGCAAAGGAGTTAATACCATACCGGAGGCTATACCGGTTTGACCAGAGGTACGATATATTTCGGATACCGGTCAATACCGGTGTACTGTTTCGGATTTACCGCTATTTTTTATATTTATAAATATATATATATATATATATATATATATATATATGTATGTATGTATGTGTGTGTGTGTGTGTGTGTGTGTGTGTGTGTGTGTGTGTGTGTGTGTATTATAATAAATATAAAAGTTTACCATAAAATATTTCGTCAATTCAGAACTAATTATTCATGGTTTTAGACTTTAGCATCAATTAAAAGAAGAAAAAAAAAAAACATAATATAAAATATAGAAAGCTTAAAAGTTACCATTGTATACTAAGAAAACAAATAATACTAATAAGTTAATGCAAATAAGTTACCATTCTGCCCTAACAAAAATTCAAAAAATACAAAACTTGAAAAAAAAAAAAAAAAAAACTTTTTTTCGATACCGACCGGTACGCCCGGTACCGGCCGGTATTGCCCGAAATTGGCCGGTACACCCGGTACATGGCCGGTACGGCCAATATTTTTTTCAGTACGAAACAGGAGGTTATGTGTACTGGTATGCTTGCCGGTACGGTATATACCGGCCGGTACAGTACGGAATTGACTTCCTTAATTTAATGTCTTAGCCTAAAAGCCTACCCGAATAGTCTATTAACGAACTCACTTGCATTTGGAATCTTTTGAGCGACCACACCAATACCTACCCAAAAAAAAAAATAAAAGGGTTGCTACTCATTCAGCCGAATAACACAAAAATGCTAAGAATAGTGCTAGTCAATGCCTGCACCCAAAAGGACAATTAATTAGCAGGTACCTAAATCAATGAATTATATTAGGTGCATAACTTTTAACACAATTTTGTACTACAATTCGCTACAAGGTGAGTTGTGATTGGTAAAAGTATGTCAGTGGTCCATGTGGGGACATACCCTTACCAATCATAACTCGCCTTGCGGTGAGTTGTAGCACAAAATTGTACCAAAAGTTGTATCCCTAACATAATTCCTAAAACAATACACACTTGTTTCATAAGTTGTGCAAGGACCACCAAAAATGACACAACTTTGTGTCATAACTCACCACATAACGAGTTGTGACTAGTGAAGGAGTGTCTATAAGCCATGTGAGAACACACCTTTACCAATTACAACTTATTACATGGTATGTTGTAGCACAAAATTGTGCTTGTCTCAGCATTTTCCCTTGTTCCACCGAGCTCGACCATATTGCAATAGTAGTAGTAATAGAGAACAGCCAAATCTGATCAAGTTGGTAGCCTAGCCCCAGGCCTAGTACATGTTAGCCTAGGCTTAAGGCCGCCACCACAAAAAGGTCCCATCCATTTTTCATTAAAAAATAAAAGTCCCACTTCCATTATAATAAAGGACTTTTATGAAAGCCAAAAAAGCTACTGAAAGAACCTTCGAGAAAAATGACAGAGACCCCTACACCGACACGACGATCTAGTGAAGAAGAAGACGAGCTGCAACGGAGTGTTAAGAAATTCAAGGATAGTAACGATGCAAGGAATTTCACTCAACTGAGGACTCTTGTTTCCTATAGAGACATGCTGCTAGGGGACATCCCAGGTGCATATGAACAAGCTTTCAGCTTTTAGAGGAACTGGGATGATAACGACGAGTCAGACACGAATTTAGAGCCGCTGATAGAAGGTATGGTTGAGGTTAAACTCTCCAAGGAAACTTTCTCTCAGATAAGAGCACCATGGTTGAAAGCTTTGATAGTGAAAGTTTATGGTAGGACAGTGGGTTTCAACTACCTTACTTTCAAAATCAATGCTTTATGGAAACCATTGGCTAAACTTGATTGTCTTAATCTGGGGAAGGATTTCTTTTTAATTAGATTCAACAGTAGTGATGATTATGACAAGGTGCTCGGGGGGGGGGGGGGGGTCCTTGGTTTTTAGGGGAGCATTTCCTTGCCATTAAACCATGGGAACCTTATTTTAAGGCATCTAAGGCCAAACTATCTTCTGTTGCAATATGGGTGAGACTTCCTAAATTACCAATAGAGTTTTTTGATGCTGCCGTCCTTAGAGAAATTGGAAACGCTATTGGACCTGTTCTTTGTATTGATTCCTTTACAGCATCTAATATATCAATTTTCCATATCCATTGCCCCGTAAAAGGACCTCCGGTGGACTCATTCTCAATGCTTAGTAAGTAAGCTAAATTTGTGGAGAAATCTCCATCTCTAGTATATTTCCACATAAGAGAATCCTCTCTATGACCAAATTCCTGCAGTGGGAGTGCTTTAATTTTATTCTTAATGAAATCTAGCAAATCAAAGGATATTAAATCCCACTTCCAGCCACCCACATCTCTTAACTCTTCCATGGTAAGATAATTATCCCTTAGGCTTAGTGGCCCCTGAATCATTTCTCTTAGAGATTCTCCCTTCAGCCACCTATCTAGCCAAACTTTAGTCCTTGCTCCAGTCCCTACACACCAACAGATTCCACTAGAGAAGATAGGGAATCCCGCTTTAATGGCCTTCTAGTTAGGGGAAGAAGGAAGAGCATCAGGATCCCTTGCTCTCACTCTTGATGGGGAGTAATATTTCTTCAAGATGACTTGAGCCCATAAGGCATCCTTCTCTTGATACATTCTCCAATTCAGCTTAGCAAGGAAGGCTAAATTTTTTGCTTTGGCTGCTTGGATTCCAAGTCCCCCATCCTCCTTAGGCTTCACAATCTTGCTCCAACCAACAAGGTGCAACTTTCTCTTTTCACTCGTGGAACCCCATAGAAAATCCCTATTCACTTTATCAAGTTTATCACAAATATGTGTTGGAAGATTCACCCCTTGCATAATATGATTAGGAATGGCTGACATGACAGATTTAATTAAGACAGCCCTACCTACGAAAGATAAGAATTTAGCTTTCCAACCCGAGAGCTTATTCATGACTCTCTCCATCACAAAGTTATATTGTCTCCTATTTGCCCCTCTATGCCTCAACGGAAACCCCAAATATTTGCCAATACAACGAGTTTCCTATATGCCCAACAAATCACACACTTCCATTCTTTCCTCTTCCTTGACATTGGGAGAGAAATAAATTTGAGATTTCTCCAAGCTGATCTTTTGGCCTGACTCTGAGCAAAATTTATTTAATACATCAGAAATATCACCACAAGCATCATGCCCCACTTTGCAAAACAAAATTATATCATCCGCAAAGAGGAGATGAGAAAATCCCAAGTTGTCCCAAGATGCCTTAAAGGGAATCCAGGATCCTTCCACACACTTTTGCTTAATGAGATGGCTTAAATATTCCATATACAATATAAATATGTATAAAGATAACGGATCTCCTTGCCTTATGCCCTTGGAAGGTTCAAAGGGTTCAAGCATTTCTCCGTTCACCAAAATGTAGACTTGTTGCTGCCAGTATGGCTTCTGTTGCTGTGTAGTGTTTCCTTTTGTGTTTAATAATATTTCTCTTTTACCACACAAAAAAAAGGGGGACTTTTATGATAATAATTTTTTTAATTAAAAAAAAAGTAAACCAATAAAAACTCAACTCAATTGAAATTATATATTATTTGAAAAAGAAAAATGTTGTAAATGCTATAGATCATAATGATAATTATTTTTCTAATAGAAATAGTATGAGGGCTTTAACTTTTGTAGACTGCCAATATCTTACCTAATAGATTGCCAACATTAAATATCTAATTTTACACACAATCTCACATCAAACTCTCTCTCTCTCTCTCTCTCTCTCTCTCTCTCTCTCTCTCTCTCTCTCTCTCTCTCTCTCTCTTAATGCTAAAATACAAAATTTGAAATTAGATTACAACCTTACTTAACAATGCATATATCCAAGATAAAGTAAAACTCTTTTTAAATAATAATAATTTTTTGGTAGATTTTATACTTATATTTAATTCTTTATATGAAGCGAACCTTGATTTGATTAGTGTTAATTCATCAAATTATCCTTGGTTTGGTTAGTATTAATAAATTTCTAATATTAATATTTTAATATAGAAGGTCCACTTAAATTTATCACCTTAGGCCTCAAACTATATTGAGCTGGCCCAACAAATTGGAAACATCCTTGACCTCATGCATCTTATGATCAAGTTGAGTTTATTGGTTTTCGATTTTATACAATTGAAGAGAAATAAGAAAAATAAATTGTAATATATTTGATGGTGTTCATTCCATGATGAAAGCTCTTAATAATCTTGTCAGGACAATAACTAATTTTTGTTGTATACTGGATTTGAATACAAATCTCTTACTCAACAACAAAGGATTTAGGGCCATTCAAGAGATTTCTCTCTGTAATTATTTGGTGTGTGGGGGATGAAGAGATTTCACACTCAGGGAATAGTTATCTCAAATAACCTTGGACACCTACGTTAGCGGGTAAAAAAATTGGAAAAAAGAAAAGAAAGAAAGACAATTGTTTGTCATTTGTAATTGGGATAGACCCTCCTCCCATTTTGAGTCTTTGTTCTCAATGAAGGACATGGGCCTGGTTACCTCCCTTATTTTACTCTAATAAAGTATCCTTAATTATTCATATAAGATTTAGTCAAAAAATAAATATTTAGAAAAGGGGAAGAAAACAAACAAACAAACGAATCTCCAATTTCAATGGCCCATCCAATGCATTACACAAAAAGGACACATTATTTCTCATGCATTTAGTATTAGCATTGTCACCCACACACTAGTTTAATTTATTATATTGTTTAGGAATTATCAGTTTCTGATGTCTTTGCCAGGTTTTACATTGTGCTACAGTGTATATGGCATTACCGGTTTGGCTCCGATACTATCTGTGATGACCTGAGGAATTATCACTTTCATTACGGTTTAATGCGGATTCATGTAGGTGAGTCTATATGTGTTTCAAGTTGTTGTGCTTGCCAGTGATAGTTATTTTGTGGCACTTAGATGTTGTCCTTAAATATTTATAGTCATGCTCAAGCTCATATAACAAGAATGATTGTGACAACTTAAATTAAATCATGCTCAAGTTCATGTAACAAAAATAATTGTGACAACTTAAATTTTCGTGATTTTTTTTACGACTACTGATATGACTTGTTTTAATTAGTGCATCATATAAATGGATCCTCTCAATTTTAAAAAGTGTTCAATTCATCTATTTCATGGTTTGGATTTTATATTCTGGGTCTAATAGTGTAAATATTGTCATATGACTTAAAAGTTTTAAATGACATGATAAACTGTACACATTTAAGGTTTGTAAATCTAATTGAGCCATGAAATTGAAGAAATTGATAATATTTGAAATGGGAGAGTGAACTCAAGGATGAACTAAGGCAAAAATGATGTTACTACAATCAAAACATGTCATTTTAATAATTACGAAAAAAATTGTGAAAATTATTATATTTTTAGTAGAAAATTACAAGCACCTCCATTGATTATTCAAAGACAAACTGAAGTGAAAAATATCCATCCACTTGCATGCACCCGATGATTATTTTAAGCATATTTTTAAGTAATTGGATATAAGATTCTAGCTAGCTAGCTTGAATAAAAAGTGGAACAAAAGATTTGTTTTTCTACCTAGACCTGAACCGTAATTTGCTTCATCTCAAGCACCATGGTCCAAGCAGGTCGAGCTAGGATCTCATAGCACCATGCTCTCACACGAGGTCGTGATTCAATGAGCTTCTTGGCTGGCGTTCCCATAAGGCTTTGCAAATTTGGGAGGTGAAGTAAATCAGCAATGGTGTACTTGTCAGTTGCCAAATACATAAATTTTGCAAGCTGTGTCTCATACACATCAAGAACATTGCCTAATTTGGCTTCAGCCTAGGCCACCACACCTTGGTCAGGAGCCAAGCCGTTGTTTGGCTTAATGACCATCTCAAATATAAGTTTCGCTGCTGGTGGCTCAAACTGGTGGTCCTCAACATCAACCCAATTGGCTACTATGTCCTGCTCCCTGCCATCCCAGTAAACTAGCTCTTCTCCCTTCTTGCCATATTCATGGGCCATGCATCTTATTATTGCTCTTGATTCTACAATCAATTGGTTGCATTTTTGTTAGCCAGGAATAGCAAATTGTACAAATTGCATATGCGTCAACAGTAGTGGAGCCAAGATCTTAGTTTAGGGGGACAAGATTAAAAAAATAATAATAAAGAACCTAAAATTATCAATCGATATTAATAATAAAATTATGAACAAAATAATTGTCATACAATTAAAATATAAACAATTGTAAAATAAATAAACAATTGTAAAACATTCTTGGTGATCAATCATCAAAGTATGAGATTAATCTATATATACATAAAGTTTAGACGATTAATTTGATTCCTCAAAATAAATTTAGAAATGACAAAATTTAGCTACAAAATTGGTTGTAGCCTTAGGCTACAAACTCACTTAATAAAATAAATATTACTGTATATTTTGAAAATCTAACCGTTGAATTACATGTTCTTTATGCTCTTAATGTACATGTCAATTTTGTGTCAATCGGATATCATTTACTATATAATCTATAATCTTATATTTTATGCATAATTTTAAATTATAAAAACTTGCAATTTAAAAATTTATTGATGACATAGCTATTGATCTTTAATTTTCTTGAAATTTTGCAAACATGGAGGATATAAGAAAAAGATGCAATCCAATGGTGGATTTGTGAAAATTCACCTTCAATAAAAAGATATTGAGTGAGTTTGTAGCCTAAGGCTACAATCGATTTTGTAGCTAAACTTTATCCATTTAGAAAATAATTTTTAACTTCTCTTTCTGTATTCTTCTAATTATTTAAAATTTGGATTTATGATAAAACTCAAATTTTGAACTATGAAAATGCAAGAAATGAAGGAGAAATAAATAATGGACATTTTACAACTTTAGTGTCATACAAGATATTTTATTAATATTTTGGGTAAAGTTTGAATTCCACTTGCTTAACCTGAAGTGAAAGGAAAGAAATTTGGATAAGTAAAAAAAAAAAAAAAAAAAAAAATTGAATATTGGTCAAAAGTGAAATCAGGTTTGGTGGCATTTATTTCATATAGGCTCATTGTTTAAAGTGGGATGAGTTGTTTAAGTAACACTACAAAATATTTCATAATATTTTTACAATAAATTGAGGTGTCAGTACATTATTGGTCAAAATAAAATAAAATATATTTATTTTGGGATCTATTCTAACTAAAAATAAGATTATTGTGAAATTTTATTATGTCTCTAGACATTCTCAAATAGAAATATGTATTTTATTTATTTTTCATTTCATGTCAAGAGTATGATTTGAGAGAAGATGTTTCTTTTCTATTCTAACTTTAGGAGTACAACTCAACTTTATAAATATATGAAGGACTTTTTTGGGAGGAGTCAAGGGGGGCTGCTGCCCCCCCCCCCCCCCCCCTGGCTCTGCCCATAGGCAGCTTACCAAATTGCTTGATGCCACTATCCTCATATACCAGAACTTCACCAAGTGGCTACAAAATATAGATGAACAACTTATTGGATATATACGTGTAAGTAAAGTCTTATATTCAGCTTTCCTTACACCACTCCTAATTGATATCGACTGGAGTATGGAAACACAACTAAATTAAGCTTGAACGTTGGACAAATTTATAGAATAGGGTACATATATATAAGGTCAAAATTTGTGGACAAATAGGACAATGATTGGGGTCATGATGAAATTGTTAGGTAGGGAATCCTACTTGTGATGGATGTTAATAAAATTGGTAGGCGAAAACACCATATTTTAGGTTCATAGTCAATTTAGTCCCTACATTTTAGAGTCATAGTCAATTTGGTCCTTATATTTTGATAGCAGTCAATTTAGTTCATGTTATTTTCAACTTACAATCAATTTGATCCCTACCATTAACTCACGAATAGAAAATACCTATATGGCTAACGACATTTTTTTAAATGTCAAATAAACTTTTAATTATTATTTTAGTAGCCACATAAGCAATAAGTGTGCCAATTGTAAGCAGTAGGAATTTTACGTTAGTAAGTTAACGATAGAGACCAAATTGACTCTAAGTTGAAAATAGCAGAGACCAAAATGATTGCTACCAATACTTAAGTTGACTTTAAGTTGCATGGCTTCAATACTTAACTTGAACACCTTGTTTCTTGAGGTACTAAACTCATCCTAGATCTATCCAATTACAAATAAAGTGTGTTTTGTCAAATAATTAGCCAATTACATAAATATGTCCCTAATATTAAATGGTACTTCATATCATAAAACAAAAGGCAGAAAAATCATCAATTTTATAAATAACCAAAGTAGAATGTACCATTTTCTCTACTGTGTTTTGATTAATTTTCTTTCCTTTACTACATTTTCCAAGTTTCATACAGTGGCTTTGTATTTATTTTTTATTTTATTTTTTTCTTTCATAAAGTTGCTCAGTAATCTTATTTGCAAATTTGTATTTCATCTTACAAGATTTTCGTCCCATCGGCCTATGCAATGTAGTCTATAAGCTCATTTCTAAAATACTTGCCAACCGTCTAAAACCTTCACCTCAGACAGGCTCATCATAGATAATGTGCTAGTGGTTTTTGAGTTGATGCACTACTTAGACCACAAAACAGCGGGAAAAGAGGGTTTTTTGGCCGTCAAACTTGACATGAGCAAGGCGTTTGACAGGGTTGACTGGGGTTTCATATCAAAAGTCATGGAAAAAATGGGGTTTTGTAATAGATAGAGAGACTTGATTATGCAATGTATTATATCAGTATCATACTTTGTCCTTACTAACGAGGTTGCTCATGGAAACACTCATCCTTCGAGAGGCCTCCGTCAAGGTGACCCACTCTCCCCAAGCCTATTTCTTTTGTGTGCTGAAGGTCTTTTAGCACTTATTCACCAGGCTGCCAAGAATAAGCTCATCACAGGCATCTCCATTACTAGGGGTTGCCCAAAGGTGACCCACCTTTTCTTTGTCGATGACAGCATACTTTTTTGCAAAGCATCATTGGAAGAATGCCGCTTGCTAAGATCTATCCTGATGGAATATGAAGAAGCTTCAGGACAGAAAGTAAACACGAACAAATCCTCTATCTTCTTTAGTCCTAATTCAGCCCAAGCTACTAGAGATGAGATTTTTAATATCCTTGGTCCTATGCAGAATTCGAGACATACTAAATATCTTGGTCTCCCCTCTCTTATTGGCAGGTCAAAAAAGCAAGTCTTTGCAATTTTAAAGGAGAGGGTTGGTCAAAAACTTGCGGGTTGGAAGGGTAAGCTTCTTTCTATGGGTGGGAAAGAAATTCTTATCAAAGCAGTGGCACTAGCTATTCCAAAATACACTATGAGTTGCTTCCTACTTCCTCAAGGCCTATGTGATGACTTGGAAAGAATGATGAAAAATTTTTGGTGGGGCCAAAGGCAGCAGGAAACAAAATTGGGTTGGGTTAGCTGGAAAAAGATGTGCAATCCAAAGGCAAAAGGTGGGTTGGGGTTCAGGAATTTGAAAGCTTTTAATTTGTCCATGCTTGCCAAGTAGGCTTGGAGAATTCTCAATAATCCGAGCTCGTTGGTTGCAAGAGTGCTTAAAGCCAGGTACTTCCCCACAAGTAATCTATTAAATGCTAAGCTTGGTTCTTCCCCTTCTTATTCCTAGAGGAGCATCCATAGTAGCTTAGAAGTTATAAGGGGGGGAACACGGTGGAGAGTTGGTAATAGGAAGCAAATTCATACATGGGAGGATAGATGGCTCCCAACACCTTCCCCCTATAAAGTTATCTCTCCCCGAATACAAAATTATGAATTCCCTATGGTTTCATCTCTCATTGATCCAGACTCTAGATGGTGGAAAGCAGAGGTTCTTCGTGCCACTTTTCTTCCTTTTGAGGTGGAAACCATTCTGAAGATTCCGCTAAGTTATAACTTGCCGGAAGACAAGCTTATATGGATTGGAAATAGGACAGGTGAATTTTCGGTGAAAAGCGCTTATCATGTTGCCCATAGTATGATTGATGCTTCTGAAGAGGGCGAAAGCTCTTCTGGGGATCCTTATAGACAACTTTGGCGGAATTTATGGCATCTAAACCTCTCGGGGAAAATTAAAATTTTTGCTTGGAGGGCTTGTGTCAATGGTTTGCCTACCTATGATAATGTAAGTAAAAGGGGGATCAATTGCAGCACTGCTTGCCCCATTTGTGGTTTGGTACCCGAGGATATCAATCACGCTCTCCTACATTGTGAGGCGGCCTCCCTTGTTTGGAGTTTATGGCCGGATTGTCCCAGACCTCCCCAAGGTCACCATTGGTCTTTCTTAGACATGGCATTGCATTTAAATCATTCAAATGCCTCACAAGCCCTGGATTTATTTTTTGTTTTATCTTGGGCCATTTGGTCTAACAGAAACAAATTAGTGCATAATGATTCTCTACTTTCCCCATCTCAGGTTTGGTGCTTAGCAAACAACACTTTGGAGGACTTCAAAAAGGCTGCTGCCTCCTTAGACATCCTTCCCCCAAGGCATTCTCAAAATAGGTGGGAGGCTCCTCCTCAGGGTGTTTTCAAAGTTAATGTTGATGAGGTTACATCTAACCAAGGAAGAAACTCCAGCATTAGAGTGGTTATTAGGGATTGCCTTGGCCATGTTGTAGCAGCTCTTAGCAAATATCTGTCAGGTCGATTTGCTACTAACCAGGTGGAAGCTTTAGCAATGGAGCAAGGAATTTTACTTGCTCAAGAGATGCACTTGCCACGGGTCATTTTGGAGAGTGATGCCCTCGCCGTTGTGGTCCAAGCCTTGAATGATAACTCCATAGGAAGTGAGTTAGGCCATATATTACAAGGAATTCTTCTGGTGTGTGATTCCTTTGAGTTCTGCATTTTTAAGCATGTAAGTAGAGATTTCAATGTTGTTGCTCATGAGTTGGCTCAGCTAGCTCGGAGAGAGGAATCTACATGCTTGTGGAAAGGAGTTTCCCCCCTGTAGTTTCTTTGTTAGTCCATAGTGACTCTTTGTATCTAGCTTACGGGCCTGTTGATGTAGACTCTCTGTTTCTTTCTTCCTAGTTTATGATATAAATCTTCCTTTTCAAAAAAAAAAAAAAAAAAAAAAAAAGATTTTTCTTCCATTCGTTTAGTTCATCTTTCCATGTTTACCATTCGTTTAGTTCATTTTTCCATGCAATAGAATAAGACCAAAATGGAGGTAGAATATATTGGGCCT
This sequence comes from Quercus gilva, assembly GCA_023621385.1. Taxonomy (NCBI): domain Eukaryota; kingdom Viridiplantae; phylum Streptophyta; class Magnoliopsida; order Fagales; family Fagaceae; genus Quercus; species Quercus gilva. The sequence goes on along the minus strand of CM042484.1, from coordinate 13,344,237 downwards.
CTTTCGGACCAAGCGGCACATAAGAGCTTGTTAACTAATTTTTAGCCCAAATTTTTAAGGCTTCTATAAACTAAGTAATTGGACTTCTCTTTAACTAAGAAAATATACAAAAATGAGAGTAGAGAGCAAAATATCACCGTGTTTCAAGAGAATTTTAAGAATTTTCTCAAAAAGTGAGATAAGAATTTGGAAAAGAATGTTTGGGTTTCTTTAAACAAGTTTGTAAAATTTAATTGGTCGAAGTTTGGGTTTTGTAAAGCTCTTTGAGGTAATATTGTTTTTTTTTTCAAATTTGTTGTGTAAGCTCAAATTGTTTTATTAAACATGAGTAAGAGACCATGAAACTTGTTGATTTGATAGAGCTCAACTTGTGAATGTAGGCTTTGTCATGAACCACAAGTAATAAGCGCATTAGGAGAAGTTACACCAACAAGTTGGTTTAGTGTGCATGGTTCGTAAGTCTCATGTAATCAATGAGTTCCTTGGTTCAAATCACCTAAATATCATCGATCGAGGGCGAGGCGGGTTGGAGGTACTTTTCCTTCTCTAATGAGGTGGCTTTAGCATTAATTAGGTAAAGATAAAAGAGAAAGTAAAGGGGAAATCGTGGAAGTGCTAAGAGAGAGAGAGAGAGAGAGAGAGAGAGAGAGAGTAACTATTTTGAAATGGTAATAGAATATGTACAAACGAATAATCCCACAGATGAGAGAGAGAGAGAGAGAGAGAGAGATTCTTATTTACTAGATTCCACAGAGATAACCACCACATGATTTCATCAAGTTCTTCCAAAATGTTAAAAATAGAACCCTTTAAATTCTCATTTCCTATTAACCAGAAGTGATAGCCTCAGCCATTTTCTTGTAAGAAGGCCTAGAAGAAATGTCCTCCCACCATGCCTTAACATGGGGACGGTCATTCACCAACGAGGCCCATGGTGTCGTCATGAAATAGTGAGTGTAAGGATAGTGGTGCAAGTCAGCCAGGCTATAGAAATCACCAGCCAAGTACTTGGTGCTACTCAGCCTAGACTCATACACATCAAGCACTTTTTCTAGCTTCACCAAGTTGGCATCGATGACTGCTTGGTCTGCAGTTTTGCCTTTCATAGGCGCTAAAACATATTCCAAGACAATGGGAGTGATAGCAGGGTCGAAACTCTGGGATTCCACCTGTATCCACACCTTAACCAAAGCAGCTTCTTTGAGGTTGTTGTACCTAATGAGATCAGTTCCTATTTCCTTGAATTTCTCAGCCACGTATGCTGTAATTGCTCTAGATTCTGTAATACACATAAAAGGTCAATTATTTTTGCTTTAGCAGGGCACTTTCATTCTCATCTATAGGCCATTTGACCTGTTGCAGCAATGTTGCCTCCAATGCAATCCGAGCTCAAGCACCAGTGCACCACTTTTGACACTAGTTCAACAGATATGGTACAGGTGTATAGATCAAGTGACCCATTCTATCACTCTTTGCAAAAACAAAAATAAAATTTTGGCTCTAACAATATATATATATATATATATATTAAATTGCATTCAAGCATTTATGCAGAAGCAATCGTTACTATGACAGACAATATAGTCATAAGCATGAGTAAAATAAGAAGGTAGCAGAAAAGGTGAACTTACCAAAAAGAGTGAGATCACCATCTTCCAGAGCTGGAATCTGACCAAAGGGCTGCAATATATATATATATATATATATTACCAAAAAAATAGTAAAACCAATTTGAAAACTAAAAACTGTGTATCACTGTATCTACAAATTCGATAATATAAATCGAGTGCAAGGAGAAAAAAATACTATGACTCTATGAGATTAGATGTGGGTGATACATACATTCTTAGATAGAAAAGCAGGCTGTTTGTGTTCCCCTCCGAAAAAATTAACCGGAACAAGCTCAAAATCTACTCCTTTCTCATAGAGGCAGGCCGTCGCACGAGCAGTGCATGTGGAAATTGGAACTCCATAAATCTTGATCATCATTTTCTCACAAATACAAGGATCCAAAGTGATAGAGAGAGAGAGAGATATGCTATCTGATGAGGTGAAGTAAACTATATGTTATATAGAGTAAGATTTTTTTTTTTTTTTTTTTTTTTTTAGAATACTAAATATTTTTAACACACACGGGAAGAGAAGAGAATGTCTTAAAAATACTTATAATAGTGTATATCTAAAAGAGCCATATAGAGTAAGATATAGAAGCAGGTGTTATCTATAGTTTTAGCCAGCTAGTCTTGGCCACCAAGAGTGATGAAATTTGACGATGGGTAAGGATTAATTTCCAGATTCTCAATCAGATATGCAAGCCACCTAGGCCATAGTTAAGACAGCAATATTTTTCAGATTTCACCATCAAATCACCACTATTTTCTAGCTACCTTATCAAAATTGTACCCAGATTAGAATGAATATGTTTTGACTATTTCCAACTGTTTGACATGATGAAGCATGTAATTATTTCATTACATATATAGACACCTATATTTATTGCAGTTTGATTGCATAGCCTCACAGAAAATGAATTTAATTGTTTCTTTTCAAGAAGTTCCTAACTCCTACGTTGTATGGCCAAGAATTTCACCGTTCTAAAATTTCACCATCAAGAATAACATTGCTTAATTTGGCTTCAGCCTCAGGCACTACACCTTGGTCAGGAGCCAAGCCATTGTTTGGCTTAATGACAATCTCAAATGTTAGTTTTGTTGGGCTTTGTAGAGCCTAATTGTGTTTGATCCGGTTGACGACCCAACCCAACCCGAAATAATGTTGCATGGGAGATTTTCTGAGACTTAGTCCTTAAAATAAAGGCTTGGGCCGACAAGCCCAAGCAGGAGCACTCGTGGACAAGCCTCCTGGGGTTTTGGGGGCAACACTCCCGAGAAAAATTTTTGGCCCGTTTGTAGCCCATTGTGTGTATCCTATGCGCAGGAGGTAGAAAAATGCAATTTTGGTGATTAGGGTTTTGTTGTTGTTGTCGTTTTTGAGAGAGAAAAACAATGTAGCCGCACTTTGTAATTTTTCCCTAATAATAGTTAAATCCCTACAACTTCATGAACGTAGGCAAATTGCCAAACCACGTAAATACTGTCTTGTGCGTGTAATTGTTTTCTTTGGCGTGTGTTTTCTCTATTTTTTTTTTTTTTTCTCACAAATTGGGAATTTCGTTGAATTCCCTACAACTGGTATCAAAGTCTAGGGTTAGGTTTGAGTGGGAGCAATGGCAGAGGAAGCAGGAAAGGCATCTAGAATAAAAAAATTTGATGGCGCAGACTTCACGTATTGGAGGATGCAAATTGAAGATTATCTCTATGGGAGGAAATTGCATCTGCCTCTTTTAGGGACAAAACCTGAAGCTATAAAGGCTGAGGAATGGGCTCTTCTTGACAGACAGGTACTAGAAGTTGTTAGGTTAACTCTGTCTAGGTCTGTTGCACACAATGTTGTAAAGGAGAAGACCACAGTAGATCTGATGAAGGCTTTGTCTGGTATGTATGAAAAGCCGTCAGCAAACACCAAGGTGCATCTGATGAAGAAATTGTTCAATTTGAAGATGACAGAGAACGCATCAATAGCACAACATCTGAATGAATTTAACACTATCAGAAATCAATTGCCGTCTGTAAAAATTAATTTTGATAATGAGATCTGTGCACTGATTGTTTTGGCTTCTTTGCCAAACAGTTAGGAGGCAATGAGAATGGCAGTGAGCAATTCTACAGGAAAAGAATAGTTAAAGTACAATGACATACAAGATTTAATTCTGGCTGAGGAGATTTGCAGAATAGATACAGGCAAAACCTCAGGATCTAGTTCTGCCCTAAACCTTGAGACAAGAGGCAGAGCTAATGACAGAAATTCAAATCGGGGCAGATCAAAATTCAAAAATTTTAATCAGAACAAAAGTAAATCTAGATCAGGCCAACAAGTACAATGCTGGAATTGTGGGAAAACATGTCATTTTAGGAGGCAATACAAAAGTCCTAAGAAGAAGAATGAATATGATTCTGCTAATACTGTAACAGAAGAGGTATAGGATGCATTACTTCTTGCAGTAGACAGTCCACTTGATAATTGGGTTTTGGACTCAGGAGCTTCGTTTCATACCACTCTACACCGAGAAATCATACAGAATTATGTTGCAGGTGATTTTGGTAAAGTGTATTTGGCTGATGGTTCAGCCTTGGATGTTATAAGTATGGGAGACGTCCGGATATTGTTTCCTAATGGATCTGTTTGGTTGCTGGAGAAGGTTCAGCATACTCCTGACCTGAGGAGGAATCTAATTTCTATTGGACAACTTGATGATGAAGGGCATGCAATATTATTTGTTTGTGGTACTTAGAAGGTTACAAAGGGAGTCAAAGTATTGGCTCGTGGAAAGAAGACTGGTACTCTGTATATGACCTCAAGTCCAAGAGACACAGTTGCAATTGCTGAAGCAAGTACTGATACGAGCCAATGGCACTGCAAACTTAGTGACATAAGTAAGAAAGGGATGAAGATGCTGCTGTCAAAAGGAAAACTACCAGAATTGAAGTCCATTGATTTTGACATGTGTGAAAGCTACATCTTAAGAAAGCAAAAAAATGTGAGTTTCTTGAAAACTGGTAGAACACCGAAGGTTGAAAAATTGGAGTTAGAACACACTGATTTGTGGGGGCCTTCTCCAATTGCATCCCTTGGAGGTTCAAGGTACTACATCACCTTCATTGATGACTCAAGCAGAAAAGTATGGGTTTATTTTCTAAAAAATAAATCTGATGTATTTGAAACTTTTAAGAAGTGGAAGGCCATGATTAAGATAGAAACAGGTTTGAAAGTAAAATGTTTGAGGTTAGATAATGGAGGAGAGTACATAGATGGAGGGTTCAATGAGTATTGTGCTGCACAGCGAATTAGGATAGAGAAGACAATTCCTGGAACACCACAGCAAAATGGGGTGGCTAAGTGCATGAACAAAACTCTCAATGAGCGTGCTAGGAGTATGTGGCTGCATGCTAGACTACCAAAAACTTTATGGGCTGATGTTGTTAGTACTGCAGCTTACCTGATAAACCGAGGGCCATCAGTTCCCATAGAGTTCAAACTTCCTGAGGAGGTTAGGAGCTGTAAAGAGGTAAACTTTTTCCATTTAAAAGTTTTTGGTTGTGTTTCTTATGTTCATGTTGATTCTAATGCTCGTAGTAAACTTAATGCAAAGTCTAAAATATGTTTTTTCATTGGCTATGGTGATGAGAAATTTGGCTATAGGTTTTGGGATGAACAAAACAAAAAAATCATCAGAAGTAAAATTGTGATATTTAATGAACAGGTTATGTACAAGGACAGATAAACTATAGTGTCAGATGTTTTAGAAATAGATAAAAAGAAATTTCAATTTGTCAACTTAGATGAATTGACTAAATTTACTGTCCAGAAAAAAGGTGAAGAAGATAAGGAGAATGTAGATTCACAAGTAGATCAGAGTACACCTGTAGCTGAAGTCTGTAGATCTTCCAAAACCATTAGACCTCCACAGCGTTATTCACCCACTCTAAATTATCTCTTGTTGACTGATGGTGGTGAGTCAGAATGTTATGATAAAGCCTTGCAAGATGAGAATTCAAGCAAGTAAGAGTTAGCCATGAAGGATGAGATAGATTCCTTGTTAGGGAATCAGACATGGGGATTGACTGAATTGTCAGTAGGAAAGAAGGCTTTGCACAACAAGTTGGTGTACAGAATAAAAAATGAGCATGATGGTAGCAAATGTTACAAGGCCATATTAGTTGTTAAAGGGTTCCAGCAGATAGAGAGCATTGACTACACAGAGATATTTTCTCCAGTTATGAAAATGCCAACAATTAGACTGGTGCTAGGAATGGTGGCTGCAAAAAACTTACATCTTGAGTAGTTAGATGTGAAGACGGCATTCCTTCATGGTGACTTGGAGGAAGACATTTACATGATTCAGCCAGAAGGGCTCATTATTTAGGGACAAGAAAATCTAGTCTGCAAACTGAGAAAGAGCTTGTATGGCCTAAAACAAGCTCCAAGACAATGGTACAAGAAATTTAATGGTTTTATGCATAAAATTGGGTTCAAGAGATGTGAAGCTGATCATTGTTACTATGTTAAATTCTTTGACAATTCTTATATCATTTTACTGTTGTATGTTGATGATATGCTCATTGCAGGGTCTAGCATTGAGAAGATTAATAATCTAAAGAAGCAATTGTCAAAACAGTTTGCAATGAATGATTTGGGAGCTGCAAAGCAAATATTTGGTATGAGAATCATTAGAGACAAGGCTAATGGTACATTGAAGCTTTCACAGTCAGAGTATGTGAAGAAAGTTCTCAGCAGGTTCAACATGAATGAAGCTAAACCAGTGAGCACACCCTTGGGTAGTCATTTCAAACTAAGCAAAGAATAGTCACCAAAGACAGAAGAAGAAAGGGACCATATGAGCAAGGTGCCCTATGCCTCAACTATTGGTAGCTTGATGTATGTTATGGTGTGTACAAGGCCAGATATTGCACATGCAGTGGGAGTTGTGACTAGATTCATGAGTAGGCTTGGAAAGTAGCATTGGGAGGCAATCAAGTGGATTCTGAGATATCTGAAGCGTTCATCAAATACATGTCTTTACTTCACAGGTGCAAGTTTGAAACTGCAGGGTTATGTAGATGCTGATTTTGCTAGTGATATTGATAGTAGAAAGAGTCCTATTGGGTTTATTTTTACTCTGGGTGGTACAGCTATATCATAGGTTTCAAATTTACAAAAGATTATTACTTTATCTACTATAGAAACTGAGTATATTGCAGCAACTGATGCTGGAAAGGAGATGATTTGGCTACATGGTTTCTTAGATGAATTAGGCAAGAAGCAGGAGATGGGAATTCTACACAGTGATAGTCAGAGTGCAATTTTTCTTACTAAAAACTTGGCTTTTCATTCAAAGTTGAAGCATATATAGACAAAATACCACTTTATTTGATACTTTGTTGAAGATATGCTGGTAATACTTGAGAAGATTTATGGATCTAAGAACCCGATAGACATGTTGACTAAAGGTGTCACTATTGAGAAGCTGAAGCTGTGTGTAGCTTCAGTTGGCCTTTTAGCTTGAGGACAGGAGGATAAGTTGCAAGGATGAGAGATTGCTTTTGAAGGATAGCGGCTGATGTTGGTGATTGAACTAGTCTCCAAGTAGGAGATTTGTTGGGTTTTATGGAGCCTAGTTGTATTTGATCCGGTTGATGACTCGACCCAACTTGAAATAATGTTGCATGGGAGATTTTCTAAGGCTTAGTCCATGGAGAGAAGGCTTAGGCCGACAGGCCCAAGTTGGAGTGCTCATGGATAAGCCTCCTAGGGGTGCCCTCGAGAAAAATTTTTGGCCCGTTTGTAGCCCATTGTGTATCCTATGCGCAGGAGGTAGAAAAATGCAATTTTGGTGATTAGGGTTTTGTTGTTGTTATCGTTTTTAAGAGAGAAATATTGTAGCCGCACTTTGTAATTTTTCCTTGATAATAATAATGAAATCCTTGCAACTCCGTGGACATAGGCAAATTCCCGAACCACGTAAATACTGTCTTGTACATGTGATTATTTTCTTTGACGTGTGTTTTCTCTATTTTTTTTGTTTCTCACAAGTTGCGAATTTCGTTGAATTCCCTACAAGTTTCTTTGCTAGTGGCTCAAACTAGAGGTCCTTAACATCAACCCAATTAGCTACTATGGCCTGATCCCTGCCATCCCAATAAACTAGCCCTTCTTATTTCTCGTCATATTCATGGGCCATGCATCTTATTATTTCCCTTGATTTTACCATCAATTGGTTTCATTTTTGTTAGCCAAGGATAGCAAAATGTGCAAATTGCATAGGCGTCAGGGTATTTTATATTGCTTACCGAATTGCTTGATCCCACTGTCCTCGTATACTGGAACCTAACCAAATGGCTACAGAATACAGATGAACAACTAGTTTGGTATATACCTGTTAATAAAGATCTACATTGAATGACAAGAGGGGTGATTAATATAACATAATTAGGTCAAATTCCTAGGCTTGAATCCTTTTGAGTTAAGTGGTATCCTTATATTTTATATTCACTACTCAATTGAAGTCTCGCCAAAAAGTGGTATTAAAACTCATGATAGAATGTGGCTATGTGTTCAAGGTCCTTCTCTTCAAATGAAGAGTGGACTAGTACCAATGACGTGCTGGTCCTTAAAAAAACCTATAGACAAGAGGGGGCTAGTAGGATTGTAGGACTTTCTTATGGCCCATAGAGAGAGCTTGAATCCTACAAAGAGACAAAGACTCACACGTGAGGGAAAGATCATTGGATACGTACACATAAATGAAATCCCACAATTGAATAAGAATAACAAAAGAGAGTAGGGCCCAAACTCATAAGCTTAAACTTTTGAGTTAAGTGGTGTCCTAAAATGTTATATTAACAACTCAATTGAAGTCTCATTGATCAAGATGTGATCTCCCTAGAAAAAGCACAATTTATGCCCCATGAGAGACCTTTATCAATTATCACATGCTATTTCATGATATAAATTTGATATATCAATAAGCAAACATATTTCATGTCAAGTGTATAGCACAAACTAAAACCAAATGTTACATTGATATGCTTAGCAAAAAAAAATGTTACATTGATATCTTGTAAATTTTCGTTTGTAATGCTTAATTAACCAACTGCATTTGGTCATTAAAACGAGTGCAATCCATTCTTGAGCATTCCATGTACCATGTTTAAAAAGCAATAGAACAACGATGAACCAGAGAACAGAACAAAAATTACTCACTGAAAACTCATTCAAAGTGTTCACTAAGAACTGGTTGGAAAAATTATTATTATCATTCTTTAGTGTAGTTCTGAATTATGGAGAAAGTTCACATCCTAGTGTATTAACTTACATTCATGGAAAGACAGGCTTTCTTCTTATTCTCTCCAGCATCAAGGTCCTTGTTTCAAATCACCTAAATATCATTGATCTTGTGGCCACCTTAAAGGGATTCTCAAGTCCGCATCTCATTGCCTCTTCAAGGTGGGAAAAACTCTCTCAAAGTAGGTCGAGAGGGGGGCAGGTTGTAGGTATTTTACCATTTTAGTGAGGTGACTTTGGTATTAAAGAGATAGAGATAAAAGATACAACGGTAGGTTGGAGGTATTTTACCCTCTCTAATGAGGTGGCTTCAACAACAATGAGGTAAAGATAGAAGAGAAAATGGAGGGGCAATCATGAGAGAGAGAGGGAATAACTATTTTGGAATGGTAAATGAATAAATTAGAAATAGAATATATGCAAAAATATATATTAATTAAAAGCACATATATAACATAGTTGTTAATATCATACGATACGTAATACTTATCATACAATATGTATCGTATTGTGTACACATGCAAAAAGTTCCGTATCGTAAGGATATATCATAAATGCTCATAAATCGTCCGATATATTATTATGTATCGTATGTATCATATGAACCATATGGTATTGGTGTATCATACAATACATAGACATTTGAATTTAAAATGAGGCTTTTTGTTAAAATTTGTGGATTAATTCTATTAGATTTAAACAAGTTGTTAGACTTTTTTTAAACACAAAATTATTGGGATACTTAATTGAGTCTAATTAAATAACATTTCCATGAGTTTTTTTTCCCTCTACCCTTTCTCCTACAAAACCATACACTTGACACTTTACTTTCATATTTGCAAATTAGTTCTTTTCTATGCTATGAATAATATATTAAATGAAAATATAATTATTTTTTATGTTGCTATTATTGTTACAAGTCTAAGAAGCTAGAATGCTAAGAAAAAATATAAAGAATTAAATATTAGAATTAAAAAAAAAAAAAAAAAAAAAAAAGGATAGTAAATATTGATTATAATGACTAAAATGTCAATGAAAAAATAATTTTGTAAGATAATGACAAATATGATAACATTGACTTAGATGGAGTTTATTAGGAAAGATAATGAAAAGAAATTATTATTTTGGCTTATATATCATATATTATCACTTCTGAGTTTAATCAATTTGAATGTATATATAATAAAAATATGTTAATTTGTTTTATTTAATTAGCTTTATTGAATATATTCTGGATTTATAATAAATATATCTTTTACATATGTATATCTATAAATTTTAAAAAAAAAATTATTTAGTATTTGTATATCTTACAATATACAATACGATACAAATTAGAAATATAAAAATTCAATTTACGATACGATTTATAATTTGACAACTATAAATATAAACATAAAAACATAAATATACAAATTCAATGGCAGGGTGTAGAGAGACAAGGTAAAGGAAGCAAAATTCATCACCACCCTGTCATCTCTTTGGGACGGAGAAAGCCCTCAAAAGTACACAGGGAATACGATAGGTCAAACAAAACTGAAAATTTTTATTCATAAGTGTTCAAAAAGCTTTGAACGTTTACATTAGGTGATAAGAAAATCTCATATGAGAAAGACAGAGCACTTAAAGTTATTTTATTTAATGTAGACAATATCATCAAGTTCTTCCAAAATGTAGTCTGCTGAGATAACCACCATCTCATCAAGTTCTTCCAAAATGTTAACATTTCCTCTTAACCAAAAGTCATGGCCCCAACCATTTTCTTGAAAGCAGGCCTAGAAGAAATGTCCTGCCACCATGCCATAACATGGGGACGGTCTTTAACCATCGAGGCACATGGTGTGGTCATGAAATAGTGCATGTAAGGAAGGTGATGCAGGTCAGCCATGCTATAGAAATCACCAGCCAAGTACTTGGTGCTACTCAGCCTAGACTCATACACATCAAGCACTTTTCCTAGCTTCCCCATGCAGGCATCGACGACTGCTTGTTCAGTTTTTTTGCCCATTGAAGGCCCAATAACATATTCCATGACAACGGGGGAGATTGCAGGGTTGAATGTCTGGGATTCCACCTCCATCCATATCTTAACCATAGCAGCTTCTTTGGGGTTTTTGTGCCTCATGAGATCAGTTCCAGTTTCCTTGCATTTGTCAGCCACATATGCTGTGATTGCCCTAGATTCTGTAATACACATGAAAGGTCAATTATTTAAGGAACCCACTTAGTTCTGAAAACAGCCCCGACAAAATATATATATTTAACATATGAATTTATATTGCTTGTGAAAGCAAGATATATGAGTAATGACTAATGAGCTCCTTATGTATTTATTTCAGGGAAAAGATTTGAAATTAAAAACCTTTCACAATTTGACTCCCGCACCACATGGTCATAAGAAAAAAAATCTCGACAAACATTCAGATGATTAAAAGTAAGTTATAATCAATCAGGATGAACTAAGAAAGAAACTAGTAGAAATATGTAAGAAATCAAAGTGAATTTATTATGGAGAAAGAGAAAATAATTAACTTTTTTTTTTATTTAGGATAAAATTTTACTCTAGTTTAATCTAAATTCATTTTTTTTAATTCCATTATTATCATGAATTTCTTTTGTTTTTAATTTAATGACAAGTTGACAACAACATAGTACAGAAACAACAAGCTTAGCAATAAGATTTGGAGTTTGACACATGAATATCCAAATCCAATGTCATATATATATTGTTAAACTTGGATCATTGATGCTTTGAACATCTCCAAATTCCAATACCAAGCTATCGTACATTCGTACCCTTTCATTTTTACTTTTGCAGGGCACTTTTATCTCTAGGCCACTAGACATGTTACAGTATTGGTGCCTCCAATACAATCCGAGCTCAAGCACCAGTGCACCACTTTTGAGTTCAACAGGAACAGTACAGGTGTATCGAGTGACCTATTCTATCAGTCTTTGATAAAAATTAAATTAAATAAATATAAGTTTGGTTCAAACATTTTTTTTTTAATTGCATTCAAGCATTTATGCAGGAGAAAGTCCTTCTAAGTTGGATCTAGAGCAATCATCACTATGATAGACAATATAGTCATAAGCATGAGAAAAATAATTAGGTAGCAGAAAACAAAAATATATGGAAAAAAAATATAAGGTGAACTTACCAAAGAGAGTGAGATCACCATCTTCTAGCACTGGAATCTGACCAAAGGGCTGCAATGTTTTTTTACCCAAAAAAATATTATAAACCAATTTGAAAACTAAAAATTGTGTATCTACAAATACATGGAGATTCGATAATATAAAATCGAGTGCAAGGAAAAAAAACACCATTAGATTTGATGTGGATAATACATACATTCTTAGATAGAAAAGGAGGCTGTTTGTGTTCCCCAGTGCCAAGGTTAACCGGAACAAGCTCAAAATCTGCACCTTTCTCATGGAGGCAAGCCATCACACGAGTGGTGCATGTGGACATGGGAAGTCCATAAAGCTTCATAGCCATTTTCTCACTAACACAAGGATCCAATAAGTGATAGAGAGAGAGGAAGAGAGAGATATGCTATGTGTTGAGGTGAAGTAAACTGTATGTTATATAGGGTAAAATATAGAGGAAGGTGTTATATATAGTTATGGCCCAGCTAGTCTTGGCCACCACTAGTATTGAAATTTGACTGTGGGTGCGGATTGGAACGAAGATAATTAGGTCTAAATTTAATTGGGTTACCATTTCAGATATCACCATATCAGATTTCACCGTCAAATCACCCCTATTTTCTTGCTACCTTACCAAAATTGTAGCCAGGATATATTTTGACTATTTCCAACGTTTAAAAAAAAAATTTGAATATTTCCAACAGCGTGACATGCTGAAGCATATGATCATTTCATTACATATTTATTTTGACTATTTCCGACGTTTATCCAAAAAAAGAAGGCGAAATTATATTATTAGTCCCTGAAGTTTACTCTATGTGCGCAATTGATCCTTTAAGTTTGAAGCGAGCACAATTAGTCCCTTAAGTTTTAAAACTGAATAGTATTAGTCATTTTACTAACTACTGTTAACGGTGTTACTTATATGGCTAACAAAACAATGACTTTACATTTTTTTTAATGATGTGGCATGTTTTTAATTAAAAAAAAAAATAGTTTCCACGTCATATTGACCCGATTAAAAACAAATCTGATATTTATTTTTCCATAAAAATTTTTAAACAATAGTTGATATTCAAAATCAACTGGGTGTTCATGGCTAATGGAACTCTCTGTTTTTTCATAAAAATACACCAATCCTACCATTCAATATGAAAATTTGGCAACTGGGTGTTCATCAACAACTGGGATAGTAATTGAGAAAGAGTCAAAAGGGCATCACAAAATTCATCTTGATAATTATTTTTCCACATAAAAATTCACCAATCCTACGATTCAATATTAAAATCTGACAAATGTGTGTTCATCAAAAACTAGCAGAGCAATAGAGAAAAGGCCAAATGGGCATGCAGTACGTACCCATGTTGATCGTAGCCCGCACCCATTTCCACGAACAAGAGATTCATGGGTGGCAAGAGCCAGTGCTGCTTGTGCTTGTGCTGGTGCTCATGGTGGTACTTTGGTTGGCTTCCATGGCTGCCAATGTGGCTTTGGATTGAGGACTTGGAGGAGGTTGGATTTTAATTTCATCTAACGTGGAAACTATTTTTTTTTTTTTTTTAATTAAAAACATGCCACATCATTAAAAAAATATCAAGTCATTGTTCTATTAACCATATAAATAACACCGTTAACAGCCGTTAGTAAAAAGACTAATACAACTCAGTTTTAAAATTTAAGGAACTAATTGTGCTCGTTTCAAACATAAGGGACCAATTGCGCATACATGGCAAACTTTAGGGATCAATAGTGTAGTTTCACCAAAAAAGAATTCTTTGAATATTTCCAACAGCATGACATGATGAAGCATGTGATCATTTCATTACATATATAGACACCTATAAAGTGGCTCAGTAATTTATTCGCAAAAGCATATTTCATCTTGCAAGATTTTTCCTACCATTCGTTTAGTTCATCATTCTATGCAATAGAAAAAGACCAAAGTGGAGGTAGAATATATTAGGCCTCTTTCGGCCCAAGCAGCCCATAAGAGCTTATTAAATTATTTTTAGCCCAACTTTTAAGACTTCTATAAACTAAGTAATATTGGACTTTTTTTTTTTTTTTAATCTAAGAAAATATACAAAAATGAGAGTAGAGAGCTTCATATCACCGTACTTTGAGAGTATTTAATAATTTTTCCAAAAATTAGATAAGAGTTTGGATGAGAGGTGCAAGCTTTTCTTTCTCCTACCATGATCATGAGGCCTATTAAGTCAAATGTATCAAGGGTATTTGGGTTTCTTTAAACAAGCTTGTAAATTTTAATTGAATTGAATTTTGGGCTTTGTAAAGCTCTTTGAGGTAATATTGTACTTTTCCAAATTTGTTTTGTAAGCTCAAATTGTGTGATAAAATATGAGTAAGAGACCATGAAATTTGTTGATTTGGTATAGCCCAACTTGTGAATGTAGGCTTAGTCAAAAACCACATAAGTAACAAGTGCATTAGGAAATTAAAGTTACACCAACAATTTGGTTTAGTGTGGTTCCTAAGCCTCATGTAATCAATGAGGTCACTGGTTCAAATCACCTAAACATCATCGATCTTGGGGCCATCATAAGGGGATTCTCAATTCCCCATCTCATTGCCTCTTTAGGGTGGGAAAAACTCTTGCAGAGTAGGTCTAGAATAGGGGGTGAGTTGTAGGTATTTTACCATCCTAGTGAGGTGACTTTGGTATTAAAGAGGCAAAGATAAAAGATACGAAAGTAGGTTAAGGGCGAGGTGGGTTGGAGGTATTTTACTCGCTATAATGAGGTGGTTTCAACATTAATAAGGTAAAAATAAAAGAGAAATTGGGGGGGGGGGGGGGGGAAGAGAGAGAGAGTAACTATTTTGAAATGGTAACAGATACAAATGAATAAATTATGAATAAAATATATGTAAAGATATATTTTAAATAAAATAATTGATATAAGGCGAAAATATATTTTCCGTCCCTACATTTTGGGCCATTTTCCAATTTGGTCCACACTTTTTTAGAACTCCTATTTTGGTCTCTAAAAAACAAAAATCACTATCAATTTAGTCTCTACCATCATCTCACTAACCAAAACTGCTTATGTGGTACATGGAATGCATAACTATCATGTTAAGCACAAACATTACCATTAAAATAGTAATAAAAATGTCACATCAGCATTTGATTGTAATAAATTAATTTATCAAATTAACAAAATTAAAAATAAAAAATTAGAACAAAAAAATACATGAATTCAAATCTAAGTTGATCTTAAACATGAAAATACAAGAACACAAACCCAAAAAAGAAAAGAAAAGAGATTACAACCAAGCATAACCCAAACCACAACCTCCAAAAATCAAACACCTTGCCTACATAAACCCGCAGCCAAACTCCAAAAATCAACCAAACCCACAACCAAACTCCAAATACCAACCAAGAACAAACAATAACCTCAACAAAAACCTAAAACTTTGTGTGTGAAACTATTTCTCTCTCTCTCTCTCTCTCTCTCTCTCTCTCTCTCTCTCTCTCTCTCTCTCTCTCTTCATTTTTGGTGGATTTTTTTTATATTTTTCTTGTATCTTTACTTTAGGTTGATGAATTTTTGTATTATTTGGAATTCCACTATGACCAAGTTTGGTGTTTTTAAGTTGTTATTTTTTTAATTCTCTTTGATTTCATAGAAGTTATCATATTGCATTATAAAGATAATATATAAGAATACAATATTATTTTATTACATAACATAACTTGGATAATTTTGTGCTTATTACTATAATTTGTTACTTTTTACTTTTTTTTCTTCTCATATTATTTTCTATAAATTTCTTATTATCCTCTCTAACATTCTCTCTTGAAAAGTGGTTATTCTTTTTCTTTTCTTTTTTCATTCTTTCTTGCAACTCTACTTTATATTGATGAATTATTGTGATTTTTAAAACTTTATTTTGGGTTTATACGTTTTGGTGTTGTATTTTTTAGTTCCTCGTCACAAGTAGTTATTGAGTTAAAGGGTGTCTCTATATGTTATATTAATTACTCAAGGAAGCCCCACAAGATGATTATCTCCCCAACAAGTGGCATCGGAGCTCATGGTGGTGTGCAGCAAAGGTGGTGAGGTGTTCATAGTCCCTACCCAACAAGAACAGAATAAGCCTAAACAGCTCACACATAAAGATCCTTGAGCAAAAAGAAAAAAACAAAAAAACAAAAAACAAAATCAAAAACAAAAACAAAAAGCCCAACAAAGGAATGTTGCTAATGGTGCTAAATAATGGTGTGGCATGAGGTTCCCATGGATGTGCGGGGTTTCCATGGATGTGCGTGCGGGGTTTACACATGGTTCCCATGGATGGCGTAAGAGAGGCCCATGGATGACACGTTGATGAAGTGAAAAAACTCATTAGGCAAGGGGAATTGAGTAGGACTTGTTCATGGCCCACGGAGAGGTCTTGAAGCCCACAGAGAGGCAGAGACTCACATGTAAGGGAGAGATTGTTAGGGTACACGTGTGAGTGAAATCCTACATTGAATAAAGATAAGAAGAATGAGTAGTTAATATAACATAATTGAGCACATGCCTATAGGGCTTAGGCTTTTTAGGTTAAAGTATATCTCTATATGTTATATTAATTACTCAAGAAAGCTCCTCAAGGTGTTTATCTCTCCAACAGTATTCTCTCTTTCTCTCTCTCTCTCTCTCCAACAAAATTTAGAGAATAAATTATACATATTCAGTATAAGTTTGATATGAATTTTGATTATCATGATAATCTTTTTTAAAAGAATAATTAATTTGAATAATTAATTTAAATAAAAATTATACATACCAACATATGTATATATTTATTTATTTTGCTCAAATGTATAATCAACCTCATGCAATTCATCTAAAAGTAATGATGTTAAAACAAATGAATAATTGCACTAAAGATTACATTTGTATATTCATAGATTTTATGTTTAGAAAGACTTACACTTAAATTTAGCCGTACCGAAGTAGACTGAAATTCTACGTTAATGTGGTTTAATAAAAGCGTAAAAAAAATAAATTTTATACTTAAAATTTTAGATAATATGAGTTTGAGATTTTTTTTTTTATTATTAATAAATTTGGATTTAAATTAGGTGCTTTCAACGCAAACATGTCTTTTTCCATTATTTAAGTGCACAAAAATAGATTGAAGTAGACCAAAACAAACCAAAGTGATGTGAATGGACCGAATTGGACCAAATGTAACAAAGTGGACCAAATAGAGGGAAAATGACCGAATGGACTAAATAGGACCAAGGTGGACTGAATTGGATAAAATAGACCGAAAGGGACCGAATAGGACCGAAGTGAACAAACTAGACTAAAAGAGATGGAATAGGACTGAAGTGGATAGATTGGACCGAAGTGGACCGAAATAGACATACTGGACTGAAGTAAACCGAATAGGAGCAATGTGGACTGAATAGGACAGAAGTGTATAGAATGGACCGAATAGAACCAAAGTGGACAAAATGGACAAAATAAGACTAAAGTAGACAGAATGGACTGAATAGGAATGAAGTTAATCAAAGTAGACAAAATGGATCGAACAGGACCAAAGTAGACATAATGGACTGAATAAACCCAAAGTGAACTAAATGGACTAAATAAGACCGAAGTGGACAGAATAGGACCAATGTAGACCGAAAGAGGCCAATGTGAATTGAATAGACCGAATTAGACCAAAGTGGACTGAATATGACCGAATTGGCCCATATATAACTTTAGCGAACAGATTGGACAAAATAGACCGAAAGGGACCGAATAGGACCGAAGTGAACAAACTAGACTAAAAGAGATGGAATAGGACTGAAGTGGATAGCTTGGACTGAAATAGACATATTGGACTGAAGTAAACCGAATAGGAGCAATATGGACTGAATAGGACAGAAGTGTATAGAATGGACCGAATAGAACCAAAGTGGACAAAATAGGACTAAAGTAGACAGAATGGACTGAATAGGAATGAAGTTAATCAAAGTAGACAGAATAGATCGAACAGAACCAAAGTAGACATAACGGACTGAATAAACCCAAAGTGAACTAAATGGTCTAAATAAGACCGAAGTGGACAGAATAGGACCAATGTAGACCGAAAGAAGCCAATGTGAATTGAATAGACCGAATTAGACCAAAGTGGACTGAATATGACCGAATTGGCCCATATATAACTTTAGCGAACAGATTGGACTAAATAGAACCGAATAGAACCAATGTGGACCAAATAAGACTTTTAAATATTTATCATTTTTATTGCATTTTTATGGCTCATTAATTTCTAATATCTTTTTTTTTAACTCAAAATTAAAGAATTTAACCCGAATATAATAATATTTCATACTCTTCAAACCAAAAACGAAGAAAAAATAATGAATTTTTAAGCTAAATTTGAAAAGAAAACCTACAAAAAAAAAATTAAAACCCAATTAGTCTAAAATGGATTGATGGGGAACCAAAATTGATTGAATTGGACAAAATAGAAATTGATTAATTTTTAGGGAGAATAAATTTTTAAAAAAAATTTATATATTATATTACAATACAAAATAATTATTTATTCTCACACATCACGTGAGTATGCAACTAGTTATTTTAATAGTCAAGTTCCCGCTTAACATGACAAATGTTATTTCCGTGTGTCACGTAAGTAATTTCCATAAGTTATTTTAATAGTCACAGCAATAACTAAATTAAGAACAATTTTCAATTTTCGATGACCAAAATAGGATCTCCAAAAAAAGTCGGGATTATATAAAATAAAATAAAATGACGAAAAATGTAAGGAGCAAAAAGACATTTTCACCTTGATATAAACATAAGGGCAAATAACACTCCCCTCCCTTGAGGTTTAGAGAAATGACTCACCCCCAAACTTGAAAGGAAAAAACACTTCCCCCTTGAGATTTAAAAAAAATAGCACTCCCCCCCTTCTGTTAATATTAGTAACAGAATATAAAGCATATTATAAAACATATTGCTTATGTTGATTTTTTAGTCTCTTATAGCACCTTTCCAATTGATTTTTTTAAGTTTGATGATCCTCTTAGATTTTTTAATTGCTCCTCTCTCTAACACTTTGAATCAAAATTTATGAAATAAAACAATTTGCTGAAACTTTCAAGCTTTTATTGTTTAAAAATGAGTTTGAAATTTTCAAAGTCACTTATCAATATAAAAAACTTTCAGAGTCAATTTTGGGAATACATTATTAACCAAAGGGTACGTTAGTGCACAATATTTTTAATGCCAATTTAACAGAGTTTAGATAAATAAATGTCAAAGGGAGAAAAATATTTTTTTTCTTTAAGTTTGGGGATGAGTGTCATTTTCCCAAACCTCAAGGGAGGGGAGTGTTATTTACCCTAAACATAAAGTCATAAATATACAGGGTGAAAAGAGACTAGGTAAAGAATGCAAAATTCATCACCACCCTATCACCTCTTTAGGATAGTGAGGGCCTATTTGATAAAAGATTTATAGTAACATTATTTAAATGTTATAGAAATAAATATGAGTTAAAAAGTCTCGTAAAAATACGTGATGTAAACAAAAGTCCTCAAAAGTCCACAAGGGAAAAGGATAGATAGTTCAAGCGAAACTGAAATTTTTTAATCAAAGTGCTCAAAAAGCCTTGAACTAAGAAAGGGAAGCACTGCAAGTTATTTTTATTTAATATAGTCCATTCAGATAAACCATCACATGACTTCATCAAGTTCTTCCAAAATGTTAAAATCGAACCATTAAAATTCTCATTTCCCCTCACCAAAAGTCATGGCCCCAACAATTTTCTTGAAAGCAGGCCTAGAAGAAATGTCCTCCCACCATGCCTTAACATGGGGACGGTCATTAACCAACGAGGCCCATGGTGTTGTCATGAAATAGTGAGTGTAAGGAAAGTGGTGCAGGTCAGCCAGGCTATAGAAATCACCAGCCAAGTACTTGGTGATACTTAGCTTGGACTCATACACATCAAGCACTTTTCCTAGCTTCTCCAAGTTGGCATCGATGACTGCTTGGTCAGCTGTTTTGCCGATTATAGGCCCCACAATATGTTCAAAGACAATGGGAGAGATTGCAGAGTTGAAATTCTGGGATTCCACCTCCATCCACACCTTAACCAAAGCAGCTTCTTTGGGGTTATTGTGCTTAATGAGATCAGTTCCAGTCTCCTTGAATTTCTCAGCCACATATGCTGTAATTGCCCTAGATTCTGTAATACGCATGAAAGGTCAATTATTTAAGGAATCCACTTAATTCTGAAAACAACCCCAACATATGAATTTTTAATTGCTTGTGAAAGCAAGATATATAAGTAATGAGTGATGAATAATGAGCTCTTTATTTATTTATTTCAGGGAAGAAGTCTGAAATTAAAAACCTTTCACAATTTGATTCCCACACCACATGGAAATTAAGAAAATAAATCTAGACAATCATTCAGATGATTAAAGATATGTTATAATTATTCAAGATGAACTAAGAAAGAAACTATCAGAATATGTAAGAAATCAAAGTGGATTTATTATGGAGAAAAGGAAAATTATAAACTCCCTTTTTTCCATTATTATCTTGAATTCCCTTTAAATTTAATTTAATGTATATTGATGATCTCATAAGGCAATATAAACCAATGATGGCTTGTTTGGCCCCATCGTGTCTTCGAGCCATGGCAAGTTGGCAACAACATAATACAAAACAGTAAGCTTAGCAATATGATTAGTTTGACATACGAATATCCAAATCCAATGTCATATTCTTTTAAACTTGGATCATTGATGCTTTAAACAACTCCAATACCAAGCTATCGTACCCCTTCATTTTTGCTTTTGCAGGGCACTCTCATCTACAGGCCACTTGACCTGTTACAGTAATGGTGCCTCCAATACAATCCGAGCTCAAGCAACAGTGCACCACTTTTGACACTTTTTATAAGAGTTCAACAGGAACAGTACAGCATGAGTAAAATAATAAGGTAGCAGAAAAGGAAAAATATGTGAGAAAAATAAAAGGTGAACTTACCAAAAAGAGTGAGATCACCATCTTCTAGCACTGGAATCTGACCAAAGGGCTGCAATTTTTTTTACCCAAGAAAACATTATAAACCAATTTGAAAACTAAAAATTGTGTATCTACAAATGCATGGAGATTCGATAATATGAAATCGAGTGCAAGGAGAAAAATCACTATTAGATTTGATGTGGATAATACATACATTCTTAGATAGAAAAGGAGGCTGTTTGTGTTCCCCACTGAAAAGGTCAACCGGAACAAGCTCAAAATCTACACCTTTCTCATGGAGGCAGGCCAACACACGAGTGGTGCATGTAGACATGGGAAGTCCATAAACCTTGAGAGCCATTTTCTCACAAACACAAGGATCCAAAGTGATAGAGAGAAAGGAAGACAGAGATATGCTTTGTGAAGAGGTGAAGTAAACTATATGTTATGTAGGGTAAGATATAGAGGAAAGTGTTATATATAGTTGTGGCCAGCAAGCCCTGGCCACCGAGTGGTGAAATTTGACGGTGGGGTGCGGATTGGAATGGACATAATGGGGTCTAAATTTAATTGGGTTACCATATTTAAATGCATGGTCAAATTTATTACCAGATTCTAAACCAGATATGCAAGCCACCCAAGCCATAATTAAGACAGCCATACATTTCGGATTTCACCGTCAAATCAAATCACCACTAGACTTTTGCTACCTTATCAAATTGCTACCTTATGAAAATTGTACTCTCACTTTGGACTTTTGAGTTATGGTTAGTACAATTTTTTGGGAGTACAGCACAAGGGTCCGGATTTAAATTTTTCTAAAAAAATTTATATATATATATATATATATTTAAATTATATTAAAGTAAAATTTATATCTTAAATAAAAATTTTTAAAAAAAAATTGTACCCAAATTAGAATATATTTTGACTATTTCCTACCGCATGATATGATGAAGCAGGCCCCAGCTCCTACGTTGCTTGGCCAAGAATTTCACCATTTTAAAATGAAAGAAATGTCCATTTTTTTCATCGTGTATTGGCACGCTATTTTTTACCACAGAAGTGCAAAATTACTCCACTGGCATACTCCAGCCAATTGTGGAATTGACGGGAAGAGGACGGAGAGTCCCCACTAGTTACACATAAAGCATTTTTCTTTGGCCTTAAAAGGAAGAGAGCTTTGTCATATAGTCACCCCTACCTATATGGCATAATGGCAGTAGGTTTTGCCCAAGTGACATGAATTTGTATCCCTAAACCATTAATATGATTCATTTATACATAGGAAAAGTAAACCAGCAGGTTTATTTAGAATCTTTTTTATTTGGATATGTATTGACTTGGCCCTCTCAAAATTTCACAGCACCAGTATTCATTGAATCATGCACAATCAATATATTTTAACTTTTTCTCCTTCTGCGCTGCTGCTTCTTCTCGATGAATAATGATTCTTTTTCTTTTATGGTAAAAACCTGAAACATATACTTTTTATTTCCTCTACAAAGCGACAATAGCATTTTATTCATTTTGTGTCCTTCACATGGTTGAATACAAAGCCCTATGCTAATGCTGCAACTTCGTAGCTCGTAATCAACATAGCTCGTAATCTAAATGAATAAAAATTTCCACTGACTACTGTTAATATACTATATTGTTTGATAAGAAAATTTAAGGTACGACTTTGATTAGAGCGATAATTAACACTGTACATGTAGTATGAAGCCAAAGCAACAGCGTGATGTCACGATGACATGATTTTGCGTCGGGTGTAGTGCCGAAATGGTCATAGAAAATTGCTTCCCGAAGCAAATCAGATATGATCCAGTCAAACCGCAATTTTTAGTGCACTCAATTTAAAATGATTGCAATCTTGGTATGAGTAACGACTAATGAGTTCTCAATGTTTGACATAAAATTCCAATTTTTTACCATGAAATAGTTAATAGCAGCCAGATGAAGAATAAGTTACTGTAAGGGGAGGAGAAGTGTTCAAGTTCAAATCTTTAGAGAGGTTTCATATATACACATATACACTTTTTTTTTTCTTTTTTTCTTTTTTTGGAGAAAATACACCTATACACTTAAATAGTAATATTAGATTTTTATCTCAAATAATAAAAAATAAAAATAAAAAGTGAAGTCTAATTACTAGTAAAGATTTTTCATTACCATTTCGGCCTAATGATATTAAATAATAGTAAAGCATTAGTAAACTCTTTAAATAGACCCATATTGTAATAATAATAGCAAAATATAAAGCATTTAATTATTTTTACTTTTTTACTCCTTCCTATGCCAATTTTTGAAATTTGTAATCAAATCACATATCTGTTGTAAAGGTCAAATCAAAACAATTTAACTTTTTGTTGATCTTTTAAAGTTATGCCATATAAGTTTTAGAAGCCTAACAACTTTACAAGTTATTATAATAATATAAATTATAAATTTTTGAAATTTATAATCATATCACATATCTGTTGTACAGATAAAATCAAGACAATTTAACTTTTGGTTGATCTTTCAAAGTTATGCCACATAAGTTTTGGAAGCCTCTCAACTTTACAAGTTATTATTTATTATAATATGTATTTATAATTAAATTTTATATTTAAACACTTCATTAAAATCTTATCATATTTTATTTTATTTTGGTTGAATAGTATTCCCTCCGTCCCTTTTTTTTTTGTCCTCTATTCCATTTTGAGATGTCCCAAAATATTGTCCTGTTTCTAAAAATAAAAGTCATTAATTTACTAATATTCCTATTATACTCCTATTAATTTACTAATTCAATTTTTTGATCAATTTTTTTAAGGGTAGTTTTGAAAAATTATATATTTTTAAAAGGTAGACAAGATAATAAATAATGTTCCCTTAAAAAATTTGACTTTTCAAATAGGACAAAAAAAATGGGACAGAGGGAGTAAAATAGATAGTTTTATATACAAATTATAAACACAATCAATAAATGCATTTTAATAATTACCATAATTATCAAGTTTTAGATTTAGAAAAAAAATAAAAGAGAGAAAATAAATCTTTTTTTTTTTTAACTTTATCTTACCCTGCACAAGTTACTAACTAGTCATATATAATATATTGAGAAATGCTATGTCTACAATATTTCTACAACATTTTTACAACATTTCCTAAGTGGCAGGTTGTTATTGGTTGTTATTGGTTGTTATTGTTGGGGCAAAAAAGTAATCTTAGTGTTAGTTTCAAATTTGAACCAATAACAACTAACCACCTGTGATTTGTTGTAAAAATATTGTAAAATTGTTGTAGACGTAGCATCTCTCTAATATATTAAAGTTGAAATCTTGAAGCACAGTCAAAATCCAAATTGAATACAAATTAGCCTCTAATTGCAGTCACTTTTTGCACCAAGTGTCCATTTTAATTTTATTAATTTTGGTGTCATGTCACCTATTTATAAAACTAGTACAAAAGCCAAGATGATCACCTCATCATCACTACTATTGAATATTTCTATGGGTAAACACGGTTTACAACCTAGTAAAATATTAAAGTAAAAACCCAATAAAAAATCCAAATTAGATTCTAATTACACTTCAAATTTGAACCAAGTGTCTTTCTATAATTGCACTCCAATTTCATTACACGTGTCTTTCCAAATATAATTGATTTTGTGTCAATTATATTTACATGCAGATTCATGCATCTAAACATAGAAAATATAACAAGAATCAATTCAAATTTATATTACTTCTATTTAACTATGGTTATGTACAATATGTTACTTATTATGTAGAATTTTCACACTCACACACAGATATAAATATTATATATATAAATATATATATTGTAGGATATTGGGCCCAAAAGTTCATTATTTATTTGTACATTGAGCCTATGGCCCAAGATGAGGACGAGGTTTTGTTCGAGGAGGAAGAGTCTTTGTCAGAAGAGACTGTGTTAGTAAATAAAGAAGTTAGATTTGGCCATAATGGCTCAACAAGATGAGCCGAGGATAAATGTATCCTCAGTAGACTAAGGCTTAGGTCCAAAGAGGTAGTCTATCAACTAAGGTAATATTACAGGAAGTTCTGCTAGTGTAGATAAGCATTGTAGAGACATCAGACAGGGAAGTGTCCTAAAATATCTAAGGAGAAAGCTGTTACCTCCGCATTAAATGCACTGCAGCTAACTCCCTGACCGCATTAATGTGGAGGTGATATATGAACAGTGTATTTCAGCCTTACAGCTACAACATGAAGACTTATAGGAAGTGTTGATGAGACAAGTATCAACAACAACCATCTGGCATGTACGTGGAAGGTAGGGATGAAATGGAAAGATAGTATAAAAGAAGGCGGGGGAGGGGATCAGAAAATCAGAAAAGAAACATTGTAGCAATCTCAAACCAAAACTTGTAACCTTATTTGAGAGCATTATATAAGAATCAGTCTCCTCGGACATTGCCGATGACGTTTGTTCTTCAGTCTACACTTGTCTTTCTTCATACTCATATCACCAATCTACTTAACCTATTGTTCGATTAACTAAAGCCGAGTTTTCTAACTCATTTCTCTACAAATTCATTGTTTTGGGCTTTTTGGGCCTAAGTCCATTCATATTTTGGACTAGAAATTCAAATCTGGTCCTTACATATATATATATATATATATATATATATATATATATATATTAGTTATTCTTAGTTAGATCCCTGTATATGATGCAGGGGTTATGTGTGTGTAAAATCAATAAAAAAAAAACACCATTCTGTTGAATTAGAAAACAGAACACGAAAATAAATGATTTTATTTATGAAACAAAAATAAATGATTAGATTACACTTGTATTACCTCAAAAAATTCTAATTAAACTATGCTTGTTATTTCTCCAAGTTTTATTATTTTCTTTTTTATTTTGTAATATTTATTAATTAAATATGTATTGAATTTATTTATTTATAAAAAAAAATAGCTTTCCTATTCATCACAAAAATTAACTAGTAGTGTAATAGTAAAATAGAAACATTAAAACTTTCTCTAGAACTTTCTTTGGTCCTACTATATTAGCTTTTGAAACTTCTGGTTTTTTTTTTATGGTATCATTTTAATTTTTAGGGTTATATGAAACTTGTAAGGACTGGCCTTTTTCCACGCGACGTAGGGGTTTAGGATTTTCACCCCACCAAGGGCTGACCTTGTAGTGTAAGGCTTGACACCTTAATCCCACGTCGACCGGAAAAGCGCCCCTATAGAATGAATTTGTAGAGAGTGGGTAGAAAGACTAGGAATTAGCGAGCATTACAACAGTTAGTACGAGTTTACAAGATCATCGAGTGTGATTTGGCTAAGTGTTCAAAGGAAAAGTTTGTCCTCGGCCCAGTCCGAGGAGCTCTTCCTCCATTGCTAATAAATATAGCGTTTCTCCTCTCCGAACCTCTAAACTCCCAACCCCCGAACCCCCTGGGGGTTCATTCCATTATATAGTCCTACTCAACTGATCCTTGCCCTCCACTTGTTGATCATCTAAGCTTGTGTCTGAGAGCTTGTCCCATCAGCCGCCTTTCCAGACCTCCTGTTAGTTGAAGTAACCAAGGCATTACTGTTCAATGGTCAATTCTTCATTAATGCGGCCAGAGTGTCAGTTGCGTGCTTTTAATGTGGCGATGACAGCTCCTTTCTCTAATTTTCGGCAGGCCGAGGACATTGTCGTCCTCGGCAATGCTCCTGACAGTCTGGGCCTTCCCCGTTCATCCTTAGACACTACATTGTCCTCGGCATGGGCCTTGGGCCTGATATGGAGTGGACCAGGGTTGCCAAATCTTTAGGCCCCACAATAGCCCCTCAAAATTTAGCTGCCCGGCTCCTCGGGCGAGGAGGGGGATTTTGATGTCCTCAGGTCTTTGTCTTGACCTGGCGAATCTTGTCTTCTTGTCAGTACCAAAATCCTTCTAACTACTCTGGGAATGCTCCTAATGTTTCGGTACTTGGAACGCACATTCATTAAATTTTTGTGGCCCTGTGTTCTCCACGTTCAACGGTGTAATGATGAATGGACGGTAGAGATGCTTCTGACTTAATGGGCGAGAAAGCTCCTGCGGTTTCTTTTTATTGGGGATATAAATACCCAATTGAATCGATTTGCCCCTTTACTTTTACATTCAAGAGCTCTTGCGTGCATACGCTGAACTTAGTCAAGCCTCTAATCAACCTTACGTCTCCTTTCAACATAAAAGGCCTGTTCGAGAAGTTTTTCCTCATTTCTGTAAGTTCTCTTTTCTTTCTTGTTCATACTTTCCCGCCTAAATTCCTTGTCCTCTTATTCCTCTTTCTCTTTCCTTTGTTTTCCTTAAGCCCCTTGTTAGCCCTTTAGGATGGGTAGGTTTAAGAAGTTAGTTGAGTTTGAGGAGGCGATGGAAAAGTTTGTTGCTGATTATAAGATCCCTGATACAGTGGGTTTGAGGTATTGTGGGGAAGGGGAGTGGAGCGCTAGGAGAAAAGAGGGTGAGGTGGCGATTCCTATAATCGCTTTTCTAGAGGGTGGCATGAGGATCCTTATGGGGCCAGTGATGAGGGATTATCTTAGACACTTCAGTTTATCTCCCACCCAGTATGCCATCAATGTGTTTAGGATCTTAGGCTGTGTGGATGCCCTGAATGAGAAGATGGGGCTGGGCTTAACTCACCACGATTTAAACTAGTGCTACAACCTCCAGTGCCTTAGAGGGAAGTCTTATTACCTGAAGACGAGGGACGATAGGGTCCGGCTCATTCAGTACCTTCCTGAGTCCAGCAAGGGGTTAAATAAAGACTTCCTCATTGTGTCCGGAGAGTGGCACGAGGGCCTTCATTGTCCAACGATGGAGGGCACGCCAGGTGGGACATTTAGACTAGGAGAGGGTTTAATTTCTTGTGCCTTCACGCTCTGCTTTGCTTGGCTGTTAACAGGAATTTGTTTTATTTTATGCAGATCCGCACGCTTTTGAGCGTGACTTCGGCTTGGTTAACAAGGAGGATTTGCAGACCGCATTGAGGTCGGAGATCTTTAGGAATGAGGCCGATGACCAAGTTAGGATTGTTCACAAGATTCTGGGGTACAACCCGATTCAAACATCGTTCTCGGCTCCAAATTACGTGATCCGAGCTAAAGATCCTCGGCTATATAAGATAACGGTAATCGAGCACGGATTTTTAATCCCCAAAGGATCTCTTATTTCGGATGGCATACCATTGGTGGGTACCTCTTCATCGTCTCAAGTTGCTGAGGCTGAAGGGGGAGAGCCAAGAGAAGAGGAAGTTGCTAACTCAGGTCCGTCCGAGGACGAGTTTGACGTGTTCGACTAGTTCCATTTGCCCGAGGACCCTTCCGGCGATTTAGGTGACCCCAACGTAGCTGAAGCGGACTTTTTGTCCAAAGAAGCCTCTCCTCCATCGAAGACGAGTTTCAAGAAACGACCCCCAAACAAACTTGCTGGTTTTGATTGAGGGGCAGCCGGGGAAGTCTCCTCCCAAGCTTCCTCCTCCCCCACCCCAGCTGAGTTTACCATCTAGGTCCAAGCCCACCAGTCCTCGGTAGAAGAGGGACAAAGGAAAGAGGCCTAGGGGGACGAAGAATCTGATCCTTCCCAGGGTGACGACGATGCTCGGCATCCATCAAAGCAGCTGAGGGCTGGGTGCCGAGGTCAGGAGAAACAAGTCACCATCTAGCCTGGGGCCCAGGCTTAGCTCCCTACCCCCATGCTCCATGGGAAGCCTTTGATGGACGATGCCTCTCTCAAGAATCCTCGAGGGGACGAGGGTTCGCAAGTGGCTGATGCATTGGGGAGGTCCTTGCTACTTCCCATGGATATGGCCCCAGCTGGAGGTTCAGAGGAGCAAGGAGGTCTTCCTCAGCCTCAAGCAATGTTTGGGCATGGTAAGTTTTCTGATCACTTGTGATTCTCATGACTTCCTGTCTTTTGGCTTTTTATTCATCGTGCATTGGTTTTAATTAGCAGGCCATCCAGGCTACCTTTAGGTTGAAGGATGTTGCCAGTAGTCAAAGCAGGGTCGCGGGCCTGGAGCATGAAAAGATGCTAGACGTTGCTCGGACCCTCAAAGTCTCCAAGGCGAGGAAGCAGTTGGAGGAAATGAAGAAGGCTCGAGACATCGCCGAGTCAGGTCTAGCTAGCGCCCAAAAGCAGGCCCATGATCAAACGGAGCACCTGCTCTAGGCAGAAGGTCAGCTGAGGGTTGCCAAAGAGGAGATCGCGACCCTAGAAAAGAGGGTGCTCGAGGCAGAGTGGGCCAGAGGCGTTGCTGAGTCCGCTAAGAATGAGGCCTTGAAAGCCAAGGAAAAGGCTGAGTCTGCCGAGGCTGAGGCTGAGGCTTCCAAAGGTGAGGCCGTGTAGGAGGCCTACAAGTCAGGGGTGGCTGATACAGAAGCCACCCTTAGAGCACAAATGCCTGGGGTATGCAGACTTTACTGTTCCCAGGTGTGGAATGAAGCCTTGAAATAAGCAAGTGTTGAGGCTTCATCTGACCTGTGAAAGGTAGAGAGTGTGTACTACCCTCCTGCCATTCGCGAGGTCACTCCTTCCAGCTCCGAGGCCGAGGTGACTCTTGAAGGAGTTGGGGCTGCTCCTGATGAAGGTGCCCCAGTTGCTACCACCTCGGACGAGCCTGCAAAGAAAGCTGATCCTCCTGAGGCCATTGAGACAAGCAAGAATCCTACTGCGGATGTGCCCTGGGAGGCTGCGGACCCCTTAGCTGATGTCCAGGCCCCTCACTTGGAAGAGATATCTCCTTCAGCTAACCTTCCCCAGGCTGCAATCCCAAGCGAGGGTTGCAAGGACCCTGAGACCCCTTCTACCCAGCCTCCTGAGGGGGGAATTGAGAGGAAGCTGAAGGAATGATCCTCTATGGTGCCTTCGCTTTGTTTGTGTTTTTTTTTTCTTTCTTTCTTCTTTCTTCTTTCTTCTTAAAGCATTGTAATGGCACTTTTGCCTTGTGTAACTCTTAAAGATTCAATGAAGTGCACATTTTATTTTCTCTTATTCGTCCTGTTTGTATTATCTTTTTTTTTTTACTTGCGCAATCCTAACTTTAATTGCACTCCAGCTGACCACATACTTATCTTCTAAAGTAGCTAGTTTCCCCATAAGTTTGAGTCTGAGGACCATGCAAAACCTTAGTTCTATCTAGTACTTAGTTCTTTTGAAGTAGCTAGTTTTTCCATAGGTTTGAGTCCGAGGACCATGCAATACCTTAGTTCTGTCTAGTACTTAGTTCTTCTCAAGTAGCTTGTTTCTCCATAGGTTTGAGTCCGAGGACCATGCAATACCTTAGTTCTGTCTAGTACTTAGTTCTTCTGAAGTAGCTAGTTTCCTCATAGGTTTGAGTCCGAGGACCATGCAAGACCTTGGTTCTGTCTAATACTTAGTTCTTCTGAAGTAACTAGTTTCTCCATAGGTTTGAGTCCAAGGACCATGCAATACCTTGGTTCTATCTAGTACTTAGCTTTTCTGAAGTATCTAGTTTCCCCATAGGTTTAAGTCCGAGGACCATGCAATACTTTGGTTCTGTCTAATACTTAGTTCTTCTGAAGTATCTAGTTTCCCCATAGGTTTGGGTCTGAGGATCATGCAAGACTTTGGTTCTGTCTAGTACTTAGTTCTTTTAAAGTCTCTAGTATCCCTATAAGTTTGAGTCTGAGGACCATGCAATACCTTGGTTCTGTCTAGTACTTAGTTCTTCTGAAGTATCTAGTTTCCCCATAGGTTTAGGTCCGAAGACCATGCAAGACCTTGGTTCTGTCTAGTACTTAGTTTTTCTGAAGTATCTAGTTTTCCCATAGGTTTGAGTCCGAGGACCATGCAAGATCTTAGTTCTGTCTAGTACTTAGTTCTTCTGAAGTATCTAGTTTCCCCATAGGTTTGGGTCCGAGGACCATGCAAGACCTTGGTTCTATCTAATACTTAGTTCTTCTGAAGTAGCTAGTTTCCCCATAGATTTGAGTCCGAGGACCATGCAAAACCTTGGTTCTGTTTAGTACTTAGTTCTTCTGAAGTAGCTAGCTTCCCCATAGGTTTGAGTCTGAGGACCATGCAATACATTGGTTCTGTCTAGTACTTAGTTTTTCTTTTACTACTTGGAGCGAGGGAGCTCGTCCTCATCGTTAGGGAGCCTGCCCTTAGAGTGATAACGGCCTTGAGCTTGCTCCGCCGAGGGGGGGGAACCCTTCTTCGATCTAGCCCCTTGGCCCGGCGCATCGCTTTCAATCACAATGCGTCTTTTGGGCTATTCAAGTAACGCGTTTGACGATTCGGTGCGCGAGGTGCATCCTCATTAATATCCTTACGGATTTACGAGGATCCAGCAGCTGATAGGCTCTTTGAAAATTGGGGAAATTTAATACCTCCAGTAATTCCTCCTTAGGATTCTGCGCAGTTTGGTTTTCACCAACTCTTGCCTTCTATATAAGGCATTTCGGGGTAATCTTTTCTTTAAATTTCATAAACACTTTGGGTTCAATAGGGGTTCAAAGCTCTCTGTTTGCCAAAACAGTGACTTGTGCTTGAGGAGGTGGAGTGGCCTTTAAAAAGAGCAAGAACAAGAAAACCGAGCCCCCTTCATGAGCCGAGGATGCCACCTCGATCCTAGACAACACAGTAGAGGCAGTGTAAGTGGAGGCCAAAGATCCTCCTTCTTTTCAACCCAGCCAGAGAGAGGACTCCCCTTGCAGTTAGGAGGGAGATCCAAAAGGAACATAACGTCCCTCCTCCGCGGGCGAGTCCACCGGCCTTCCAAGTTGGTAGTGATTCGCCAATGCCCGATCGTCGTGGGACTGGGAGGGAATCCAGGGGGAACCTTGAGGTTGGACCGTCAGGTGCCACGGCCTCTTCTTCCTTCTCCTTCAAAGCGCCGCCCATGCTAGTTGAGGAGCTGTGGACGGCCTTAGCATAGGTTTATCTCCACCTCTCCCTCCATGCATGGCTTGGCTTTAAAACAAGTCTGCCTAGGCCCTTTTCTTCTTTTTTCTCTTTTTAGCTTCAGCACAAGCCTGCCTAAGCATTTACCTTTATAGTTAGCTTTAGAACAAGCCTGCCTAAGCATTTGTTGTACAATGTAACTTTTCTTTGATTAATAAAGAAGTAGCCACATTTTGTTTACTTTACTTCTCGAATCTTTCATTTATTTATGATGATTACCTTCTGAATGAGTGCGTTGCTGTAGTTTGTGTTTGTTTTTTTTTTTTTTTTTTTTTTTTTTGAACTTGGAAGAAGTGTTGTACACCAACCGTCGCACTCGCTAATTCTCAAGTCCTTCCCACAAACAGCGCCAATTGTAGGGACAGGCCTTTTTCCACGCGACGCGAGGGTTCAGGATTTTCACCCCACCAAGGGCTGACCTTGTAGTGTAAGGCTTGACACCTTAATCCCACATCGGCCGGAAAAGCGCCCCTATACAATGAATTTGTGGAGAGTGGGTAGAAGGACTAGGAATTAGCGAGCATTACAATAGTTGGTGCGGGTTTACAAGATCATCAAGTGTGATTTGGCTAAGTGTTCAGAGGGAAAGTTTGTCCTCGGCCCAGTCCGAGGAGCTCTTCCTCCATTGCTAATAAATATAGGGTTTCTCCTCTCCGAACCTCCAAACTTCCAATCCCCCAAACCCCTAGGGGTTCATTCCATTATATAGTCAGTCCTACTCAGCTGATCCTTGCCTTCCACTTGTTGATCATCTGAGCTTGTGTCTGAGGGTTTGTCCCATCAGCCGTCTTTCCAGACCTCCTGTTAGTTAAAGTAACCAAGGCATTACTGTTCAATGGTCAATTCTTCATTAAGGCGGCCAGAGTGTTAGTTGCGTGCTTTTAATGTAATGATGACAACTCCTTTCTCTAAGTTTTGGCAGGCCGAGGACGTTGTCGTCCTTGACGATGCTCCTGACAGTTTGAGCCTTCCCCGCTCATCCTCGGACACTGCTTTGTCCTCGGCATGGGCCTTGGGCCTGATATGGAGTGGGTCAGGGTTGCCAAATCTTTGGGCCCCACAAAACTGTTACATGAATTATTCTTATTACACTCTAATTTTGTGTCATGTGTCCTTCTAATTGCACTTCATTTCATTTTTTATGTCAAGTGTCCTAATTATAATTAATTTTGTGCAAACTTAATCCTCTCACAAACACAAACTAATCTAAGAATCCCATTACGCCCAAAAAAAAAACTTTCAATACCAATTTACAAGCACGAACAATGAGACACTCAGAATTCATACCTTCTATAATTTGAAAATTAAAATGCTACCATGAAAAAATCAGAGCTTTTAAAAGCTGATATGCTAGCACAAGTGACAATTCTAGAAAATCTTTTAATGTTTCTATTTTACTATTACACTACTAGTTGCTAATATGTGCAATGAATTGGAAAGGTCTTCCTACTTTTTATATTTGATACATATTTAATTAATAAATATTACTAAATAAAAAGAAAATTCATAAGATTTGGAGAAATAACAAGCAGAATTTATCAAAATTTGTTGAAAGAACTTCAATTGTAATTTAATCATTTATTTTTTGTGTTGCTTTGTTTTAGTAATATTTGTTAACATTCGTTTGTTTTTAGGATTTTTTTTTTTTTAATTGATTGAAAAACAAGATTTATTGCAACAAAAGAAAGAACTAAGAAGCAGCCTCTCCTACAATAACTTCGGCTAAACACAAGGGGGCAGATGCTTCATAAAAAAAATATATAAAACAAAAAAACAAAAACAAAAAAACAGATAAAAGAGTTCTTAATAGTCCATCTAGCCAAAAAACGAGCAGTCTTGTTAGTTGTTACTATCACGATTGACCCAACTAACATCTAATAAACTAAAATGCACCGCAAGAGTTTGTACTTCATCTACAAAATTAAGCAATCTCCAGGGGATACGCTGCTTGGGAGCTTTGACTGCATCAATGCAATTTGCAGAATCACTCTCCACTTCAACATTGTGTATATTCAATCAGCTTGCCAAAATAATTGCCCAGTGAATTGCTTCTGCCTCCACTTGGATTGGGATGTTGGTATCGACCTTTTTTACATTGTCAAACAACGAAGCCCCTCTCCACTCTAGCAACTACCGTAACCTATGTCGAGTTGTCGCCCATAGCAGCATCACAGTTTAGTTTCAAGGTTCCCCTGACTAGGCTTCCTCCATCTCCTAAGCACACTGCTTGAAGGCCTAAAGTTGGAATTACTTGACAAGCACCAATGTTCCAAAAATAATTTTTCCAGCTTTCTACTCAAATCCAAAAATAATTTTTTGAGTTTTTTTTTTTTTTTATGAACAAAAAAAGCTTCACACATGTGATCATTGACCCGACAAACTTGAACACTCAGAACTCATGGCGTGGGGCACCCTTAGGTGTGTTAGGGCTATCTGTGTCGTGGTACAACATTTTTGCGAACCGCATAACTCGAATCAAGCAACTCTTAGACCTACAAATATAACCTTGTTCGAAACTCCTATCAACACACCTTCTCCAGCAATTTTTTGAGTATGTTTTGTTTGTTGGTATATTTGATTGTAAATTGTTGTAATCTATATTGCTTAGTGTACTTTGGTAAGCATTTCTCTAGATGTAGACGTGAAGTTGTCCAAATCTCATTAAACTTTATTGTGATTTGTGAATGTTTTAGGTTTTTGTTTGTATGCATGCTCTTTTACGAGTCTTAAATTTCCAACAACACATCTGGTCTTTAATTCCAACAAATATCTATTATATCCAACCAATTGTAATAAAATAAAAGGAAAAATTCACATAACCCCTTTGTAATTTCCGCCTAAAATATGGAATCCCTTTGAGGCTGTGAGTCTAACACTTAAGCTCCCCATGATATTGTTTATGTGTAAACCATAATTGTTTAACACTTAATCCCTTGAATTTTTTTTAGTACAACACAACTTTCATGGTTGTATTGTTTTATGTGAAAATACAGCTCTAATTATGAGCATGTGTTATTACACAAACAACTTACCTTTTTTTTTTCATAAATAATTTTAACATTTTATACATGAAATAATACCACTAGACATATTTCTTTCACTTTGGACATCGAATAAGACATATTCTAAGACCACACCATCTTTATTACACTATTTTTACACAGTTATTTTATGTGCAAAATTCTGATTAGTTGTCAATCACATTCACATAATTCATCTTTTTTATTTTTTATTTATCTACCACTCTATCATCCACCCAAAGAGAATGGTAGAAAATAGTATATTAAAAGTTTGTGAGATACGGTTACCAAAAAAAAAAAAAAGTTTGTGAGATACAGAGAAATTCACGACAAATGGTAAGGTAAAAGACAAAAGATGGTACATAATGGAAATTGCGCATACGTTATTGAGATTTGAGGATTTGGTGTGGTGATGTGAAGCCATCCCACCTTCGCATCCAACTTTCACGTGGGATTTGATTGTGACACTCCCATTCCTATATATCTTTCCTATCAAACAAAAAGACAAAGATGCATCAGATCAAGATACTGTGTAAATCGGCACTTTAAGCGGCTCTACTGTGATATATGACAGTATGAGCATGAGCATGAGCATGAGCATGAGCAAGAGCAAGATTGTTATCGATACAGTGAACCACTCCAATTTTCACAGCTCTATGTGACGATTTCTTTTTGAAGGCCAACTTTGGAAGCACAAACAAAAGAAGATATACATATACCTCAGTGGTCAGCACCCATTATTTTTTTTTAGTACGTCACAATTTACAAATAATATTAAGCAAACTCGAGCAATCGCACAGCTCCAAGAGAAAATACTATGAAACTTCCTGACCCAAAACAGTGACGCTACATCGGGACTCAGTAGTCACATCATTACTATTTGCAACACGCAACCGTTGATTTTGTCCATAGATATAGAAATAGGTTAAGAATCATATAATTTAATTTCAGAAGCTCCTTTCTGACGTCTAAATTCACAAGTTATCTTGTATCAAATAATAGAACCAAACGTGCAATGTTTGCCAAGACTTCTTCATCACTTTCACTCGTTGGGTTAAATTGGGTAACTTCTTCCCTCGCAATGAGAGAGAGAGAGAGAGAGAGAGAGACGGAGGAAACCCAGATCCCAGTACACCTTTAATAGGGTAATTTCCCATAAGCATATCACTTAACTAGAAGGAAAACAGTCATTTCTGATGGATTGTTTCAAGAAGCCCATATTTGGGTGCAACAAAACTCTAAATTTTTTATATGGACAAGGTTTCTGTGGTTTGCCATAGCTCTATGAAATTGAGCAGTGCGTTTAGTTGTCACTTGTTACTTGCGTATGGCCAACCAGCTCTGACAGAAGAAATACCCTGTAATTGTATAATACACCACACGATCAAGCACATGGCAACTATTACTCAGCCTCCTCACAGCACTAAAACTGGTAAAAATACTAGCATATAAATTTGATTGAGTGAACATTTTTAAATTACACTAGAATCTTTGTACTTTCCAAGCATGACCACCTGCATTGAAAATTTTGCTATGAACAGATGCATACAGATATTACAGGAATTTTTCCCTTACTTTTGGAAGTAGCATAATTTACACTCATATATTTACAGCATGATACCCATACCCTAAATCAAAGACAAAAAATATACTATATATGTAGCCAAGAAATAAATTATACACATCAAGTATCAGAAGGCTTCTTCTGGCTTCAGAAAGTTGTGATATTCCAGCTGCGTCATCTCACCTCCATTCACTGTGTCAAACTGGCAGCGATAGAAGCTGCATATGTATTTAATTACATATAAGAAATTAGCGTTAGAGAACTCCTTTTTATCGTAAAACCTCATTAAAATGTGTTCAGGACCAAAAGAAATACTGTGATTCCACATCTATTCTCGCTATCCTCTCAAAAACGATCATCCAGATGATTTCAAAGAAATAAAGATTCACAGCTAATTCCAGGTATTAACCTTTTGTCAACAGTGAAATTTTTAAGTGATATATTTTACTCTACAGTGATGACTGCAAATTGCAACAATTAAGAGATGGGTAAGTCAACCACCAAAAGAATCTGGTTCAGAAAAAATCATTACTTCTTTTCAAAAACCCCCTAAATGATAGTATGCATCCTATATTATATGACATATAAATGGCTATAATGAATGGCTATCCTAAATTGAATAAGAATTCGTGCTTTATTTACAGTCTTACCTCCCATCCATGCCAAGAATTACCACTGTATTCTTTTGGTGACCGAAAGCAACAATGTAATGAGAACCCTCAGGCAAGCGAAACTGGGCAACTGACCACTCTGAGTTAAAATACTTGGGCAAAACTCCTGCAAGCACAAAGCTAAGTTAGATCCAGAGCCCCAAAAAAGGTACACATTCTTTGGAAGTAGCCCCCAAAAAAAAAAGAGCAAAAGATTAGTGTTTTATGGCTGCTTCAAGTTGACAGGTAGCTAACATGCAACATTTGAAAAATGAAGGGTTTAGACAATGACAATAAGGATTTTGTCCATTCAAGATTTACTTCATTGGGTCAATGTGTGAAGTCCAGCTGCAACAAAAGTGGTACGGGTTTAAAGGTCCACTTAAAAGTACTCTAGGGTTAAAACAGTTTTTAATTTAAAGTATTGTTTTTGCAATCAAGGGCAGAGGCTAGGAAGCACAGACAAGACATAACACAGCATAGAACACAACAATTTTTGAAAAACTAGGACATGACATGATAGGGACTCAAGAGTTAATTTTACTTAATTGGGCTGTTTGGATTTTTGATTTCTATAACTCATAACTCTGTTTCCGTAACTCATAATTTAAAAATGGTGGAACCCATGACTGAGAAGTCCGTTTAAACTTTCATAACTCTGTTTCTAATTTTTGTTTCCATGACTCAATTATCTGATTTTTGAGTGATAAGTTATGAAAATTGAAAATACCTAATTGAATTTTCATAACTCTGTTTCCAGTTTTTGTTTCCATCACTCAATTCTCTAATTTTTTAGTGATAAATTATAGAAACTGAAAACACATTTTAGGTAACTCAGTTTCAATGACATTTTTGTAATCACACCCACATGCATGGACCCACTATCAATGCAACACGTGTGAGCGCCGCTTTTGATGCCCCTTCAACTGCCTTCTTCTCCACAAACATTTTCATTTTTCTCTCTTCTTTCACTGGTCGACGCTGTACTATTCTTTCTTTCTTCTTCTCTTTCTTTTTTTTTCTTTTTTCTTTTTTTTTTTTCACTTTCTCGGTCTACGCTGCACTGTTCTTTCTTTCTTCTCTTTTTTTTTTTTTTTTTTTTTTCCCTTCTTCTTTCACCGGGTTCGGTGAGTTTGGGTTTTTTTTTTTTTTTTTTTTTTTTTTTTTTTGTTCTTCATCACAGAACCCATGAACTCTTCACTGCAATTCTTTCTTTCTTTCTTTTCTTTTTTTTTTTTTTTTTTTGTTCTTCTTCTTTCACTGGGTTCAGTGAGTTTGGGTTTCTGGGTTTTTTTTTTTTTTTTTTTTTTTTTTTTTTCTTCACCTTTCTCATCTCAAACCCATAAAAAAAAAATCATCAATTGGGGCAACGAATTGGTTGTTGTGGGTTTGTGAATTTTCTGGGTGCTTCAAGGATGCTAATGAATTTTGTGGGTTTGCGCTTCAAGCTCAGAACCGAAGTGGTTGTTGTGGGTATTTGCGGTTGAAGGAAAAAAAAAAAAAAAAAAAGGAATGCCTGGGTTGAAGTCTCTGGTTTTGGGAGGAAATAGTGTGATGAAATGGTGTGAGGCGGGTAGGCTAACAGGAATGCCTGACATGTTGCTCAGGTATGGGTCCCACAAAAAGTAGAAAAAATTGAGTGATGAGAAATTGAAAACGTGTGCCAAACGGGTGGGTATAGGAAATTGGGATATTTTAAGTGATGAGTAACAAGTGACGAAAATTGAGTGAGAAGTGATGGGTGATGAAAAAAAAAATCCAAACAGGGCCTTAATATCTTGAAAGAGCCCTCACATTAGTAAAGTATGATATGGAAATTATCTAACAGAGGAGTAGTCTCTGACTCAAATTAGGAAAGTGTGCTTACCACTCAGAAGTAACAAAAACTCAGCTAATTCTAGACAGAGGATGAACATGATTATTTGACCAAGTGAAAGCATCACCTTCCAAAGGTAAATCCAACATAGCTTGAAATTAAAAAACTCAAAGAAATCCCACATCACCAAGGTAAATTCTAATTGCCTCCCTATTACTAGTAAACCGCACTATGTTAAAGTCCCCCCTAACACTATAACTATAAGGCACATTCCACAAACTAAAACTCCTACTAACACCACTCAAAAAAAAAAAAAAAAAAAAAAAAAAAAAAAAAACTCCTACTAACCCTTCCCAAAGTTGTCACCTGTTGGCATTGAGTGTAGGACAATAAACTACAGTAACAGCCCAAACAAAATCTTCTTCTATCCTGCAGAATTTACACCAAATTTACATGAAATGGTGTACTCCCCTACTACAACTTTTTCAACAACTATTCTATTCTATAACAACAGTATATCACCAGATGTTCAAATGAATCTAAGTGAACCAAATCTACAAATGGTGTTCCCCAAATACTTCTAAGTAATTTGTAGACAGACTCCGTCTTAGTCTTTTCTGCCCCTTTCTCCCCATTATTCAGAACCCCCAACATTCCATGATAAAAAATAAAAAATAAAAATTTTTTTTTTTTTTTTTTTTGATAAGTAGGGTAAATTCCATGATTAAAATATTAGCTGCATAATAAGTTAATAACTAGTAAAAGCCCCCAAATCCTTCTTGATGCAGCTCCACTCCTTTATTTGTATCATAATTAATGGGGAAAAACATGTTCTTCAATTCCCTCATTCCCTTAAGACATACTTATTGGGCTCTTTGTTTAGTTACTGTTGTCCACGATTTGTTAAACATCCTATCTTGGAAAACAACCACATAGTTTCTACTTCAAAGACTTCAAGTGAGACCCCCAAAAATGTAGTGAACCATTTTACAAGCTACAAAACCCATACTAAGGTTTCTGAATCGTCATCCTCTCCATAATGGGTCTCATTAAGGTTTCAAAACTGTAACGCTTAGTGTCTTGTCAAACCCATACCCAATCATGGATCCAACCAGTGTAACTTAACTTCTTCAGGGTCAATGTGAGGCGCCTCACATCGTCTCCTTCTCCTCCATCGATACTTCCCTATAGTGAAGCTCACTTTGTGGGGTGCTTTCAAGCTCAAAGCTCTGGGTTCGTTTACAGCGAGGAAGAGTTATCCTCATCTCCAACCAATTGAAGCCCTAAACGACAACAAACCCAAGCAGGCTCAAAAACAAAGTATTCTGAGCCCTCTCACAGTCCCCTTCACCACCACCTGCAATAGCTTACTGTGCCAATTGTCTGTGCTACAATTTTTCCTAGACCAAATTTCCACTATTGCTTGTAAACCTAATTCAAATCCCCTCACCGCCCATATGACATCTAATTGCCTTGGGCTTGGGTCTGATTAAGTTTCTCCAGCCCAGAGTGATTTGACAATGAATGCCACCCTTCCTGGCCTTCTTCATGGCTAAATGGGCCGTCATGATTGATAAACTGAAAGGTTTGTCTTACCTTCCTGAGTCTTGGGCTGACAATTCTGGGCCATTAGTCCATTCACATGAATTTGAGTAAGCTAGGCTTTGTAATGGCTTGGCCCAAAACCTTTTTCAACGGATCCATTTGGACTTTCCACACACTAGATTTCCTTCCCACATTTTCCTCCCACAATTTCTGCCTGTTTCCTTCCACCATGGGTGAGGTAACCAAAATTTTTACCTCTCCATCCTTAGACGATCATGTTACCTTGGTTTCCCCTTGTACAATGTACACTGATCACAAAGGCCTCACACCTTGCTTTTCATGTTATAGCAATGTTGTCGCAAACTGCCCAGGAACATCCACTAGGATTGCCAACAACTGTTTGACACTCTCCTTACCCATGAAAGCATACCTAAAAATTTATATCCCTCACTCATAGGTACAAAAAATGAATACAGCCACCCTTCTTTTAATGTAAGTTAAAGAGACTTGGATTCAATGAAAAGAATTGATCCACCAATTGCAAATTTCCTAATTGGGATCAAAATATTACCGCCCCCTTCACCAAGGGGGCTCCAACTTTTTCCATTCATAATCAAAACCCATTCACCTCAATTATGTTCTAATAATTTGGTGATCATCATTATCATCAAGCATCTGAGAGAATAAAATGACATTGAAAAAAGTAGGAACATTCTCTTTTCTTTTTACATGGCATTTGAAATTATCAATTATCTTTACCATGATTCCATGACATCAAAGGAAATATAATATCAACCATTAAGGGCTCCAATTTAGTTGGGGAGGTGAGGATTGTGGGTTCCACTTTGTTAAATATATTAAGTCTTTCAAATTCCAGCAACAAAAAA
This sequence comes from Quercus gilva, assembly GCA_023621385.1. NCBI lineage: Eukaryota > Viridiplantae > Streptophyta > Magnoliopsida > Fagales > Fagaceae > Quercus > Quercus gilva. Next base: position 13,302,751 of record CM042484.1, on the reverse strand, counting down.
TAAATTATTCATATTATCATGGACATCCAAACATAACCTCAATCGTAAAGAATAAAATATTAATGTTCAAAGTGATAACAGCAAAATCATATCAAACAAAACATGGGAAAGAGGTGCTTTACCTCTGATGAAAGAGAGAGATGTGCTTGACTGTGTAACGGCAAGATTTGGATCAGATGCACTTCGAGGCTTGTCATTCCCTGCTGATGCAGAATTAACCTTAAGGCTAAAAACATGGACAGTTCCCTTGTCACTTGAGACTGCTAACCACTGGGCAGTTGAAGAGAATGCCAAACTGTAGATCTCCGCCCTATCTGCACCCCTCCTTACCTACATCCAATATGCAATTAATTTCAAAATATAACTAAAGATGTTTTAAATGCATAATTATAAGTCAACATCAATATGAAGAAGAATTTCAAGGAAATCATAAATTTAGACATTTAATAAAGGGAATCCACTTCCTCACAGTACATAGAAAAAATAAACACAATATAGATATACAATATCCTTTCCTAATTCAAGGCCTGTCTTGGGTAAGATATCTCAATCAACTAACAATCAAAATATGCAAAAGAGGAAGACCAAAATTCTAAGGAACTAGTAGTCTAGGGATTAAGGGTCACATAATTTGACCACTAAGCAAAAGAAAAAAACTAGTCCATATGGGTGAATCCCACATTGCTAAAGAGGGAGCATGTGTGATACTTTAGAAGGGTCTAATCTACATTACAAGTCGACCCTTTGGAGTAAGATTTAAAGTTTACTTAGGGGTCCCATCCTCCCCTTCTCTCCTTACAATTACAAGGGAGGGGGTCCAGCTAGGGTTAAGTTTAACTGACAATTAGACTAACAAAAAACATTTTCCACATTTTCTGATGTTTTGGTACGTTGGAAAATGCTAGTTAACAAAAAGATATTTTGTGGTCAATGGAAAAGAAGCCCAATACAGGGCAATGTTAAATACAAAATAAACTGCTACAAATAAACTCTATAAGCTGAATCTCTCTCTCTCCATAGATTGACTGTTATCATAATGTAATAATGTATACTAGGGCTGTCGAAATCAACCGCCGACCCTCCCAACCCGCCCGGACCCGGACCCGAACTGGAACCACCCAATCTGACGGCTCCAGCGATCGAACTTAGGTCCCGACGTCAAAGACCTGACAATGGCAGGTCGATTTCGGATCTCTTCCTCTAAAACCCATGAAACCCGACCCGCCTGAAGACCATTAACTCCAGCCATTTTGTCCAGATTTCCGGCCACTTTTTCACTTAAATCCATCAATTTTTGGCACAAAAACACTGGATCTGGCTGAACCAGTTATTTCTCAACACGATTTGGCAGAGATTTCTGCCAAATCCGACGAGATCTCTCCGGATCTTGGAGGGATCTGGCAAGATCTCGCCGGATCTGGCGAGATCTCGCCACATTTCGACAGATTCTGGTGATTATCGATTTCACCCAAAACTAAGAGCCACCCGTCGGCAACCTGAACCAACGAGCCTGTTACCATTACAGGTTGGTTGCAGATTAAAAAACCACCCACCCAATCTTGTACGGGGTCGGTTACGGGTTGGGAAAAAACCCATCCAGCCCGACCCATGGACAGCCCTAACGTATACTATCAATGTTGTCCAACTGTTGACTTTTTTTACAAATAACCTTTTTTTCACTCAGACTGCTTTCCCATCTATTTTTTTGAGTAGAAACCAAATTTGGGTCATGTTTTCCCATTTGAGACTCCCAATGGCCCAAACAGAGAAAACTATTTCCCATTTAGGTTTTCTTTTTGTGAATGAAAAATTTTGTTTAGAAATATTAATAATTTTCCATGCGCGCCAACAACAAAAAAAATGTTTTTTTGCTTATTTTCAAAGTCAACCAAACACAAGAAAATGATTCATTTTTCTCAACAAAAAAAATAATTCCATAGAAACAACCAAAGATTACAAGGCAGCACAATAGAATTTATTAGTAATAAATTTATTAAAGAGCAAAAAAGGACAAAGCCCAAGTACATGGGAACGATAAAAGAGCTATCTGAAAACTAAGAACTAAAATAACTGACATCTAAGAATTCCACTAAAAAAATAATAATATCCCGAATAAAGATTTCAACAGAAGTAATGGGGGATCCCATCTCTTCAAAGACCTAGAATAGGCAAAAATCATCAATATTTCATTTCAGTTCCTTAAAACATCTAAAATGACTTCCTCTTAATTTTAACTTCAACACAAGCACCTTCTTACTTCTCAAAAGGAAAATTCATATTATTACATACACTCTTATCATGCCACTCAAATATCTCAACTTATCCTCCCATCAAAAAAACTCATCTAATGTTTGAATTTAGAGTAATTAAATTATAGAAAACTATTCTTAGACAATATACACGATAAAATCACTCCTACCCTTGCATTTATTCATTCAAAATTTCAGACAGCATACATGCTAACATCATTCCCACCCCAGCATATGTTTCAAAGCTTCAAGATTCTTCATATCCAAAAGCATAGACAACTTTTTTTTTTAACAAGTAACAAATTTTTATTGCAAAGAGAATTACTTCATGTTCATGATCAAACCGCAAGGTCAAAGACCACTCAAACAAGGAACGAATAAATATTTTAAATGATCTAGGGACCTCCCAATATCTTTAAAGATGCAAGAGTTGTGTTCCTTCCATGCTAACCACATCGAACATGATGGCACTAACAACATATGTTAAACTACTAATCGAATCTACTGAAGTAAAATGTTCAGCCTATTTTGACTGGTACAAAGTCATATTGGGTTATTTTGACTTGTACCAGCTATTTCAGCATATTTTGACTGGTACAAAATCATACGTATTGAGATAATATGGGTCTATTCTTACTATAATGCTAAGTTGGATGGAGTTACGTATACACACCCCCCCCCCCCCCCCAAAAAAAAAAAAAAAAAAAAAACTCTACACTAGCATCAACAGACATCAAACTACTTCGTTACCTTAACCAAAAACCCAAATGGCCCCTGGCCCTATTATGAGAAACAACAAATAAAATGTGAAAGGTCAAAAGTAAAATTATAGATTTCTTTCCTTTCCATTCCTTTATAGAACTCACACTAAGAAAATACAGCATAATCCATGTCATTTTTTTTATTTTATCATTAACCAATTACTTCATTGTGAACTACAAAGAATCTGAGCTCAAAGCCATGAAGCCTAACTAACCTTCAACAGTTACACTAGCAATTAACCATTATGCAACTGTAGCTTAATGACAAATTGCATTGCCTAACATACTTCTAGTTTACAAATTGTACTAATCCCAATGCCTTCAATCACATCAAGTATCTAATTAAGATATTTCCCACACAAAGCTCACACAAAGTCACAAATTACACAATTAACAGTTCAACACCAGCAACAAAGACTACACTTTTAATTTACCACACCACTGTTTGGCTAAAGCCTCATACTCTAAACACATTCAGTCACATTCCTTATTAAATCAGTCCAAAAGCTTTAACAATCACGCAATTCCAAATGCATGTAATTCATAAAGATAAAGCGAGGACAATTAAAGCTCATGTGCTAATCACATACCTCTTGGAGCAAAGTTCCATCAACTGTATTGTAAACACGGACCAGAGTGCCTTTAGAGCTAGCCGTGGCGAGCAAGAGACCGTCGGGGGTGAGTGCAAAGCAAGCGATCCTGGAGTCGTGAGCCATGATGAACTTGGTCCTCTTCGAGGCGTAGTGCTCGACTCGAACCTGTCCCTTCTGAAGGCCCGGGCAGACGAGAACGAGCGAGCTGGTCTGCTGCGAGACCGCGCAGAGTCCCTTAGGGTTCGCAATGGTCTCGATCTGGTGAAGGAGCTTGAGGTCCGCGAAGTTGTAGACGTACACCTTCTGCTCCAACACGACGACGATCCGATCACGCCGGAGCCTCACGGACCGCACGTTTGACCGGAACGACAGCTCGCCGATGCACCTGCTCTGATGGTCGTCCCAGATCATGACCTTGTTCGGCGGGTACTGAGGGTGAGGTCCGCCGCCGACGAGCGCCAGGATGTTACAGCGGAATAGCATCTCCACGGCGGATATGCCACCGCCGGATTCCTCCGCGACGGAATCGGTGGACGAGGATATGAAGTCGCGGCGGAAGATCTCGCGGAACGGGTCGCAGTTGAAGATCCGGAAGCCGTGGTCCGTTCCCGCCGCGAAGCAGCCGTGGTCCTGGTTGAACGAGAGGTGCAGAAGATTCGGCTGAAGCGATGGCGGCGAATCCGGCGACGTGGTGAACGGGTTTTGGATGTTCGGGTTCTGGGTAGCGTTAGGGTTGGGATTGGGGTCTTGAGGATGAGGAGGTTCGATCGGGTCTTGTGGCATGGGGGAATCGGAGTCGGATTCGAGAGGAAAAGAGTGGTCAGAAAAGGAGTCGACAAAATTAGGGTTAGGGTTAGGGTTAGGGTTTGGATTTGGGTTTGGCCATGGAGGAGAAGAGAAAGCAGAGAGAGTAGCCATGAGAGACAGAGATGAGTCGAAGAGAGTTGTAGAGAATTTATTAGATTCAAGATATTTGAAGGATAGAGAATCTCATCTCATATCGGAGCTAGCTAAACCCAAAATTTTATCAGAAAAAGAGAGAAACGGTGAGTGATGGGACTGTACAACTGTATAATTATTTACGACTTTGACTCTCTTTTTTTTTTTTGTGCGGTAGAATTTGGGTTTTTGGTTTTGGATTTGGAGTAGTCTCTGAATTTGGTTAGATTCGTTGAGTTGAGTTGTGTAGCGACGAAGGTAGGTGTCTTTCCATCCTCTTTCGCTTCTACCCTACGCGATTTTTTATTTTTTGCCTCTTGTTTTGCTTTAGCCCACGCCACTGGTCTATTGTTTAAAAAGAAAAATATACTATGGAGCGTGCAACCAATAATAGTATATTCTGAGGGCCTGGGTTTCAGGGTAAGTTCCTCTCTACTTGTCCTATGGGTGAGTAATGTTGTAGGAAAATTCTTAAGTATTTAAAAAAAAATGAAGAAATGACGTTTTTTTTTTTTTTTTTTTATATTTATAGTGAACCTTGTCATAAATTTAATGAATGAATTCTATTATGAATGTAAAAAAAAAGAGCACAATTTTTCGTACTCTAAAAGTACCTAAAAATTACTCAATATTAAGGATAGTATCAAATTTATTGCTTAAAGTGTCATTAATTACCATAAATTAATTTAAAATTTTTTTTTTAAATGCTTAAAACCTATTAATTACATTTATTATAAATATAAAAAAGTACTAGTTCATAATATTTTCACAATAAATTTATAACTTAAATTAGAAAGTGTTATAAATATATTGTAGACATAGTATTTTTTCAACAATATACATATAAAGACAGAGTGTTAAAGACATGTAAAGTCAACCGGTCAAGATTTTCATCCATCACAAATAGCAAAATAGTCTTTCCATCCATTTTTAACATCAAGAAATCACTAGAATGATTACGAATCCTAAACATGTACTATTAATAATAAGTAACTAACCAACACAACGCTGTGAATGACAATTCAACCAAACAATATGATATCATATTGAAAATTTCTAAATCTTAACATTCAAATGGACTTAGTTATAATGACTACTATTTATGAACTAAAAATACCATTTCTCCCAAACAAGTAACAAGCTGATGCTTCTTCTTGTTGTTTTTAATAAAGTTTCATCCATATTAGCATATTCAGCAAAAATGTAATTGGGGGTTGCAATTATATGACACATGTTTTTGGGCTAAATGTTTAGGGTCATATTTTAACAACCCAAATCCATTGGGCCCAATCTGAAAAATAACACCATAATATGCTATGAATCCAAATGTAGTTCAAGACACCTTGACTTGTTCCTCGGTCTGTCTTGAGATTGATTTTCTAGGGCCTAGAAAACAGTCTCGGCTAAAACAGTGTGAGAGACCCATACTAATTTGGGTCGGGCCCTAAAAAAGATGTTCTGGCTGGGAAATGTTAACCCACAAAAATAATATTTGCACCGTTGCCATGGATCAAACCCGGGTCACCCGTGTGACAGGAGAGAATACTCACCACTATACTACAACGACTTGATGGTGAATGTAATCGTGTATATTTATAAAATATTGTTTGCTTTATATAACAGTGTTAATAACATCTCCAGTGGTTGAAGGTAGGGCTGTACACGGTGCGGTGCGACTGGTTTTTGTGGTCATTTCTGCACCACACTAGAATCTTCGGTTTCCTAAAAACCGATGCCACTGCCACGCTTAAGGAACGGTTCTCCGACAACCTCGGTGGCTGTTACAGTCGATGCGGTGGTCAGTGTCCACCTGTCTATCACACACACACAGAGGAAGAAATATCTAAATTCTAAAACCAAAATCAAACCCAGAAAACTCAAGGATTCAAACCACAAATCAAAACTTAGACCAAATCTAAATATTAAAAGATTCTAAACCCCTTACAGACCCAAATATTAAAACCCATTACAAACCTCCTGTCTGAGTCCGACTGAGCTAAGTGATGGAGCGAGTGGAGTCTGAAAGACTGAGAGCAAAAATCTAAAAATAGAGAGAAAGAGACAAGTTAGAGTGTTAGACAACTGGGTACTGGGTACGTGTATGGCTAAGAGTAAATAAAGAAAAAAAAATCTTATACAACGACTTAAAAACACTAACCAAATACAGCTTCTTCTTTTTTTTTTTGTTTAAATGCAAGACAATTAGACAAGGCCTGAGTGAGACTATACTTTAGGACTGACACACGCTAACATTTTTTATTTATTGAAAGGCTTATTTCCTTTGACTTCGCACACGGGTGAGAAAGAAACTAATAAGTCCTCATCACCAAAAAAAAAAAAAAAAAACTGAGAGAATGAGCACGGCGTGCTCAGCACACCATATATTTTTAAACAGAGCACAGGCCATGGCATGAGAAACTAAGAGCACATCTCAGTTTTTTAAAAAAATAAAAAACAAAATTATATACATATTAATCATACTCAGTGCGATTCAGTTCTCGACGGTGTGCACATCTCAACGCTGACGGCCGCACCGATCCGACGTCGAAACTGAAAAGATGTCGCTGACCACCATGCCGGAAACCATCGGCGGAGCTCTGAAAGGGGCGGATCGGTGCGGTTAGACCGGTTTTAGTCAGTGCTGGTTGATTGTTGAACAGGCCTAGTCAAAGGATGGTGGAGGATGATATCATTGGCGTCCAGAATGAGATGATGTCAGAGGATAGCAATGTTGGTGGTGACTGGTGAGAAGTGGCAAAGAATAATGTTCCTACTTTTGATCATGAAGGAAGACAAGCTAGGGCACATGAGGTGGGTAGCGTATGGGCGTGTGGAATGATAAATCATAAATGAGGAAAAATATCATTTTCCATTTGAAATTGTTCCATTTTGTGGTTTAGATTATATTATTAAATTTAAAAGTGTATTCAGAATTATATCATTTAAAATTTAAAGTGTTAGGATAGCTTGTACATTGTTAGATTCAAGAACTAAAATTTCTAATCGTGAAATGGACGTTTTACATTTTGAGTGAAATTAAGAGTATTTTCTTATGTGAAATGAGTAGAGGTTGGTCCACATACACTTGTCCAGCTGGTAGCTAGCACATGAGAGTGCTTGAAGGTGAATGTGTACGCATGTGAGGATTCAAGTGATGTGTGAAGGTACGTGATGCATTTTTTTGTTACAATTCTTTTGACATTATATGGACATTATATAAAGTGGTCATTGACAAACCAAATCGTGTAGTTTGTGACACAAAAGATCGGTTAGAAGGAACGGACACGATGAGACGAGAGAGAAGAATTTAACAACAATAACATTGCTAATAAGGAACATTAAAACTTATGGGAAATGATGCCCAAGATGGAGAAAAGAACGGGGATTATGTTTAGTATTGAATTTCATGTATGATTAACACAATTAGGACTTTGAACTTACATCTATGAAGAATTAGAATTGCAATAAGGATATCAAAGACCCACATGATTAATTTGGCTCATGTGCAAAGTCTTGCAAGTTATAACTCACCTCCCTTTCTCGATTTTTTTTTTTTCCACATACTATAGTTAATAATAATGGTATTACCATTTTAGTATTATAAACAAATAAAGAAGTGGCGATAGAGGGAGCACACAACATCAGCATTAGGGATGACAATTCGTGTTCGTGGGTTGGGTTCGTGTCATGTCGAGCCAAGAGTATTCAATTATATGGGTTGACCTAAACCCAACCTGTTTAGTAAACGTGTCAAGAATCATCAACCCAAACACGATCTGTTTATTAAACAGGTCAACCCAACCCGATACTTGTAACTCATTTAATTAATAAGTCATATAAAAGTCAATACAAATGACCTGTTTAATAATTTATTTAATTAATAGGTCATACTTAACCTATATAATTTTTATTAATTCCCATATATCTAAAATTAAAATTGATGGAATAACAAAAAAGACGTCTCTTGTTCGTCCAAAGGGATCGTCCATGAACACCATCTGGCCAAATGATCAACTGGCGGTCTGGACAACACATAACTTAACAAAGAGTCGTCCATGGGCAAAACACACGGACGACCACGTAACACTTGGGAATTTCTCATGTTAATTACTTCACATATGTGGAAGATTCAAAACCACAATGCCTTGGAACGGTTAACCAACCCATGATCATCGCCACCAATTTATCCTAAGTGTTTAACTTCCACTAGTTGTTACAACTTATATAGCTGTTGAAGAAGTTATATCCGGAATCGCTAATCTCCATGAATCTTGCCTTCCCTAAATTCGTATGATGAGGCGCGAGATCCTTTTGATCACATAGCCACCTTCAACACCATTATGCATCTTTAAGGGGTTCCCGATGAAATAATGTGTAGAGCCTTCCCTACCACTCTTAAGGGACCAACGCGAGTGTGGTTCAGTAAGATACCTCCAAACACAATCAGTTCTTTTGAAGAATTGAGTAAGTTGTTTGTCAATAACTTCATTGGAGGACAAAGGCACAAGCACTCCTCGTCCAGCCTGTTGTCTATAGAACAAGGAGAGAATGAAAGTCTGGGGTCCTTCATCACTCGTTTCAACAGGGAAGCCTTAACAGTAGATGAGGTGGACGACAAGCTACTATTGACAGCCTTCCACAATGGGGTTAACTCGGACTTATTCATTCACAAGCTGTATAAGAAAGAGCCCCAGTCCATGGCTGAACTTGTCCATTCAATCCAAAACTTTATAAATGCAGAAGACACAATCATAGCTAAGAAGAGGAAGAGAGCTGAGAGAATAGAAGCAAACCCCACGCGTCATTCTGACTAAGGGCCTCGTCCAAAGAAGGAACGGGTAAAAGATAAGAAGGATCGAGACAGAGATAATAGAAAGGCAAGCCCTTCAACGAGGAATCAGAATTACACACCCTTAAATGCCCCACTCGATCAGGTGCTCATGCAAATCAAGAATGATCATTCCTTGAAGTGGCCAGATAAGATGAAAGGAGATCCTAACAAGCGCAATAGGAATAAATATTGTCGCTTCCATAGAGATTATGGGCATGACACGGACGAATGTTATGACTTGAAGCAGCAGATCGAAAATCTCATCAAACAAGGAAAGTTGAGGCACTTCGTTGGAAGGAATCATAAAGATGAGAAGTTGAAAGGGAAGATGGAATGAAAGTACAGCCCGTGGGCATCATTACATTGCCTATGGTGGTGGGATCATACCCACAGCAGATAACTAATTTCTTGTGATGGATTGTTCTTCTTCGTACAATGCCATCATTGGAAGACCAACCTTAAACAGTTGGAAGGTAGTAACATCTACCTACCATCTATCAGTCAAATTCCCTACGGAGTACGAGATTGGACAGGCAAAAAGAGATCAGTTGGCAGCCAGAGAATGTTATCTAGCCATGTTGGCTTTGGACGAGCAGGTGCAAACTATGAGTATAGAAGAGAAAAGAGTTGTCGCGGAACCTACTGAAGTGTTAGAAGATGTTTTATTACAAGAAAGTGATCCTAAAAAGTTCACTAGAATTGGAACAAGTATGAAGATGAAGGAGAAAGAAGACCTCGTCCAGTTTCTAAGGAAGAATACCGATGTTTTTGCATGGAGTCATGACAACATGCCTAGTATTGATCCAAGTGTAATTACTCATCGGTTGAATGTGTTCCCCTCCTTTAAGCCTATTCGACAAAAGAAGAAGATGTTTGCTCTGAAAGAGACAAGGCTATCAAGGAAAAGGTTCAGAAACTGACCACAGCGTAGTTCATCCGGGAAGTCTATTACCCGGATTGGTTAGCGAATGTGGTGATGGTGAAGAAGGCAAATGGTAAGTGGAGGATGTACGTAGACTTCACTAACTTGAACAAGGCTTGCCCTAAGGATAGTTATCCTTTGCCATGCATTGATCAATTGGTGGATTCTACAGCTAGCCATCAATTATTAAGCTTCATAGATGCCTTCTCAGGATACAATCAGATAAAGATGGATGAGGCTGACTAAGAAAAAACCTCTTTTATTACCAGTCAAGGTTTATTTTATTACAAAGTGATGCCCTTCGGTCTAAAGAACACAGGGGCAACTTATCAAAGGCTGGTGAATCACATGTTCCGTCCATACATAGGACGGAATGTGGAGGTGTACGTGGATGACATGCTTGTGAAAATTTTGGACGAGGGAAGCCACTTGGACGATCTTTAGGAAACTTTTGAAACACTTAGGCGATACAAGATGAAGCTGAACCGAAGTAAGTGTGCATTCGGAGTATCATCAGGAAAGTTTTTAGGATTCATAGTTTCACAAAGAGGAATTGAGGCAAATCCAAACAAAATCCAAGTCATATTGAACATGGAACCACCGAAGAACATCAAGGAATTCCAATTCCTCACTGGGCGAGTTGCAGCCCTGAACAGGTTTGTTTCAAAAGCCACAGACAAGTGTTTACCCTTCTTCAAAGTTCTTAGGAAGGCATTCGAATGGATGGACGAGTGTCAAAAGGCCTTCCAAGATCTAAAAGATTACCTTACCACAGCTCCATTACTAAGCCTGTACGTGTTTGGAGAAGAGTTGTATCTGTACTTAGCAGTGTCCCCACATGCCGTGAGTTCAGCGTTGATCAAAGAGAAAGGGAATGTGCAAAAGCATATGTATTATACTAGCCGAGCACTCAGAGGGGCAGAACGAAGGTACCCACTGATGGAGAAGTTAGCTTTCGCCTTGATAACAGTTTCTAGGAAGTTAAGATATTACTTCCAAGTTCATATTATCAATGTTATGACGGACCATCAACTCAAGAAAGTAACGAACAAACTGGAAGCTGCAGGATGACTGATACAATGGACAGTTAAGCTTAGTGAATTTGACATCCGGTACCAACCAAGAAATGCAATAAAAGCTCAAGCCCTAGCAGATTTCATTGCAAAGTTCAATCCAAATTATGAAGACTTAGGCGGAGGAGAAGATAATAAGAAATGGGTCGTCCATATAGATGGATCGTCTATATTGCATGCAGGAGGTATAGGAGTTGTCTTGCAATCACCAGAAAGGGATAAATTGAAGTACAAGGTTCGTTTACAGTACCAAACAACTAACAATGAAGTAGAGTACGAAGCTCTTCTTAAAGGGCTAGAGTTGGCTAAATCTGTAGAAACAGACTCAATACTCGTCTTGGGAGACTCTCAGTTGGTCATAAGCTAAGTAAATGGGACATGTGAAGCCAAAGAAGATAGAATGAAGAGATACTTAAAGAAAGTCATACGCCTTATAAAGAAATTTAAGGAAGCTGATTTCGTTCAAATCCCAAGGGAAGAGAACGTAAAAGCAGACACTCTAGCAAAAGAAGCCTCCGCAAGTGAAGCAATGTGCGAATTTGATGAAATACAATACATGCCTAGTGTGGACTTCCTACAAATGTTACAGATAGAAGGTGAAGAAAATTAGATGACCCCAATAGTGTCATACTTGAAGGACGGAAGGCTTCCAGAAGGGAAGGATGAGGCGAGAAAGCTCAGAGTTAAATCGGCTAGGTACATCCTTATGGACGAAGTGTTATACAAAAGAGGTTTTTCACAGCCTTACATAAGGTGTTTAGCTCCTAACGAGGCAAACTATGTATTGAGGGAAGTTCATGAAGAAGCATGTGGTAATCACTCGGGAGCCAAATCACTCATCCACAAGGTCATCCGTGCAGGGTATTATTGGTCAACCATTCAAGCTAATGCTAAGGCATATGTTAAGGTATGTGATCAATGTCAACGTTTCAGTAATATTCCTAGATAGCCATCAGAATATCTTACCCCAATGATGACCCCTTGGCCTTTTGCACAGTGGGGTTTGGATATTTTAGGCCCATTTCCAACTGAAACCAGACAGATGAAGTTTTTGGTAGTAGAGATAGATTATTTTACTAAATGGGTGGAAGCTGAACCCTTAGTGAAAATTACACAACAAAATATCAAAAATTTCATTTGGAAAAACATTGTATATAGATTTGGAGTGCCAAGAGTACTAGTATCTGACAATGGAGGACAGTTTGACAACACCCCCTTCAGAGAATTCTGTGAACAACTTGGAATCAAAAATCATTATTCCTCACCCTCCCACCCACAGGCCAACGGACAAACAGAAGTAGCAAACCGATCCTTATTGAAAATCATCAGGACTCGGCTTGAAGGGGCAAAGGGAGTATGGCCGGATGAATTACCAGGTGTTTTGTAGACTTACAAGACAACAATAAGGATTCCCACAGGAGAAACTCCTTTTAAACTAGCATATGGGAGTGAAGCGGTCATACTTGCAGAAGTGCATATGGCCAACCATAGGGTGATAAAGTATCAAGATGAGGAAAACATGGAACAACTTCGTCTTAACCTCGATCTCATAGACGAGGTAAGAATAGACGCGGAGCAGAGAACAGCAAGGTACAAAAATCTCATGGCAAAGCAACATGATGCCATGGTGAAACCCAGGCGCTTCAGCATTGGGGATCTTGTCCTTAAAAGGGTTTCTTTGGCCACCAAAAACCCGACCCACGAGAAGCTGGGACCAAACTGGGAAGGACCTTACAGAGTTGTCAACTGCAAGAGACAAGGATCCTACTACTTGGAAGCCTTGGATGGACAAAAACTTGAGCACCCTTGGAATGTTGAACACCTAAGAAAATACTATCAATAAAGGCAATCCATGGACAAACCTTGCCATGGACAACATCCGTGGACGATTGAAGTAATGTGGATGTTATTCTCTCCTATTAGCTTATTAATACTGTGTTTCAGATGTATAAATATTTTGTGCTATTCATGGACGAAGTTGTGATTTATTAAGTATTTTTAATTAAGGCACTGGCTTCTAAGCAAGTGTCATAACTGTAGACAAATGTTTACATAATGCGGATTTCCAAATATATATATATATGATGTATTTCCAAGTATATGTATGACTGTATAGGAATTCTCCAATTTTGTGATTTTGTCCCAAATAATTCACAGAAGGCAAAAAGCCAAAGACAAATAAGATCCTTGGACGCAAGGATGTATTGTCTATAAGCTTTCTTCCAAATAAGGATAAAACATGAAAAATAAACCCAAGATACATTCATCCAAAGCTTAAGACGAGATAAAACCTAGGGTGTGATCAACCAAATCATGGACGAATATTGTGCGTGTAAAAACACTACTAGTCCATAGACGAATTTAACCAGCCTAACAATCTAACACATGGATGAGTATCTGCTGGAAAAAATTTCCCTTAGGACAAGCAAAGAATCGTCCAAAGTTTGAATAAAATATAAATTGGTGAAAAGAAACGTCACTCATAGATGAGCTGTACATTGAATATAAAGGATTCATTTTATTCTATTTTGGCAATATAAGATGAAATCCGTCCATATGTTCAAGACAAGATAAAATCTCCATGAGTGGGTAAATCCCACAACAGAAATGGTATGGACGATATAAATAAAACTTGTTCACAAAGCTTATGGCATATTCAAACCCAATAAACAAAATATATATATATATATATATATATATTCATTCATTCATAAAATTCAAAGAAAGGTAGACGACCATCATCCAAAAACCCTTAGAAGTAATGAGTGGTTATTCGTAAAGCTCATCCATAAACTTGGACGAGGAAATTGTACTTGAATAAATTCTAGATGAAATAAGTAAAAGCCCAAAACAAAGGGCATCTCCAACAGAATGAAATAATAAACTTTTCTAAGGAAAGGAAAAATTCACTTGGATAAACCACTGACAGCATTGCCACCAGACTTTGGATCGTCCTGGGTAACTTTGTTGTTGGCATCGTCCATGACATTAACATCTTCAGAACTCGTCTGCAGCAAGGAGTTTTTTGTAGCAAGAGGAAGCTTGAAGGAGTCAAAGTTCAAGTTTGGAAAGGCTTCCCTAGCATCAGCACGGAAGTCCTTATAACCAGCAGCATAATGACTATCTAGACGATTCTTGCACTCGTCAGACTTCTTGAAGGCTGATATGGCTTCCTCACATGCTTTCCCCAAGGACGAAGCAAATTCAGAAACTTGACCCTCCAAGTGAGCAATACGAGTGTCCTTCTCAATAATGTTTGCTTTGAGCTCCTCCATCTCGTTTTTCAACTTCGTCTCACTTCCTTGCAGACGATTAAAGTCATCAATCAATCTGATCACCTCCTCCTTTTTTAATAAAATCTTGTTGTTCAGCTCCTTAGCCTTCTCTTTAGTCGTCTTGGCCTCCTCACAAAGCTCCTTAGCCTGGCATGTCACTGTATAAAACTTTGACATAGCCTATACATGGACGAAAGAAAGTTAGACAACTTATTTTGAAAAACTTACGGTAAGCACACAAGGACGAATGAAACACTACCTTAAAGAGATCATGGATGCCAGAACGTTCAAATTCCTTCACTGACATGTTGTAGCACTCATTAACTTCATTATCAGTGATTATTCCTTTGAACGTCCTCCATGCATAACTCTCTTCCAGCACCAGGTTAGAAGGACGATCAGATGGCTTAAACGGATGAGGCTTGCGAGTAATCTTGACTGGAGGGGGGGTAGGATCAGTTTGGATGGGATGAATTGCTTGGACGAGCTCCACATCAACTGGATGCTCATCCAGGTCTACCGTCGGAGGAGTAAACTTGGGAACTTTGGGAAGAGAAGTCTTAGTAGATTTTTGTTTTTTAGAACCTTGATGACTTGGAAGGTCGTCCAAGTCCACGACACTTGATATAGTTTTTGCTTTTCTCTTCCCAGCCTGGACAGCAGCCTTCTGGACGACTAATGGTTGAGGGACATCCTCGTCCCCACTAGTGATAGTTTTTTCCTTATTCTCCCTTATTGTACTTATTCCTGAGACAAAGATCAAGTGAGAAATAGACGAAGTAAGAGGAGAAAGAAAAAAGAGGAGTGGACGACACTTACTTCGATAAGTGGTCTCCTCGTGACCAAGATTTTCAGCAGTAGGTTTTGGACCAAGTCCCCACGTGGCTAGATGACTAAGAGTCACTAGATCATGAAAAGTTCTCCCAGGGAAGTACGTACTTGGTCAATTCGATCCAAGTAAAATTTTTCCAATTGTGGACGAACAACAGCTGTGCCAATATAAAAAAAAATGGGGTTAGGCGATTGAAAGATAAAAAATATGAAAGGATGAAATATAATAAAACAGGAAGGAAACATACCCTCAGGACGAAGGCGACCTATAGGGCTGGTAAAAGGTGGGAATGGGGCATTACTCACATCTACTGGGTCCCCAGCCCAATTTCCAGAAATAATAAAAAATTATTTTTTTCAGAGCCTGTTAGACGAGCTACGGCCCTTTATTAAACTATAGTAAGAGCCTCTGGACGAGAACTGGTAAAAACCAGCGGACTTCTTTATCTCCAAGGGCTTATAACAATAAAAGAACTCGTCCACTGTTATAGGACAATCCCCTTCCAATGCCTTACGCCATAGCACTTGCATGGCAACTACTGTCTTCCATCCATTGGGGTTGAGTTGGTTAGGTCTAATACCCAACCTATGGAGAAGACCTCTACAAAAAGAATTTAAGGGAAATCTAAGGCCAGTTAAAAGGTAGAATGTATATACTCCTAAACCAGAAGAAGGGGAACAACATCATTCACCTTCCTTAGGTAGACGAGGATTGAACTCCCTAGGAATCTGATATCTATCTACAAGAGTTTTTAACTTAGGGGCGTCTAGGGTGGACGCTACTTCAGGAGCACAACTATATATCACATTCTCCTCTTCCTCCTCCTCGTCTTGAGGAGGGCTAGGTGGCTTTCTGGACGAGCTAGTCCCAACTCCAGAAGCCGTCCTACGTTGTATTTCCTGGAATTCCTCTAAAGAAATACCAGGAACCCCAGACAAATAATGCTCGTCTGAGGAACTATCACCACCACTACTTGTGCTACCTTCACCACTCTCATAACTGTCTCCACTTCCAGAAGAGACATCCTGATACTCGTCTATCTCTCTCTTTACGCTATCACTAGACTCAGATATAATCATTTGAAAAAGGATTAAGACGAAAACCTAAGGAAGAGAAAAGGAAAGTACCTGACGAGACTAGAAGATGAAGACTAGACGAGGGTCTTAGTCGAGATGGCAGAAGGGAGATTATGAGAAAGGTGAGGGCAAGAAAGAGAATACGCCTATTTATAGGGTCCAGAAGTAGGGTCAGTGAAATGACACCATCCATTAAGAAAACGACACGTGGCAGCCACATTGAAAAATGCAATCAATGTGACAAGTCAACTAATTAAGTCAGGACACGTGGCTTCAAAAAAAAAAAAAAAAATCAGATCAGAACCATAAGGGTATGAATTAAATCCCGTATCCTTGGACGACCCCTAGAAAAGGGGGCAACTGATGGGATAACAAAAAAGACGTCTCTTCTTCGTCCAAAGGGATCGTCCATGAACACCATCTGGCCAAATGATCAACTGGCGGTCTAGACAAAAGAATCGTCCATGTGCTTTGCACATGGACGACCACATAACTTAACAAAGAGTCGTCCATAGGCAAAGCGCATGGACGACCACACAACATCAACTTGTGTACGAAGAGTCGTCCATGGGCAAAGTGCACGGACGACCACGTAACACTTGGGAATTTCTCATGTTAATTACTTCACATATGTGGAAGATTCAGAACCACAACGCCTTGGAGCGATTAACCAACCCATGATCATCGCCACCAATTTCTCTTAAAGGCATGAATTAAATCCCGTATCCTTGGACGACCCTTAGACAAGGGGGCAACTGATAGGATAACAAAAAAGACGTCTCTTATTCGTCCAAAGGGATCATTCGTGAACACCATCTGGCCAAATGATCAACTAGCGGTCTGGACAAAAGAATTGTCCATGTGCTTTGCACATGGACGACCACATAACTTAACAAAGAGTCGTCCATGGGCAAAGCGCATGGACGACTACACAACATCAACTTGTGTATGAAGAGTCGTCCATGGGCAAAGCGCACGGACGACCACGTAACCCTTGGGAATTTCTTGTGTCAATTACTTCACATATGTGGAAGATTCAGAACCACAACACCTTGGAGCGATTAATCAACCCATGATCATCGCCACCAATTTCTCCTAAGTGTTTAACTTCCACTAGCGGTTATAACTTATATAGCCGTTGAAGAAGTTATATCCGGAATTGCTAATCTCCACGAATCTTGGGAAAGTTACTAAACGAATAACCACTCCAAGGTTCTCTATATAAGAACCGGTCCGAATTGAACAAAGGTATGAGATTCTAAGATTTTTACTCCCAAAAAGTTGGAATTCTATTCTTGTGAGAAACTGACTTAGTCATATGAGGGTATTCGACCGGTCCACCCCGGTCACCCTTGACAATGTTTTCATCTTCGCAGGCTTTTGATTCAGCCGTTAGCCCACCGAAGCCAAAGTGTTTAACCTATTGATTCCTTACCAGATCAAAAATATAATTACAACTATAAATATAGTAATAAACATATAAAAACAACCATAAGTTAAATAATAATATCAAAATAACTAGTAATTTTATAAGCTAAATAGGTCAAACGGGTTCCTATGTTGAATACAAACACGACCTGTTTATTAAACGGATTAACTGTGTCAACCCGAATATAACCTGAACTCATTTAACTTCAACCCATGACCTGTTTATAAATGAGTTAGTCGTGTCGAGTTTACGGGTCGTGTCAGATTTTGCCACCCCTATCAGCATATTGTGGCACAACATGTTTAAAATGTGAAAATGAGTTGATGGCTTTCTATTTAAAATATAAGGATTAGGATGTACTCATCACCATGGTTACTAAATTTCGTAAGAGAAGTTACTACCCAATGGAGATTCAATGGCAAGTGTCTTAGAAAATTGAGGAAGGAGCTCCATGTGTTACAAGCAAGAACATACATCCTAGACTAATTCCTCTTGTTATTTATTTTTAATTCATTAATCTATGATTTTGTAACTTTTGTAGTGTCTTTTTGAGGTATTAATGCAAATAAGTAACACTGTAAGTTGTAGTTTTCATAATCTGATCTCTAATCATTATGATATTACAATCTTTATTTTTCTGCTAAAATTTATGGCAATGTTAGTTTATGTTTCGTCATTTTGTAACAAAGAAAATTTTGCTTTCTTAATCGCATCATAAATAGTCAGGATATTCTCTCTATTGATTTAATTGTTACTTGGTGTTAATCTCAATATCAACGTAGAGCAAAACATATTTGCAACCTACACTAAAGTAGCACGAATCATCGATATGGACAAAGTCCTCTTTATCGAGAAAGTGATCAACCCATGGCCCATAAAGAAAATTGGCCCAAGATGGATCTTCAAAAAAGCACATAAATCATTGGGCAAAGCCCACGATTGCCCAAGCTAGCAGCCCGTGAGATTCACCCAAGGCCCACTATGCTAATTAAAAGAACCAAATTTCCAGCCTAAGACCCATTCAAATTGGCTCATTGCCCATGCAAATTAAGCTTAAATTCGGTCCAAGTTGGGTCTTCAAAGCAACACATGAACCACAAAACAATGCCCAGAACCCTTGAGCTTGAACCTTGTGGTTGATCAAGTGGGCACCTGGCCTTAATCTGAATTAAGCCCAAAAGGTCAAGCCATTGTCAAATCAGTATGTGTGGGTACTTAAATAAGCCCAACAAAGATATCCCCAAATCCATTAGCATAGCCCACGTGTTTGGGTTGTGCCGACACATAAAAAGCAAGAATGAGCCCAATGAAAATTCAATGTCTAAGCAGTAAGACCACTTGCTAAGACTCACAACAAATCAACAATTAATAGGCAGCTAAAACCTGTGATTCAAACACGCATTAAGTTCAAATCCAAGTCTTTCCTTCAAATCCAAGTCTTTCCTTCATCATGTGAATCAAGCTCACAAAAGGAGAGACAATTAGGCAACTAGCCAAGAGAAAGAGATGAGAAGCAGTGGGTTGGAAGGCCACTTGAAAATTCATTCTCTTTCAAATATATCGTAACTTGATGTAATCTATGCCAAAAGTCTTACAATTTAATATTACAATAATATTATCTTATTTTTCCAAAAGAATAATTTGAATTTGCTTCCTTCTATTTGTTGAAATCATTATATTTTGGAAGACAAATGCTCAAGCAACTCAAAGCACTAGTTGTAAGAGGTAAAATATGTCTTAAAAGAGATATTGTCAAGCATTAGCCTTAATCATAATTTGTATCATTAATTTTTAAAGCATATGAATTGTGAATAATTATATATAGTTTCTATTTTTGTTATATTTTGTAGAGAATAGAGATTCTATTATTGTTCTTGTTTATACCATATGTTGGTGTTTATTTTATAATTGTATCTATTTGTGTCTTTGTTTACATAGTCACAAAAATAATTTATTTTAAGCAATAGTATTTTTTTATGAATAAAAAGGTAGGAAGGGGTGGTCAAAGTGACTTCTACCGGGGCTTTACTATATTAGAATTATATCCGCTGAATTCAGACCTACAAGCCAAAAAAACTTGTAAATTATAGCCATTATCCCAACCACCCGATTACACTAGAAGGCTTTAAATAATGTTGTAGAAATGTTGTAGACATAGCATTTCTCTTTAAATAAAGTCACATGTTCTGGGATAAAAGTTGGCAATCGTTTCAAATGGGCGTTGTCAACTTGTTCGTATGAATTGATGATAATAACAACGAGTAGGTTGATGTCAACCAATTGGCAAGTTGTCTTATAGCATTTAACAGAAAAGATAATTGGTCATTGATATATTAATTAACTTTTGGCAAAATATCAACCACCCGAAAAATATTTTATTTACCTGCTCTTTTACTTTTTTTGCTAAGAGACGCAAAGATTAACAATCAAAAGGCCTCAATTTTTTCGATATAAAACATTTTATCCATGAAGGAATGTTCTTGATAGAACATACGCTTGAGACCTTAAAAAAAGGTTTTTGGTCACACTAAAAATATTTTCATTAAAACCAACAAAAACTCATAAGAAATAGTAATTAGCTAGGTAATAATACACCGGTGGTAGTTGTGTCAATGGAGAGGGTGGACTAGTGGGTGGGAGGAATTTTTTTTTTTCAAGATACGTGTAAGCTTGATTTGGACTGGGAAATGGGTTATGCTTTCTCAAAAATGAATACTCTTTCCCACCATTTTTGACATAATTTTTCTTTAATCATGAAAAACTTTTCCAAAATATGGTTTGAATCACAACAAAGAACGATAATCATACAAATTCCATTCAAAAAATGATAAGTCATTACATTGAGAAGTTGCATCTAATCAAATCTTCCTAGAACACGTACCTCTAGACAAAGATTGTGGGAATTGTGGGAAAATACAATTGGATAAGAAAACTAAGAACAATAATTAGACCAAAAAGAATCAAAGAATCAAAACTACTATTATATCCTACTTGGTATTATCTGCATCATTAGAAGCTCCATCATCAGATTCAGACACCAGTTCTCCCATCAAAATTCCACCAAGCATTCCTCCCACCACTGCCATGCCCAATTCTAACCCAACATTATTATTCCCAGCTGGTTGCTGTGGCTGCACCACCTGTGGCTGCCCATGATGATGATATCCCAACCCTGGTGGTGGTGTGGGATATCCCTCCGGTAGCGGCGGCGGCGGCGGTGGACGGCCACCATGAATAGGATATCCCATTGTAGATTGTGAAGTACCACTTTGAGGAGGGTTATAAGTTTGTGGGATATTCAATCTTGTTGGTGTGTAAGCTGAGCTACTACTCGTTCCTACATGTGGAGGAGGATAGGCAGTGACTATTGGTGTATCATCCTCAAACTTATAGGACAAGTTTAGTTCCCCTTTTGGCTTGCCAGAGGGTTCTTTAACTTGGTATGTCAAATACTTAACAAAGTTGCCTTCTTCAGCTTTGTCTAAAAGCTCTTTCACAGGGACCAAGACCTCTCCAATCTCCTTGTCTCCACGGATATGGCCATGGTGCATAAGCTTGATGTTGAGAAAAAGGTAATTCATCTTTGCCACGGCTTCATCAAAAGTGAACTTCATGGTGTGGTTCCATACGGGGTTTGAGCCACAACCCTTGTCCACAGGAGTTTTTTGCTCAGTTTGGGGGTTGCTGGACAGTGTGACCACAGCATACACGTCCATAGCATGAAGATGATACACTTTTTTGAGACCCCTTGCAGAGTTCATAGTTATCTCCAAGTGTTTCATCTCCA
The DNA here is from genome assembly GCA_023621385.1 of Quercus gilva. NCBI lineage: Eukaryota > Viridiplantae > Streptophyta > Magnoliopsida > Fagales > Fagaceae > Quercus > Quercus gilva. The sequence goes on along the minus strand of CM042484.1, from coordinate 13,280,984 downwards.
TTTTTCTTAACTTTCTGTTGAGTTTCTTTATTGTTTCTGAGCTCTTCTTTCTCTTAGACTCTCTCTTTTTCTTTTTTTCTTTTTCTCTTTGTTGTTTTGGATTTAGAGAGGGGATGATATATATTTTGAGGTTCATATACAACAGGTAAAGTCAAAGGCAGTCTGAATGGAAGATAAGAATTAACGTGTTCAAATTACTTTTTGCTTTGTATGTTAGATCCATGATCCATCTTAGGTTGATGAATGAGTCCCAATTAAACACTAATTAATTTGGTCAATTATAAAGGGAAATTTTAACTTTTTACTCCAACCATATTTTAACTAATTCATTTATCATCGAAGGGGCACAATATTTTGCTATTAAAAGCAAAGAGTTTTGTTTTAGTTTTTGTTTCAATTTCGTGTCAAAAGGTAGCTTTCGTTTGTTGTTTCTTTTAAGGTCAACAGGGTGGGCTCAACCAATTTTGGGGTTTAAAGGCAAAATTTTAAGTGGGGGTTTTTTATTTTATTTTTTATATTTAGATATTAATCAAATAATATTTATTTAATTAGGACTATTTGCATTATTATCAATGAATTTTTTGTTCATTTGTTATATTTTCATCTTTTTTTTTTTTTTTTTTTGTGTCTTGTTTAATATTAATAACGAATTTATCTATAAATGCCTTTTGAGATTAAATTTTTTTTTTCTTGTTTTTTGTTGTTCTTCTTTTTAAGTTTTTTATATCTAGATGGATATTTTCTAGTAGACATTTATAATTACAAAAATATATTTATAAATAAATGAAACATGATTTATAATAGAAAATTATAATTTAACTAAAATAAAATTTAAAGTACAAAGCGATAGGTCTAATTTATCAAAATTAAGATTACAACTTATTAAATGATGTAGTCATTTATACTCTAAACTTGCACAAATAAAAATTTATTTATCATATAGCTAAATAAATTAGTACTAATACAAAAAGTAGATTATTCTTAAAGCATAACTAATAAAAATATACTTATACAATACAAATTAAATAAAAGACATCACATATTTTTAAAAAATCAGTACTAACAGAAATGGGAAAAATCAAACTAGTTAAAATATAAAAAACTTTAAGTGAAGTAACAAATGGGTTGGTATGTATTTTTTTAATTTATTTATTTTATAGCTAAATGTGGATTAATGTGTAGTTGATGTGTTGTGACACATCAATTCACATGATAATGGCTAGAGTCTATAGACTTTTTATTTATTGTTTTTTTCTTTTTAAATTACAAACTAGTTGTCAATGTTATGGATTATGGTAGGAGCATTTGTAATATATAATACATTCTATTAGCTAATAAAATAGCCTTAAATATATAGTTTTTTTAATTTGCGTAAAAGGATAAATAAGTCTTAATTGAAATATAATATAAATATATTATATTATATTAATTAAAAGAGGGTTTTTTTTTTTTTTTTTTTTTTGAGCCTTAAGCAACTTCCTTAGTTGCCTATATGCTAGAGTCAACCCCACTAATAAAACAAAAATATCCCAAGTACCATTTCTCTTATGGAAATGAAGCTATATGAGTGTTTTAACTTTTAACTAATCTAAAGTTTTTCAAACTTGGAAGATATTTTGTAAAGTAATTAAGTTTCAAAGCAAACAATATTTTTTCAAACTTGAGTTTAGGTTGTCGGCTAAACAAACAAACATAATCAAGTTTTTTTTTTCCCAAGCTGAGCTCGAGTTTCATTCATTTACATCCCTAACTTGAATCAACTCCCTTGAAAATTATTTCATTTCCTATATTATTCCTACAACATGCTTGCCTATTGGTTATTTTGAATTTTTTGTAAATTAGAATTTCGTGGCTATCACAGGCTTAGAAAGACAATATTAAAAACTCAAATTATATATTTATATTTGTTTTTAAAAGTAGTCACTTTATACTCTAAACTTGCATAAATAAAAATTTATTTATCATATAGCTAAATAAACTAGTACTAATACAAAAAGTAGATTATTCTTAAAGGATAACTAATAAAAATATACTTATACAATACAAATCAAAATAAATTACTTCAAATATTTAAAAAAAAATCAGTACCAACAGAAATGGGAAAAATCAAACTAGTTAAAATATAAAAAACTTTAAGTGAAGTAACAAATGGGTTGATGTGTATTTTTTTTTTTATAGCTGGATTGATGTGTAGTTGATGTGACACATCAACCCACATGATAATGGCTAGAGTCTATAGACTTTTTATTTATTGTTTTTTTTTTTTTTTTAATTACAAACTAGCTATCTATGTTTTGGATTATAGTAGGAGCCTTTTTAATATATAATACATTCTATTAGCTAATAAAATAGCCTTAAATATATAGTTTTTTAATTTGGGTAAAAGGGTAAATAAGTCTTAATTGAAATATAATATAAATATATTATATTATATTATATTAATTAAAAGAGGGAGCTTTTTTTCTTTTTTTTTTCTTTTTTTTTGGAGCCTTAAGCGACTGCCTTAGTTGCCTATATACTAGAGACGACCCTACTAATAAAACAAAAATATCCCAAGTACCATTTCCCTGGTGGAAATGAAGTTGTATGAGTGTTTTAACTTTTAACTAATCTAAAAATTTTCAAACTTGGAGGATATTTTGTAAAGTAATTAAATTTCAAAACAAACGATATTTTTTCAAACTTGAGTGTTGCTTGTTCGCTAAACAAATGAACATAATCAACGTCTCTCTCTCTCTCTCTCTCTCTCTCTCTCTCTCTCTCTCTCTCTCTCTCTCTCTCTCTCTCTCTCTCTCTCTCTCTCTCTCTCTCTCTCTCGTTTGATTCATTGACATCCCTAACATGAATCAACTCCCTTGAAAATTATTTCATTTCCTATATTATTCCTACAACATGCTTGCCCATTGGTTATTTTGAATTTTTTGTAAATTAGAATTTCATGGCTATCACAGGCTTAGAAAGACAAAATTAGAAACCCAAATTACATATTTATATTTTTTTGGAAAAAATAAAAAACCGGATCACATCATGCACATCCAAAAAGCCTAGGAAGGCAATCGTTTTAGAGAATAGAGAGGCTCGGGCAAGGGGAGATGACATCATTTAGAAGTTTTTATTTATATTGGTTAGAACTGAATGTACTACTACCAGAACATCATAGAAGTTGAACATTCAAATTTTAGCAAAGGACAATAATAATCAGCGAAGCATTTCATCAAAACCAAAAATAAGACCAAGTTTGGCTCATTTATTCAGTGATGAGGCTTATTTTGATAAGTTGTTGGATCAAGTTTGAGTAATAACAGTTATTGTCTCGGAACAGGAACATTTGGGAATGCTTTTACATTCAAGATGAACCGAACCTGTCAATTAGGCTTGAGAGCTATAGTATAACTGCCGCACTGCGTCAACCAAAAAGCACAGTGTGCTTGGTGGACCTGTGGTTGAGAGAGAGAGAGTCCAGAGTAACTGAGTAAGTGTCCATCTTAATCAGGGTTGTAAAATGTAAATGTATCAAGCTGACAGTTAGAACTTATCTTGATAAAAAATTTATTTTTGTTTATTTGATTAAAACAAGTTAAGCTTGTGCCTTAATTTTAGACTAATTTAATAAACAAACTAAGCCCAGGAATAAAAACAATGTTTACAAACAGGCTTGTGAACGCCATGAACTGATAATAAAAAAACAAACAGAGCTTAGGCTTGTTTATGAGCTTAAAAAATCAAGTCATATTTTACCAAGCCTATAATTAATTGTAAGTTGAGACCACTTAGTATATGTTTGGATTGGCATTTTTCAACAAATCCATGTGTCTGCGTTTTATTTGGGGGTCCATGGATACTGTTCATGGACGCACAAAAGTCAACAAAACACAATTTTCTATCTTTTTAGGTCCCACAGCACTATTCACACATTTAAAAATTATTTTGCTACAATATTTTCAGTAATAAGTTTTTAGTTTTCAACAAATAAGTGGTATCCAAACGAACCTTTATTCAAAACTAAATGGGAGGAATACATTCAACTTGGGAATATGTTTGATAAGTTCTAAACACCCACATTAGCAAAGGAAAAAAAAAAAAAATCTAATAATATTCTGCCTCCTAAGTTTGTTTTTATCCTTCATTCTTACACTTGAGAATTAAACAAATGAACTAGAAATCAAAAGGTTGGAATAGAAGTTTCCTGTATTTTTCTTCTGGCGTGTGAAAGGAATAGGAATTTTACGGATGTTTCTAACTAATTTAATATTTTTTCTTACAATAAGTGAGAGAGGAAGGATTTAGATCTAAGTTCTTCATAAGAGAACTAGACAATACCACTTAAATACAGAACATTTAACTAATTTACTTCTTCAATGAGCAAGATATTTGTATATTTATATGATATAGTTTCTTGTGTTTGATATGGTGACAAATTTGGTCAATATATATATATATATATATATTTTCCTGAAATCAACTAAAACTAATTCCAAAAAAAGTAAATAAATAAATTCCAGTGTATACATCTTCCCCAAAAGCATATTTTTCGATAAATCAAATGGAGAGTAAACTTTACAACAAATATAAAAGCTTCTCCTGCACTCCTACCCATCTTTCTCCACAGCTACCTGATTTTCCGGGATATGAAATCATATAGTGTAATATTTGGAAATATAAAAGAAGTTTTAAAGTGCCCCACACCAAGTATGAATTGACGACCATTGGCCAATCTTAGTTCAATGAAATCTTTCACCTATCTATCTATGTCCCCAACTACCTGAATTTAATGCATATAAAATCATATATCATGTTTGAAAAATATGAAATGATTTTTATAGTGATCCTATTTCCAAGTATGAATTGACCATGGGCCAATCTTAGTTCAATGAAATCTTTCACCTATCTATCTATTTCCCCAAGCCCAACTACCTGAATTTAATGCATATAAAATCATATATCATGTTTGAAAAATATGAAATGATTTTTATAGTGACCCTAGAAGGCTATAGGTGAAGTTGATGGTCTTCTCAAAAAAAAAGAGGGGGGGGGGGGGGAGAGAACAAAAGCATGAAATAAGAAAAGCAGGACATTGATCATATTCAGTAATTCAGGCACTCTAATCTCTTTCCATCCTAAATGTCATCAATTTGTAACAATCATACACATTCTCTGTGAATGTAAATATAAAAAAATATCTAGTTCAGTGGGCATTCTCTAAGAATTCCCAGTTGCATTATATCCTAGGCAAAAGCATGATATAAGAAAAGGAGGGCATTGATCATATTCAGTAATTCTGGCACTCTAATCTCACCCCTAAATGTCATCAGTTTGTAACAATCATACACATTCTCTGTGAATGTAGACGGGTAGATCTTCTTTGAGCATCTCTTCCTGTCACTCTTCCAACTCAAATTTTCAACTCTCCTCCCTAGACGTGACTGCAACAAAATCTAACAAACTAGTTACAGATAAACCAAGTGGGGTTCCTTGAATTACTCTATTTGCTTTTGGAATCTAGCAGCTTTGGCTTTGTCGAAATAATTATATAATTAGACAAGCTATAGTGTCTATGCACACCCTCACTAACCATGCCTGCTAGCTTGCCACAGAATATACCTTTGTCACCTCTGAAGAACAAAGCAAACCCAGCCATACTCTAAATCTAATTTGCTGAACACTCGCAATGATTTCCTACATCACTTTAAACACAGATGGTAGCATTGGTAAGGTGGGATCAAGGATTTTACTCAGAAATCATGAGGGAATTTGGATCAAGGGTTTTTTTTTTTTTTTTTTTTTTCTTCTTCTAAAGGCTAGGTACAACTATGAATAATATGGCAGAAATATGAGTCGTCTGCTTTGGCCATCAAATGGCCTAGGAGTTAGGGTACCAACGTTTCTTTTCTTTTCTTTTCTTTTCTTTTTTCTTTTTTTTTTTTTAATTCAATAGTTACAATTGGGGTGAGAGGATTTGAACTTTAGATGTCTCCCTTCAAAACACTAGTAGGTGCCAATTGATTAGTTAAGATATAAGACTCTTGACACCAACATATAACACGTGCTTCATGTACTTGTCTGAATTATTCCTACTCTATTCGTTATTTTGTATTTGTGGTAATTCAGAATCTCATACACATCCAAAAAGCCTAGGACATGGGACAGCAATGGTTAAAGAGGCTCCAGCAAAGTAAGTCAATATCATTTAGAAGTTAAACATTCAAATTTTCAGAGAAAGAACAAGAAAGAATCAATCACAAAACAATTCATTAAATGTAATAAAATTTTAATCTCATATGCTTACACCATATGGTACAATGTAATAAAATTGAATCTATAAAATATTCTTGCTTCAATTGCAAACCTTTTCTTAGCACCAAATAGATATCATCTCTTCCATTATTTTACTTTGAGCTCCCTTCTCTCCTTAGACATCCACTCATTCTAGAACTATGTTTTCAAAAACCATATTATAGATTCTTTACTTAGAAACCAAATCTTAATTATAAACTAATATTAATATAATCAACAAATCAATCATAAATTTACAGTTATACCATCACTCTCAATCTATATTCAAATAAATATGCAAAAGCACTTAAAACTAATATTAATTTTTTAACTAAAAAAAACTATAAACTAAAGTTAAAATCCAGTGAGCAGTTTACAACTAGTTTCATTTAAACAATAAGACCGGCCCATTTCATTCAGTGATGAGGTATTTATTGAGCCATTGTTGGACCAAGAGTGAGTGATAACATACATTGAGCATCTCCAACAAATAAGGCATATTTTCACCCAATTTGGGGAGTAAAATCCACTTTTTTTATTTTGCCTACCTACATTTTCAAATACACTTTTCAAGAGACTCTATGATGATGAAGAGATAACATTCTTAAATTAATGCTAACCTATAAAGTATTCTACAAGTACTTGAATTTGGTGGTAAAAAAGTCCTAAAACAATTAGAAATAAGAAACTAAACCCACATAAAAATATCTGAATAATTATATTTAACAAACTAAAAATTTAACAAATGACAAAAATTGATCCCTATATGACGTCCTATACTCCACCATCAACATACTTTTTTTCATCAAAGCAGCTTCTTCAAATATTTCAATTCAAATCTATCCATGTATTTGTTAGTCAAAGACAGTAGGCAAACAATGAAAACTTACGTTACCATGCTTGAAAGATAAAAATTTGTTTTGCCTTGGTCTCTCACACTCCCTTGGTTATCTTGTCAATCAATCAGTCACAAGAAACCATCTGAAGTACATTTTTAAGTTTCTTCCTCCATTCATTTCACAGAAGAATTTCATCTTCCTTTCTCACTCGAAATTGTCATTAGTGGGTACAACTTGAATTGGGTCAAGGCATTAAATTAAGGAAAGAGAGAGTAAAAAGAAAAAAAAATGCAAAAAGATGGATTACAGATTTGTAATATAATTTGTCCAACCATGTCTCTTGCCATTAGTGAGTGAAAAAAAAAATTGAGGGCTGTACACCGAATCACATGGTTCTGGATGAAACTGATCTGAGCACATGATCCTTATAATGCACACATACCTCTAATTTTGACATACCTGAGCTGGTCAACTTACAATTTGGGAGAAATACGTAGAGAGAACAATGCTCTCATCATTGCCTGCTTTTACCTCCTTCCTGGCCAGAAAACTCACCATTAAACTTTATCTTCATCATTTTAGCAACTTATTAATTATCCCATTGGACTAACCCACGTGATGGAAACTTTTCAACACAACTATTGTGGTGCACTAGGAAAAGACTTACTTTTTTAATTAATTATTCAAGCAATAGTTGTCTTCTAAATAAAACTTGGAAAAAAAGATCAGTGCAAACATTCAAAGTGTACTATCCATAGTTCCATACCATGGTGGGTGAATACAGATCAAGTTCCCAACTTCAAGGTCAACATCACTGCAAACTCTCGGATTAAAAATAATTGTTGTTTTCCTTCCTCCATTTATCATTATTTGAGGGCTTCCTGATGGTGTGGGGCTCTGCAAAAGCAGGCATGCACCTTCAATCCTCATTTACCAAACACTTAAAATAGACTTGGATATATATTGAATCAGAAACATTCAGCTGGAGGCAAATGTTAAAAAATTTTGATCCAAGTACCCGTCCCAGAAAAATAGTCTGGGTTAACTAAACATACAAATTAAGGCACTAATTATCATATAATAAGCCCTTCCCCATATCAATGCTTTCTAAAATTGCCATCTGAAGAAAATTGTAAAGATATCAAAATTTTGAATTCTTGAAATAAAAAGGGTGGAATGATAAGGTGAATGTTTTTGCGTTTTAACTTTTGAACATGAAAAATATGGAAATTTGGACTATAAATATGGATGGAGCAAGTATCTTATGACTGCTTCACATCCTAAGGGCATACTGAGCAACACTCTCCAAATCATTGTGTTAAATAATGTAAATTTTGAGAGGATGGTTGAGAAAATCTTGATGTTGCAGCAAAGATGCAACACTCCTCACATCACTAAGAAAGTTTTAGTTGCTAAACATAACTAACAAGATTTAAAAGCAATCTGCAAATAACTACTCAGGTTGTAGAATCTAATTAAATTCAAAATATTGTGATTTAGCAAATTAGTTGTAAATAAAAAAGAAGCAAGCACATTTTCAATTATTATCTTTCAGGGAATAAGTGTTAGCCATATTTGGTGGTTGTGTCAGCAAGGTTATGCAAATAATCTACATAACTTGTTTCAATTTTAAACATGACCTCTATGTTCTCGCCAAAACAGCATTGACAAACTATCAACTTTGCATCCAAGTATCTTGCCAGGATTTTTACAATGATGCTGCTTACTTCATCTGAGGAGGTATGGAACAATAGTTAGTGTAAGGAATAGGAAAAAACACAAGCACAAACTTATTAATTGTTCAAATGACTGGTCTATGCATATCGTTTTCATTTCCATGAGTTAAAATGCTCCTTTGAAAAATAAATAAATTACAGTCACAAGTTTTACTAATTTTGTTAGATCCAGTCTGCAACTGCTTCAAGAAATCCACATCTCTTTCTTTTTCATTCTGCATGAGCTGTTGCAACTTCCCAAATAATCCAATTCTGCAGAATTTGGAAGCACACATTCTGAGTTCAGAACTACTCAATTTGAATTCACTCTATGAACATCAGCATAACAGGAAAATGATAGGAAAAATTTTCACGTAATATGGTGAGATGTGATACACAAAATATTTTCCTATTAGTTACCCTGATGATTTAGGCACTGCAACAAGGGCCCCTTCATCATTTAAAAAGGTAGCACCTAAAGTTTCTTGAAACCGATCTGCCATAGTTTGCCTCTTCATTTCTGGGATTGTAACCTTTAACTTTTGATCTGTGGCCTGCTTTAGCATATAACTAAGAATATATATCATACAATACAGTACCAACAAGAAGGAAAAGAAGGGAGGGGGAAAAAGGGGGTTTGGGGCGGGGGGGGGTAGTGAGGGTGTTAGACACAACAGATACCTTGTCCTCACTAGATGATCCACTACCCATGGATTCAGAGGAATCCTCTCTGTCAACAGTTCTATCTCCCAGTGGAGAGATAATTTTCTTTGCAACAATCTGTACCCTTTTAGCTTTTGTTCTGCTACACTGCAGCAAATAGCAGATCAATCTGGGAATGGATAGCAACAGGTAGAAAAGAATAAAAAGTTCCAGGTCAAAGAAGACAGCAAACCTTTTTAGAAACTCGGTTCTGCAAACTAGCTCTGTCCTGAAGGCCATCTAGAAGCTCAGCCATCGATGGCTCAGTGCATCCATGCCCAAGAGCTCCTACTTGAGCATGTAAATTCTCTGACTGGAATTGATTCTCTCTCTGACAATCGTCAAGAACCTCAGCAATTGAATGTTCTTCGGATCTAGGTTCAAATGTGTCCAATCTTTCAGGTGCTTCATGAACCTCAAATGACACATCATTTTCATCCTTAGATAAAGAAGGCCAGGAGGGTTCTTCCTTACGTGACTGGAAACGGAATGAAAATTTTTGCTTAACCCTGCATCTGACTCCTGCAGCAGTTGATTCTCAAGTTTACCATACAGAACCAGTTTTGTCTTCTTCTTTTTTCTTCATACAGAACCAGTTTCATAATAAAAAATAAATATAAGATCATTTACAAATGAAACATAAAGCTCTATCACATCTCAGGTCTGATATAATGGTTGATTACCAAAAAAATCAGCTCCAGAAACATATCTAAATTATAGAATAATGGCCGAACCGCTAGCAAATCTGATTGTTGCCTTATGTATACAATGTACTTTCAGTTTATATGGACTTGCATGGACATCTATGTTAACATCTGAATATTACTGGTTTTAATATATTGATTCACTCAGACATTCCATTAGGGCTGGACTCTGAAGCATAAATGACATTAAACCCCATTGTACCCTGTGAAAAGTAATTAAACAAAGAGAGTATTCCACATATCCTTTTCTTTGTGTTTTCCAATTCCCAGCTTATTTCAACAAGCAAGACTTTAAGAACAAGCTCCCACCCTCAAAAAATTCAGACAACATAAGCATTGAATCCATGAATTGATAAGCTACATAAAATATTACATGGTACTGAGTATGAATTTGAAACCTACCAAGAGGGGGAAAAAAACTACATACAAACTGAATTTAAAACTATTTATAAGAAAAATAAAGACATACTACCAAAAAGAATATATATATATATATATATATAAAGTTAACAAAAGATGCTCCCATGGTAACAACCTGTTTACTTCCTCCAGTGTTTGACATATACAAAAAAAAAAAAAAAAAAAAAAAAAAAACACTTATATATGCAGATAAACATGTAATGCATACACATTGATATGGCAAACATTGGTTTTAAGAAATCATAAGATAATTGGAAAGAAAAAAACACCTTTATAAGATTTGCTTGCTTTGGAGTAGGCAGAATGTGTTGATGCATTCTCATTCAAATGTAACAGTGCCTCAGCTTCTTTACTTACAGCAGACCATGTCTGTACACCATCTTGCACCCCACTTCCAAATCTACAAAGATTGTCTTCATGGAGCTTTTTAGCATCGGAGGAATCAGAAAATTTTGACACCACGTTGTTTACCTATCCAAACAGATTACAAAGAATGTTACTATCTTGCAACAACACCAAGAGAAACCATAAGAGAGTCCGCATATTTACAATACAAACCCAAAACAAGTTGTCGCAATTCGTAAAAGGCAATACAAACACAAAGCAAAAAAAATCAAATTCACTGCTTCCTATCAGCTTAAGCTTTTGGCACATATGGTAATATATCATATGCTATATCTCTAGATCTTACTACATTGTACCTCATGATCGGAGATGATTTCCTCATCCTGGTCGCACGTGAATGCCTTCCTTGCCTCCTTACGAAATTCAGGCATTTCAATATCATCATCTTCAAGAGAGACATGTGTGTCATTCTGATAAAAAAACAACATTACAAATACAAAACAAATTCTAATTACACAAAGTAGCCGCGAATACGAACTATATATAACACACACACACACAAAGTATTGATAACACATGCCTTGCTACTTTTCTTTCCACAATTCCATTCAGAAGTACCTGCATTGAAAAACCACATTGACACACAAAGAAGAAGAAAAAAAAAAAAAACTAACATTCAAATTTAGAGTTATTATCAAATAAATTTTTGATCAACAATATAATATAATATACCTCTAAGTATCTCGAGCCGCGACAAAACTGGCAGTTCCTCCTATCAAATCAAAGCATGAAGTTGCAATTAAGAATTTCAAATCCGTGGTCCAAACAGGGCGTTAAGTTTAAACCAGGAAAGAGAAAGCTACCTTTTTCTCCAAAGCACCGGTTAATGAGGCAGAAATTTGGGGCAAATTAGAATCGTAATCTTCCTCATCTGCCAAATTGTAATCAATCAAAACGACGACGTAAGAGAGAGAGAGAGAGAGAGCAAAAATGGAAAAAAGGGGAGGATTACCGGAAATGCTGTGGTCGGAGTCGGGATTTAGCTGAATGGGAGAGGAAACAATAGGAGAGGATTAGCTTATTCAATCAAATCAAAGCAAAGCAATTTGAGAGAGAGAGAGAGAGAGAGAGAGAGTGGGTGTTTTTACCACAAAAACGTTTTGCCGCCACATCTGGGTGCGTCTCAGTCAAGCCATGTACCTAAAGGTGAATTTGTAGTAGTTTACGGAAAATATAGAGGAAGGGAACGGAATAGAATTTAGGGGTAAATTTTCAAATTTTGAAATTTAGAAGGATAAAATCTAAACATCCTAAACTCTTTAGTCTTCATTTCAAAAAAAAAAAAAAAACTCTTTAGTCTTTATGGATAAAATATAAATTTTAAATCTTCAAAAAGTAAAAATGTAAAATTTAAATCCTCTCGCACTTAATGGGTAAAATTTTAAGGGTATAGTTTGTAAATTAACCTAATTTTTTTGCTAAAAAAAAAACCTAATTTTAATGAAATACCAGTTACCTATGTATATATATATATATATATATAAAATTAAAAACACAGGTAAAAAACAAACTCGAAAAGTCTTTCACTCGCCGTCTCGCGTTCTGCTGTTCCTCATTGTCTGCCTACAAATATCAGGCAACCATTCTTCAACCCCTTTCCCTGAATTCATTGTCGAGATTTGTGCTTTTGAATGTGGGTTTAACGTTTTACGTATTTATTTATTAATTGTATAGAAAATTTTATTTCATTACATAAAGTTATTGCACTCAATTCAGGTTTTTCATTCATTAGTACTAGTGTATGTATCTTTCTATACAGTGTTATGCAATCAATAGCTACTATTCTTCAGATACTTGGTCTGAAAAAACTAGTGAACCTGGGACTATTTTATTTGTGCATGGCTGAGTTCATCTTTTAACTACTGTGGCAGTTGCTAAATGCATCATCATTAGATTAGATGATGAATAGTTGCTACAGCTTACCTCATAAAACAAGTCTAGATATGGACAACTCATCCTCAACACATGGAAATTGATGAGAATATCAAAGTGAACATCATGAGAGAAATCTCAAAGAGTAAACCATGTACACAGAGTAAAAAAAAACTCATAAAAGTTTATTACTTATCAAAATAAAAATGGTTTGTTTGATTTTTAGGTTGAATTAAATGCGTAGGTTGTTCGCTTTCCTAGAAAATATGGTCATTTTGTCTACTAAGCCTAGCAGAAGAAAATGCCCTTCAATTACCTGGTAACTGGTTATAGCCAGCGGGGTCAGTTGGCCATAGGTTTACTGGCTAGAGGAGAGTCCAAAAGGCTTTTCTTTAGAAAAGGTTCTCTACTTTATCAAAATAAATGTCGTTCCTATTGTGTAGGTTTCAAATAACATGAACCTACCTTGATATCAACAGTTGGGTCAAACAAAGATGTAAAATGTAAGAGATGAGGAATTGAGGGTTATACAGGAAGGGGTACAATGTTCTGTTTTAGGACTCTTGCTGAATTCTTGAATCTTGATGTTAGCAACTCAGTTACTTTCATGAATATTATGTATGCATACACGTGATACTATTGGCATTGATGTTTGGCTTGGTAAAAAGTTTTTCTTTAATACATTATGTGATTGAGTGTGACTATTAAAATTAATAAATTATATGTTGGTTTCGTAAATTTACATTTTTCATGACTCATTGGAGTGCTACTAGAATATGTAACTAAAAGGGAGTATATTTAATTAAGAAAAGTGTCAAGATAATATAATATTGAAATTGATTTCTGATCATGAATTTAGTTTACATTTTTTGTAACGCTCTGTAAATGACAAGGAAGTTGATTAAAGGTTATTGTTAAATCAGAGTAGTGGGAAAATGGTGATTGAATTAATAAATGCAAACCCAATTGTGTATGAGAAGAAAGAGCGTCGAGCACGAAGCGCGCCAACTGATGTGGAAGAGTATGCTGTCGAACCCATCGACCAACAAGAAGTTTTTGATATCCTTTCTCTTCAATTATTTTGGTCTTTTTTTTGGGTCTTTTATTAGGCATTCTGATAATAATTATTATTATTTTGGTGTGGTTTATGTACTTTTAAAAGTACTTATTATTGAGGAATATCAAAGGTTGTGTTTAGGGAATTGGCATTGGATGGACAGAATTTCTTTATTGCTTTTTGAGTTGTTTTGAGCTTACTTTTGGAATTAGTTCCTATACTTTTGACATGGAACTGAAATGAAAGAAATATGAATCTCATTTGAAACTCAAAAGTTTCTGTGAATCAATGATAGTTTTTTTTTTTTTTTAAGACATTTATGAGACTAGTGATGTGATTTGGTTGTGTCTCTCTCACACACACATGAGCGCCGCGTGTTGGTGTAAACAAATATTACTTTATTTTAGTTCCATGTGTCTTTTTTTTTCATTTTTCATACAGTCATCTTTAGGTTTACAGCCATATAGATGTGTGGATGACTGTATGTAAAACTGATACTTAACAAGTAAATAAAATACTGTTTCAGCATCAGCTAAAAATGTTATTATTGGATGCTTGACATATTATGAAAAAATGTAAGTCCTGAATTAATAAATGTTGAACTTAATAATATGATGCTTTTGAACATTATAGTCCCTAAGATGCTTTCTGAAGTTGATCACACATTTCTGTTTATGATATGGAAGAGAATGCATAAGTTCATTCTGCATCCAAATTATGTGCGGACAGTTATTCCTTCTTCTTTTTTTCTCCTTAACATTTTTAAATCATGTAAGAGATATAAAAGACCCAGAGCATCCAAACTCTTTGGAGGAGCTCAAAGTAATAACAGAAGATGGAATCGAAGTAGATGACCAACAAAGTTATGTTAGGTAGCAACAATTTTCTGTCTCTAACTTACTCTTAATCCTATTTTGCATTTTTAGTTGATTGTGTTCTTTTCTCCTCATTCTAATAAAAATGGTGCTTTGCTTCAGGGTCACATTTACTCCCACAGTTGAACATTGTGATATGGCAACAATTATTGGTCTTTGCTTGCGAGCAAAACTTTTGAGGAGCTTGCCCTCTCGTTACAAGGTATCAACCTTATTTCCTTATTGTGAATTTTGTTGAGAGTTTGACAGGTTTGTACACTGCTCTAAATAATCTGCTTCTTGCCTCTTTTGCTGGCTCTTTATGTGACTGGTCTTGGGTTTGGGGACTCACAACTAGTGATTCTCGTCTGATGTTTATAGACTCTCTTCTTTCTGGTATATTGTTTTGTTATTTTCCTTTTTTCTTTCCTTTTGTACCCTTTGGCTGCTTTGTGTTTTTTTGCATGTAGTAGTATTGTTTCAATAAATTTTTCTTACCTATCAAAAAAAAAAAAAAAAGTTTGTTGTTGGTCATGTATCTTTGATGAATAGGTTGATGGCTCCTCTTAAGTAGAAATATATGGATAACAAATGCATGCATAGTGTAACAATCACCTCAGAAACAGTGTAAGATGAAGCAGTGTTTGCTTTAAACAATGGATAGTCTGCAAGATTGCTTAGTTTTGCACATTTATGATTTAACTGCAAAAGGCCTGATATTTTCCAATAAGCTTTAACTCAAATGACAACTCTTTCTCCCATAAAAATGGATGGGGAGGTGAGGTCATGGGATCAAAGCCACTAGTATGTGTAAGTGTAACTGAGATTTTGTTTTACTATTTTTGGATACATGTACTTAATTAATGTTAGATGTTATAGTTGTAAATGATGCGTGGACCAATGTCTTGAAAGTTGAATCATACATGGAGTGGGTTAAGATCAAGGACTATGATGTGTATCACATGAGGCGATATCTCATTAGCCCACTCCACTCATAGACTGCAGGTCCTACAGGTGTTGTAGTTCTTGTATCCCCTCAGGTGTCAGTATTTACCCACAATTATTATTTAGTGATACTATGTTGTCACTTAATGGTTTATATTGGAATTTGGAACATGATTTATGTAAACCATGACTCTGTTACTTTGTTTTTGTTTATATGAAATTTGAACTGGGCTTGGAATGTCCTGTGCTACATACAAGATTTACCTCACAATTCTTTGTTAATTTTTGGTTAGGTTGATATTAAGGTAGCCCCTGGAACTCATGCATCTGAGTCTGCAGGTAATCTCTCTCTCTTTCACTCTCTCTATGTGTGTGGCTAGCACGTGCATGCTTGTCAACATGTGATACTTCGAATATGGATCTATTACCTATTAAGTTAATGCATGGTATTTAGAGCCACGTTTGCCAAGCTAACATGCTATTCAGCTTATCTAACCCCAGTCTTGGACTCTTGGCTACTCTTTTGAAGTGCTTTTTAAATCCTTACCTATAAAGAAATGCTAGCCTATTGCGCGGGCACTTAATGTCAATTTCATATAAATTAAAGACGCAATATAACAATATTGCTATTGAAATTCACTTGATGTTATACTGCTATTTTGAAGTTCACTTGTATGCTTGCTCATTAGATAGCTTTTCATAGACTTGAAAACAAAGACTTAGGGTCCGTTTGGGAACAGCTTATTTAGCTGAAACTGAAAATTTTTTGCTAAAAATATTGTAGATAAAACTAAAACGTAGCTGAAATAGTACAGTGAGACCTATGAATAGCATCTAAAAGTGCAATGGGGCTCATGAATAGTAGTAAAAATAAGCTAAATAATAAAAAAAGCTAGCTTTTTAAACCATGCCAAACACACACTTAGTGTCCGTTTGGAACAACTTATTTAGCTAAAACTGAAAACTTTTTACTAAAAGGGCAAAAAAAAAGTTAAAAAATAAGCTGAATAATGAAAAAAAAGTAGAAGTTTCAACCATGTCGATGGCATTCTAACTAAAGTACGCGACTTCCAAAATCAACATCTACATCCCGTCGCTACTCTTCGGCCCTTTCAATGTTCATCTTCCCGCGTGAGGGTGATCCGCTTAAAGCCAATGATTCTTCCCATAAGGGGAGAGTCCATGAAATGATGGAAAGCCCAGATGTTGTTAAAGGAAAATGGCAAGAAAATAGATCAGTGAGACTCATGAATAGTATTAAAAAGTACAGTGGAACCTATGAATAGTAGAAAAAATGAGCTAAAAGTGAAGATAAGCTGAAAAATTCAGCTCATCCCAAACGCACACTTACTCTCAATTATACAATCTTCAGCTTTTCATAGATCTTTTCCTTCGCATCAGCCCATATCTAATTTGTTAAGTTTTGAAACTTGTATTTACTCATGTAATCAATTGGAAAGTTTGAAAGAGCATCTAACCCAATTATAACCTATTTTCCAAATCATTATTCTCTATGTTTAACCTGAATCTAAAACTAAGATTTTTTCCTTTTTTGGAACTAGAATCAATGAAGGTTACAGCCATCAAAACAACTCTATTCTATACCAAAAAATATATAATATTTTGCCTCATGATCAAGGTGTTCAACTTTATTCAAATATAATATTTTGCCTCTTGATCAAATTTGGTATGTATACATATATATATATATATATATATATATATAAAATAAAAATAAAAAGATTAATTAGAGTCGGCCACATGTATTCTTTTCCTCCATTCTATTCTATGCAGTTAACAAACAACTGAATGATAAAGAACGGGTGGCAGCAGCACTTGAAAATCAAAATTGCAGTCCAAATCTCTTGGATATGGTTGATGAATGCCTGGCACCATCCTATGGTTGAACTGTTGTACAACAAAAAAAAATTTATTTTCCTGTCCCATGCATACAGTTTTGTCATTTTTTCCTTGTAATCCGAATTAGATGCAATTTGAATGTCTTATATTTTTTTGTTTAGTCTTTTAATGTAGGTAATTATGTTAAAGATTTTTTTTTTTGGCTAAGTAGTCATAGATTATTCTGGTCTCTTAGATGCAAATGTGAAAACATTGTATACTTATAGTTTCTATTATTAACGCAGGATAGGATTTTACAGGTGTGCCATATTGTTAGTGAAATTGTATCAATTCAAAGTGTTGTTTTGCTGGTAAATACTGACATTATTTGTATTTCTTAAATCATAAGTTGCATAACGAGGTTTTAGCTTACAGAAAATTGAGGCTTATGGGGTATGTAGAATGTACAAAATTAGGTACATTATGTGAAAAATGTGTATGTTGAATGCACTCGATCAGATACATTATTTGAAATTTTGTGTACATTCAATGTACACAATTTTGAATATTATTTGAAAAATGTGTATGTTTAATGTACATAATTAGGTACTTATAAAAAAAATGCACATAATTAGGTCCATAAAAAAATGTGTACGTTAAATGTTAAATGTACTCAATTATGTAGTTTTCTCTGTATATAAAAAGCACAAATGCGCTAAAGCAACACTAAAAAACTACAGTCATTTGGTTTATTCAATACTTTGCATTGTTTTGCTGCCTCTTTCTCTTTTTTTTTTTTTTTTTTTTTTCAGGTAATATCGTCTAGTCCACTTTTTTTATTTGTTTAATATATAGAGCTGATAGTTAACACAATAAATTGTCACAATATTTTTACAATTGTTGAGGTGTTAAATTCTTATAAGTCAAAATAAAATATCTTACTAGAACCAACTACAACTAAAAATAAAGGTATTTTGAAAAAAGAAGTACTACATCCACAAGATATTTTACAATACTTTCATAACAAAAGTGTGAATGTGTAAAACTATAGTAGTAGCTACTTTTTTTTTTTTTTTTTGGTCTGTTCAATTTGCATTGTTTATTGGCCTTTCTTTTTCTTTTTCTTTTTTTTTGGTAATATTGCCGGTCAACTCTTTTTTTTTTTTTTTTCTTATATATAGCTGTTAATTAACACAACAAATTGTCACAATATTTTTACAATTGCTAAGATATTAATTTGTTATAGGTCAAAATAAAATATCATACTGGAACTAACCACAACTAAAAATAAAGGTATTGTTATACTGATATAACAAATTTCACAATATTTTCACAATTATTGAGGTATCAATTTCTTATAAGTCGAAATAAAATTATAAAGGTGAAAACCACATTTTCGTCTTTACATTTTCAAGCGATTCCCACTTTGATCCCTAGATTTTATTTTTACTGCTTTTAGTCCTTATTTTAAAAAACGTGTTCCGTTTTGGTCCCTATCGTGTAATAGAAATATTTTATGTGGTAGATGGAATGCACTGTTGGCATATAGAGCACTTATATGGCCATTGAAATAATAATAAAGAATTTTAATTAACATTTAAATAATGCCACATCAGCATTTTAAATATTAAAAAAAGCCACGTCAGAAAAAAATTAAAACAAAATTCTAAACATGTGATTTTTAAAACCAAATCAAATAAAATAATTAAAGTAAAATTTTCTTTTCCTTTCATTATTTTCTTCAGAAGAACATATTCATATATGTTTTTTGTGTTCTTCCCCAAGAACATGATTGTTCATATTCATGTTCTTAGCAAATTAATTCTTAGTTTCTTTTCATTTCTCTGTCTTTCTTGTACTTTCTTTAGAGCCAAACACATCAAAACTCAGATCAATAACAATAAAATAAAATAAAATTTAATTAAGCATTTTCTTGGCAACGTCAATCTCAAGATTTGAACATTTTTCTCTCCTAATTGGTAACCCAGAAAATCCCCTTTTCACAAAACCAACAAATTATCATTAATAAACCCAAAAAACTCCCTTCATAAACCCAGAAGATCCTTTCTCAACACACAGCAAATAGTCCTTTCACAAACCCACAAACTCAGAATATCCCTTCTTAACACATACAGCAAATGAGTTTTTCAAATTTGTCAAAAATCATAAACAAATAAAATAAACCCAAGATCGACTTCAACTCCTCTTCAAATTCAATCCCAAGATAGAGAGGGTGAGATGAGAAAGTGAGGAGGAGAGGAAAACGTGGGCCTTCAGATCTGCTAGAAACCTATACCACACATCACATACGAACCGAAAACTGACCCACCACTGATGAACCTTACCGATCCCGCCACTTGTGAACCTTGCTGAACTCATTGACTAGGAGGATCTAATCAACTTGATAGCTGCGGTGGTGGCGGTGATAAAGGAGATGAACGGTGGGAGCTTTAGCCAAGGGGTACTGAGAGAGAGAGAGAGAGAGTGAGATCAAGAAACAGAAGTTTGAGGTGTAAGAATCTGAGATGGTTTTAATTAGAAGTGAAGCAATGTTGGAGGTGAGAGGGAGGAAGTTTGAGATTAGAGGCATCTGATGAGAATTCGAGATTAGAGAGAGTTGTAAGAAAATCTATCCATATTTTTTAAAATATTTTATTTTATTTTTAAAATTGACAAATTTAAAAAGAAAATGGTTTTGATTTTAAATTCATTTTAAATGTTGACATGGACTTTTTAATGTCAATTAAAATTTTGTATTATTATTTTAATAGCCATGTAAGCACTCTTTTGCCAATAGTGTCATTCCATCTGCCACATAGGATATTTCCATTACGAAGATAATGGTAGGGACCAAAACGGAACGCGTTTTTTAAAATAAGAAATAAAAGCGGTAAAAATAAAATCTAGGGACCAAAGTGGGAATTGTCTGAAAATGTAGGGGCGAAAATGTGGTTTTCGCCAATAATTAAATATGAGACTGTGACCAATTAGAACTAAAAATAAATATTTTGTAAAAATGTTGTAACACTTATGTGAATGTGTAAAGGCTATTATAGTAGCTATAGTACTTTTTGATTTATTCAATATGTATTGTTCATCACTTCATTAGCCTCTTTTTTTTTTTTTTTTTCCTTTTTTTAGTCATAGGTTTGTGCACTTTTTTTTTTAATATTTAATTGTTATACTAATACAACAAATTTCACAATATACAATTATTGAGGTGTTTATTTTTTATAGGCCAAAATAAAATAACAAAATATGAGACCATGATTGACCACAACTAAAAATAAATATTTTGTGAAAATGTTGTAACACTTGTTATCACAATATTTTCATAATTGTTGAGATTTCAGTTTCTTATAGATCAAATAAAAAATTGCTAAGTCCACAATATTTTCACACTAATTTCACAAAAATCATAGGTGGTAAGCTACTATTGATGGATAAAAAAGTGATATCAGTCGTGGGTCCATTTTAAAATTAGTAACAGCTTGTCATCTATAATTTGTTATAAAAATATTATGAAGATAATATTTCTATAAAATAAATAATAATATATCAAACCCAAACTTACCATGGCTAAAAATAAAGATATGAAAATGTTGTGACATTTTGTTGTGTTTTTAGACTTCTTTTTTGGTTTAGTGAAATTTGGTGAGCAAAAATTCACTGTTTCACACACAATTTTCTTCTGTTGTTGTTGTTTTTTATTTATTTATTTTTTTATTTTTTTATGCATAGTTTAAAGTGGTTGTCCCAATTAAAAATCAATAACAATTTACCATCTAAGATTTGTTTTGAAAATGTTGTGGACATAGCATTACTCTAAAATAAAACTATAAAATATCATACCAGGGCCTACCATAGCTAAAATAAAGGTATGAGAAAATATTGTGACATTTATTGTGTTCTTGACTTTTTTTTTGTTTAGCCAATTTGTTGGAGAAATTATACAGTTCTTTGGTAGACTATGTCACTTGTCTACCATTCCACTAAAAGATTTTTACTTATTTAAAATTGTTGAGTTAGTAATCAGTTTCTGTTTTAAAAAATTTTCTAACTTAGCAATTTCAAACAAATTTGAGTCTTTTAGTGGAATAGTGGACCATGTCACTTGTCCACTATGAGGATCTTATAATTTCTCAATTTGTTGAGTCAAAATTCATAATTTTACGAATAGTTTTCTTGGGTTTTTTCAACACATTGTTTAAAGTAAAATCACATAGTTTTACCAATAAAAAAAATTATAAAGAAAAGTACTTTCCCCCTTTATGTTTGGGGTAGTTTCATCCTCCAACTTTAAAGTTGAATAATTTTCTCTTCTATTTTTTGTACACAAGCATATAGTCCCTGTTGTTACTCTCTTAGTTAAATTTTAATAGAATAGTATGATTCCTAAAATATTTCGTTGTGCAATATCTAAAATGCCTCACTAAATTTTAATGTCCCAAAAATTTTCATTGTGTATTTTTAATTTTATGTGTTAGTCATACTTAAAAAGTAAAAATGATGATCTATGGTATTCTATTTGTTACCTAGAGAACACAAATTTATTAGAGGTTTAAATCTTCTAGATTTATAATTTTATCTAATAGAAACTTCAATGACATGTTTTTTTGTTATTTTGTTTTTTTTTTTCTTTTCTTTCTTAAAAAGGTGCTCATTAAAAATTAAGTAAGCTAAGCATCGTAGTTAGGCTCATAAAATAAAATGATAAAGAAGGTAGTATGAATAACAAAATATTCATTACAAATGGTTATAGGTATTTAATTTTATTAAGAGTGTCAATTATAGCATTTGTTATCATTTATTGTGAAAATTTAAATATTGTGACAATGTTTTATCAAAACTTAGTTGTTTATTGTTGGAAAATGACGACGTTTGTTATCATTCTTAGTATAATTTTTTTTGTGAGTAGATACTATATTTAGTAAATAGGTTCTAAGAAATTATCATTCTAAATAGATAGCTATATGTTAAATAACTATTCTAAATTTAAATACATGATTTGATACTACTTCAAAAAAAGAATTTATCTAAATTTTATTTCATTCAGAGGTAGCACGTGTCTTGCATGTGCAACCCTTACTAGTGTTTTAAAAAAGATGTATAGGTTGAATATACGAAAATGCACACAATTTTGAAATGCATACATTTTTTCCAAAAATGTATATGTTGAATTTTCAAAATTGTGTATATTCTTTGAGAAAATGTGTACGCTGAATTTATAGAGTTGTGTATATTCTTTAAAAAAAAGTGAATTTTGAATTTATAAAGTTGTGTATATTATTTGAAAAATATGTACATTAAATGTACATATTTGCATACATTATTTGAAAAACATGTACGTAAAATGTATATAATTTGATATTGATATCACATGTAATATTGTCACTAAAACAGGTAATGATATCAAGTTATGACTAAATTTATATGAGGAAGTAGCTACAATCTCTCATATTGATTGGTCACTTTTTGGTTTCTCTAGATGGAAGGATAGAAAATGTTGAAAAACATAAAAGATTTTAATTTTCTAGCACGTGTAAACACCCATCATTTATCATTCAACCAAATTTGAAATTTCCACACAACTATCCAATGGAAAACTTCCACAACCCTACTATTTTCCTTGCTTAGTTTTCCATCATTTTATTTTTCCACCTAAACAAATGGCCCATTACAAAACAAAAAGAAAAGAAAAGTTACAGGACATTGGCCTTATTTGGTTTTTAAAATTTTATCACTCATCACTCCTCACTTAATTTTCGTTATTCATTACTTAAAATACCCCAATTTCCTAAACCCCACTTGTTTGGCACACTTCACTCAGCTTCTCATCACTCACACTTTTCTGATTTTTGTGGGACCCATACCTATAACTTGGTCAAACCGAAGCTATTAGCCTACCCGCGAACCCATCTTTTTCTCTTTTCTCATTTCCCCTTCACCCCTGTTACTCTCCCAAAACCTAAACCCGAACCCATAAAAATTTCAAAAGCTCCCTCGCCTCGTTAGGACCGTCACTAGTGAACAACACCCATCTCTCCGACGTGTATTGGCAGCGCTATCTCTTTCGTCGTGACCCAGCGGCGTCGACGAGCATAAAGAAACGTGACCCATTTCCCCAGCGGCGGTGCTCTTATGTAAGGTCTCTCATGTAAGGTCAGTGTGTATCTTCCCAAGCCAGATTCTTTTATTCTTTTTGTAGCATTTGGTCCTTTTACCTTAGACTACTGCAATGCAAATACGAGAAGTTCTTTCTTACAGAACTTAAATTAGTTTAACAGAAGTTTGAAAAAGACAATAATGCTCATGGGTAGGGATAAATAAACCAAGGAAATGTGGTTGCTTGTGGGTATTGTTCTATTTGAGAAGTTCGTTGCTTGATTTTGGAGATTAACATGGGTTTGAAACCCAGATGTAAAAGATGTAAACTTCATCACCACAGGTTGAAAACCCATCACCACGAGCACCAAAATGGAACAAATCAGATGTGAAAACCCAAACATCAAACAAAGAAAACAAAGAAAAGAAAAAAACAGAGAAGCAAACAGGTTCACCACGGTTGAAAACCCATCACCACGAGTTTCAATAGATCAAATCAGATGCGAAAACCCAAACATCAAACAAAAAAAAAAAAACAGAGTAGCAAATCAGATGCGTGCGTGAAGATGGAGTATGGTGATCTGCGTGAAGGTGAGGGCAGACAGATTTTAGCTTCGGTTCATGTGAGGACTTTCTTTGGTAGAAGATGGAGTATAGTGATATTGGTAAAGAGAGGCGTTGGTCTTGTTGTCAAAAGCAGCGCCTGGTGTGATTTTGCACTGACAGTAGGTCCCATGTATGTGGGTTTAATTATGAAAATGCCATGAAATTGAGTTTTGATAACTTGAAAACACCTCAAATGTGTTTTCAGTTTTTATAACTCATCACTAAAAAATCAGAGAATTGAATGATGGAAAAAAAAAAACTAAAATAATGCCAAACACACTACTCAACCGTGGGACCCAAATATTTTGAGTTATGAGTGATGGAATAAAGTTATGGATGATGGAAACTGAAAATTCAAACGACCCCTTAGGACTTATTCTTGTTGCAATGTGTTGGGTCATTAAGAATAGATTAGGATCTAGTGGGTATTGCACCGGGTGCAAATTTACCCTTTTATCTCTAACAAAAATATTTTACCACTTAACCATTAAAAACAATTGAATATGCTGCAATATCCTAAATAATGCACTTGACCTCGATCCATCAAAAATAGTTTTATAAAATAGAAAGACAATCTATTTTGGTTGAGAAGTCCAAAAAGGCGCGATGGTCTTGCCTTCTTGGAGTTTGTAGGTACCTTTGTCGGTTCAATTCTCTCCAGCAATCCAATCCAATCCACTAATCCATAAAGTAATCTTATTCCCCATACCCCACTAAATTTCAAAAAGCCCACCAACTTTTTCCCCACTAAAACAAAAAAGTGAAAGAAAAGAAAAGCTTCCAAGGTACGCCACTAAAAAAAAAAACCATAAAATGACCGTCCGATTATTCCCTGATATCCATCCTACGGTCCAGATCTAAACACAAACCTGTTTCCACTCTCACTCAATCTCTACCCATCCCGCGCAATTCAAATTTCGTGCTTCACAAAATTCTAAAAATATTTTCAAAAAACACAAATTATCACTAATATTATTATTATAATTATTTTTTTTACTTTATTTCCTCCTTTATTTATTAACCATTTAAGCAAACTCTCACCCACACAGAGTTAGAGAGAGAGAGAGAGAGAGAGAGAGAGATTGATGAAGAAGAAGATGAGGAGGCATAATAATATGCAAGTGCAGGTTTCAGTGAATCATTTTCAGCTCAACAACAACCAATCATCTTCTTCCACGTCAGCATCTTCCTTCTCTGACGCCTCTTTCTTCCAGAACCTTCTAGAGAAAGAGCCCGCCGAGGCGGCCGCCGACGCCAGCGCCGATGCCTATCCCAATGCCGATGACAGAGACTTCATTCTCAGCCAAGATTTCTTCTGGTAAAAAAACATCAAAACTCAATATCTTTATCATATTTTACATTTTCTCAATAAAAAGTTTGGATTTTCAGGGTTTTAGTGTGAAATTTGGAGGTTGTTTGATGCTATAAAGTGAAAATCGATGCTCAGGTTGATAAAATTTATTTCTAGGTTTTTGTGTTTTCTGTTATAGAAATAATTTTTTTTTTGGAGTTTGTGCGTGTGTGTGTGTGTGTGTTCCCTTTAATGAATAATTGAATGCACAATCTGTGAGTATCTGATTAAATTTTTTGGATTTTTAGGGTTTTACTTTACCTGAGAATAAAGTTAAAATTGATGCCCAGTTTGATTTTTATTATGTTTAGGTGCAATCATTTTGGAATTTGGGGTTTTAATGTGAAATTTGGAGGTTTTAATTGATATTTAGCTTAGTTAATTTTATGCTAGTCCGACTGAATTTAGTGGAAATTTGGAAGGGGTGTTATATGATGAATTTTGTGTTTGTTTTGAACCGACTTAGTAAGTATCTGAATTTGGGTGTTGATTTTTTTGTTATGGTTTTTTTGCTGTAAATGCAGCACTCCGGATTATATCACACCAGATAACCAAAATCTTCTGAGCGGTTTTGATTGCAACAAGGTGATGTAAATGAAGGTGTGGATTTCATGTTGAGGTTACATTTTTTATGATTAGTTTTTTGAATTGAAGTTATTTCATGTTGTTTCTGCAGGATAACATTCCTTGCCCCAAGTCACCGGAGAAGCTGAATACTGTGAAAAGTAAGAGGCGTCGGCCAGGTAAGATTAGTTGTTGCTCTGATATTTATTTATTTATTTTGGTTGAATGTTTTCAGGTGAGGGAACACATTGAATTGCATCTATCTTTTTAGAATTGTGATAATTGCCTGAGTTGCATAGCATGGGTATCTGCTATAATTAGTTACTGTTATGGAATTTGATATAACTGGATCCAAGACTATCAAGATGTCCATGTATGAAACTTTCGAGATATCTAGAATTGAAATTCTTGGCAGATTTGGTTGCTTATGCAGGTTGTTAAGCTTGCATAATGTGAGGCAACCTATATTCATGGTAACTACTTGTTTCAGTACTGGTTGAGATGCCATAGTAAACAAGGTTTGAGAGTGAAGGTGTCTTGTAGCGGAAGGTTTTGGGTACTAGTGATATTGCATTATTAACTCAAATTGTATTCAATTTCAAATCAAGCATTGATTGTTGCTGTACATTGGACGTTCCCTAAACACCATTTACTCACCGATGTAGTAGAACACAGATATTAGACAGCAAAGGGTATGTAGAATTTTTTGTAAGTGGTATTCTGATGAGCGTATGTTCATTTGTATTGCACAGTAGAACTGAGATATTTTGGTTTTCTTGTGTCAAGTAGAAGTGTCCATTGTGAATGTGTATATTTGTTCAGAATTTAAATCATCATACTTATAAGAACCTGTTTTTTTAATCAACATCATGAAATTGGAGAGAAACTTATCTGAAACGAACATTACCATGATGCAACATGTGTTCAAATGAAAGTCATTTGGAATGTGTGCCATGAACATATTTAGTGGGTGGAATGCTATACAGACTTGGGGTCTTGACCTCTAGTTTGATGGACATGAACTGCAAAACATGTTGTAATTCTTGTTGTATCTATCCATCCCTAGCCAAAAGTTTCCTTTTCCTGGAAGCAGTTTGCTACCTGGAAGTGTATTTTGATTAACCTTGCAGCCAATAAATTAATGATTTTTTCCTTTATATTCCATGATTTCCCACTCCTTTATTTTTAAAGCCTTTTTAGATGATAAAGTCAATGCGTCCCTTTTTGAAACTGAATATTTATGCTTTTCACAGATAGTATCTGGATAAATCCTCTTAGTCCTACCTTCTCTGATCATCAACAAGAGGTGGAACTTGCAAATGATACTTTTGGTACAGATACAGATGAAGAAAAATTAGATAAAGCAATGATATCTGCACCACAGAAGATTTGTAGTTATGTACCACAATCTGCGGTTGCCTTACGCTGTCGGGTTATGCCCCCTCCTTGCATTAAGAATCCTTATTTGATGGGTGCTTCAGAAATGGACATAGATCCTTTTGGCAATCAAAGATCAAAATGTGCAGGTACTATGATAGTTTTAGAGGCTCTTTGCAAGAGACTTTGAAAAAACTTCCATTCTTCCCCCTTTGTATTTTGAAGCCTTGGGATCAGACTGGCAAAAGTTTCTTTGAATTTCTTTGGCTTGAAGTTCTAATTGCATAATGCTGCTATCTGCAGGGTTTTTTCAGGGACTTATTGGTGGAGATGGCCTTTCACGCTATCACACGGATTTCCAAGAGATTGAGGTTCCTGTCTATATTACTGCACTTGTTCTTTTCTAAGTTGTCAAGTTTCTGGTGTTTATGTAACTTGTTAGCTTTTTTCTCTCTTTCCAGAAAATTGGTACAGGGAACTTTAGTCAGGTTTTCAAAGTCTTGAAGAGAATTGATGGTTGCTTGTATGCTGTGAAACATAGCACACGGCAGCTGCATCTAGACACAGAAAGGTAGCTGCATTATGCATTTTGATTCTTCTACTTTTTGGTCAAGTAACTTGCTTATGCAATAATATTTGCACTTTGCAGGAGGAAAGCTTTAATGGAAGTTCAATCTTTGGCAGCTGTTGGTATGTATGTGAAAATTTCATTAGTATTTCCATTTCTGCTTAATATTTTATTAATGAGTTTCACGGTCATTACTATGCAGGGTCTCATGAAAATATTGTTGGGTACTACTCTTCTTGGTTTGAAAATGAGCAACTCTACATTCAGATGGAGCTCTGTGATCACAGCTTATCTATGAGTAGAACTTCTCAATTATTCACAGAGGCAGAAGTATTGCAAGCCTTGCATCAGGTTATATTCTTTCTGGGAATTTTGTGTACAAATCTCATAGTTGGACCTTGTAAGATGCCATAAAAAATGTTGCACATGCTGTAGCATGAAGTCATTACAAGATTGACCGCAATGAACATCATCTTATTGATTTTTTGCACATGCAATATGAAGATGGCAGATAAGATTGAATGGTTTTAAAGTAACTGGTTAACCTTTTCTTTAAAAAATATCAATTTTGGGTGAGTATTTTATATGTAAGATCCTTAATTCTTGTATGCAGTTGCTGCTGAATTCAAATTGTAAGATACTGATTCATGATATTCTTGTATTAATTAAACTATGAAGACACATCTGGTTACAATGGAAACAAGCTAAATCATTGAATTTTGTAAAGAATTTAGAATTATGTATGTGGTCCCCATATAATTTGAAAATGGGGTATGTAAGTTTTGGTTTTAGATGAGAGGATGATAAAACGATATCAATCTATTGCTTTCTTGATTATGTTTGAATTACTATTATAAAATGAATGCCACAATGCTATGGATTTCAAGATGGCATGCATTCTTGTATTTTATTGTTAAAGAGAAAGATGGAATACATTCTTTTATTTTTATTTTTACTATCATCATTCATTTTTATTTTTTCTTGATGTAAATTTCTATGAGGTATGCAAGCCAACTTGATGTTCTATATTGATCCAAACATCTTTTGACTCTAGGAATTTTCCACTTCCATTAATATTTGCATTCTGTTACTTAAATTTGCACAGATTGCAAAAGCATTGCAGTTTATGCATGGGAGAGGAATAGCTCACCTAGATGTAAAACCTGATAATATTTATGTCAAGAATGGTGTCTATAAACTTGGTGATTTTGGATGTGCAACTCTTACTGACAAAAGCTTGCCAATTGAAGAGGGTGATGCACGTTATATGCCTCAAGAAATCTTGAATGAGAAATATGATCATCTTGACAAGGTTGATATCTTCTCCTTGGGAGCTTCTATTTATGAACTTATTAGAGGTTCGCCTTTGCCAGAGTCAGGATCTCAATTTTTGAAAGAGGGAAAATTGGCGCTTCTTCCTGGCCATTCATTGCAATTTCAGAACTTACTCAAGGTGCAAATTTTTGCTCTCTCTATATTGATAATGCTGTACTTTCTATGAAGCTGAGGAAATGTTGCTGTTGCTCTTGTTGTGTGTGCATGGGAAGTAGTTTTTGATATTTGTTATTAGCATTACTTTCTAATGCAAGAATTACTTATCAGAATTCTTTATAATGCAACAATTGCTTGCTCTTTCTATTCATCCCTCTATTTCTTTGGTGCTGGGATACTTTTTATTATTGAATCTGGAAAGACTTTTCAATTGTACTTTTATGTCAATTTCTGATTTGTTGAGGATCCATAGCCAATCCCAAAAGTTTGGGATTAAGGTTTGTTGTTGTTTTATGTCAATTTCTGAATAATATTTTGGAATATGTTGTAATTGCCTACTTAATGTGTTGAAGTTACTCTTGTACTTTTTGGAAATATCAAGTAGTCCCAATGTAATATGGTATTCGTGAGATTTGAATCCAGAAAAATCGTTAATGAATATAATTGATTTTGCTATTTTCTGCATTTCCATTCTGTTAAGAGGACATGCTATAAGATACTGCTGGATATAGTTTGAGTGACAATTGAGTAGGCTTCTTAAGCTTTTGCGCACTTCCTTTATTATGTAACAAAAGATGTGTTGTATAAGAAACTTTAGCTAGCATTATATATTGTTGCTGAAGTTTGTTTTTGGTTATCGGGAACTTGCAACTGCATGGCTGATTTTATCTGATGTTCTAATAATTCTAACAGGTGATGGTGGACCCAGATCCAGTCCGGCGTCCTTCTGCTAAAGAACTGTTAGAAAATCCAGTTTTTTACAGGGTCCTCCAAATGCAAAATCCTAAGTGCAGCCAGGATGATAGTTTGACAAGGACTTGAATGTTGTATGTGCAGCCATTTACAACCCAGGAAGAAGGGCATAGGGTAGAATATTAATGCCCAATTGTGAGAATACTTTTCTTCAACATATGCTGTGTTTATGCACCAGTTTTCCCCCCAGGGTGCATATTTTGTAAAGTATGTAAAGTGGAAATCTTGAACAATGATGTATTATGATTTATGAACTGGAGGTATGCAATGCTAATGGAAAATTCCCTTTATTTTCAGTGTTTCAGTATCAATTTACTTGTTTGTTGATTGCATTTCATTAGATATTGGAAGGCAAACTAGAAAGAGAGATTATGGACATAGCATTTCAGACGCTGTTAATTAGTATATACCAGATTGAATAGATAAAGCATTTATGCAGAATACGATTCTTATTTGAGATTCTTGTTTCTGTTTTATTTTATTTTTGTGTGTATTACCACCAAGTTATTGCACAACACACTAAAGCCTCCCTGTCTACAGCTTGAAATTTCAACCTATTAATTTGTTCTCGTATTGTTCTGTTTGTTTTGATAGAAAATATTGTGTAAGATAGTTATCTCTATTTTCCAGTGTGATAGCATTATAAAAAATAAGTAAAAGGAAAACTATTTTTAGTTAACATAAAAAATATGGCTTATTTTTAGAGATTGATTTTCACTAATTTTTTTTGAAAAACAACTTTATTTTACTGCAAGTTAAATAAAAGAAGTTAAAGAAATTGTTTTTCAACTCATTTAAGGTGGTTACTAAACATAAAAAAATAAAATATTTTTATAGAAAATATTTTTTGAAAAATGACTCATTTTCAAGAAAATATCATCTTTGAAACAAATAGAGCATAGTTTCCCTTGAGATGTATTGGGCCACCTTTGATTGGGCTGGACGATGTTTACTATTGCTAGGGAGTCTGATTTGTTCGGTTCAAGCCTGCTTGTGAAAAAACAATAATTTTATCATTACTTACTGAGTAATGATATTTGCTCCTTATTACATACTCACCATATATACTATACACACTGCTATATGGACTGCGATTTCAAAAAGGAGTGTACGGATTACGGAGTGTACAATAGTGACTAGTGAGTGTGTAATAAAATTTTCTTTTACTTATATTTGGTTTTTGCTAGGTTTGCAAATCTTGGAAGTTGTGGCCCCGTGGGCAACTGAGAGTGACCAATGAAAAAACCAGGCAAAACTTAGTTTTTCCATCTATATAATTTCATCAAAAGTGCATAGTATCTCATGTGACGTGTATATATGCCTTGCTCTCTTGTATACATATGGATCTTATGACTTATATACAAATACCAAGAGGGCATTAGGTACACCAAGATCACACTCCAACTGCATTACTATTTCTTCCTTCTAATACTATCGTGCAAGATATTCATCTATGATAAACTGAAAAATTTAGGTTGGTGTTATTGATGCTCATTTTGGGTGCCAAACCACATGTGGGCACATGATATTTCACACATATAAAGACTATCATTTGCTTCACTAAAATACCATTTTTTCTGGTTTTTACATGGAAGCTTAAATGGTTAAATTTACTTTTTTTTTTTAACCATTTCAACTTTTGAAACAATTTGTAATTTATCATGGTATTGGAGGAGGTCTCCACCTTACCTTTGATCATGTGTCAAGCTCTACTTTTTTAAAGATATATAAGATAAAATTTTAACTTATAACGTCCGCTTTATGATGATTTTTCTTTATTATTAGGCCAAGACACTAATTGATTTTGGTGTTGGTAGGGTTCGAATCTCGAATCTCGAATCTCTTATTTGATTACGAAAGATTTTATAAGCTTACACATGAATGAAGTGTTAGATTAAATGATTAAATTCTCAATTTTCAAATAACTTATATACTTTTTGGACAATCAATAATTTATCATTAGTTTCATAGAAAGCCATTTTAGCATTCATTTTACCATGACATCACATTATATTTTTCAATTAAGGACGGTACATTTGCAGACTTTGCAAATGTTGAAATACATTATCCAAACGAACATGCTCTCAGTTAACAACTAACCAAGACGATAAACAATAATAAACAAGAACTCATAATAGCCACACCACTGTAAACAAGTAAATCCGTAACAACGAAACCACTTCTAAGTTCTAACGTTAACTTGTAGGAGAAAATAATAAAAAATGGACACCAACTTGTTGGAGAAAATAATAAAAAATGGACACCTACTTAAAACTAACTTCTCCATAGCACTTTCTCCAAAAAAAAAAAAAAAAAAAAAAAAATTTCAAAGAAAAAGGAAAGAATGAATTAATAAAGAGAGAAAGAGAGACAAGATAAATATTTAATGATAAGAGAGATAATATGGAAACTATTAATTAGGTAAGTATTTAATGATATAATAGATAAATATGTCTTCTTTTTTAACCGTTTTATCTTTGGAAAATTTATGGCTTAAAAAAGGTGTAACTTGAACCCATATATATATATATATATGTATATGTATGTATGTATGTATGTATGTATTTCAATAATTGCAGACTTTGCATTTGATGATGGCAATGACATATATGATTGGTTGCATAAATTAATCAGCATCTGCTTGAGACCGTCTGAAAGGAAAAAACCTATCCACGTCCAACAAATAAAGAACAATGCTATCTAAACTCAAGAATCATTCCAAAGCCATTTTATGAGGAAAATCCAAATTGAACAATCCATAAGTAGCATTCTTTTGTGTGTCCTCAAGTATTTTTAGTGTCCTCAAGTATATTGAAGACATAAGAAAAAAACTTAAGGATTTGCTTAAGATAGCAATGTTTCTACTGTCTCAATAACAACTATCGATTGAGGTCACTTAAACCTCAAAACCAAGCGATTGACCAAGCTTCAATAATTTTGTTTTTCTAATTATGTGTTGGATGGTGTGTTCACCTTGGAATTCGTGCATTATAGTTTTGCATCAAGTTGAAGTTCCTAGACGACTTAAATAGTACTCTCTTCATTCCAGTTTGTTTATCCTTTATTCCATTTTGGGATGTCTCAAAATATTGTCTTATTTCTAAAAATAAAATTAATTAATTTACTAATATTCCTATTATACCCCTATTTTATTTTCAAAACTATTTGAAAAGAAAACTAACAAATATTTAAATAATCAATCTAAGTGGGCCAACTTTTTAGTTGCCTCATTAAGAATAACTATTTAAAAAAAAGTTGATAAATTTATTTAAGGGTAATTTTGTAAATTTATACATTTTTATAAGACAGACAAGATAATAAATGATGTTTTTTTTAAAAAGTTTGACTTTTTAAACAGGATAAATAAATTGGGATGGAGGGAGTATTTTTTAGAGTGCTATAATGAGAAATCAGATAAAACTCATTTGTGACATCACAATGAGAGATTTTCAAATTTGGAGCACTTTACACTAGAGAATAGGTTGTGACCTTGTGTGCCTTGGGTTTTGCACTAAGTTGAGTGTCCAAAGTTGCAAAGTTCATTGTGTTCTAGTTAAATTTGATGCACCCTCTACCTTCAACAATCAAAGTGTGATTGTGTGAAGTTAGTACATAATGGATATCCATGCACCAAAGAGATTCACGTGAAGAGTAGTTTTACCAAGTTGGAGCTACACTAGGAAAGTTCAGTAAGTTCTACTATAACCTATAGGTAGGTACTTTGAGATCATGAATATTTCTTGTATTTGTAACTTCGATCTTCATAGTGAATTCTTCAAGTTGGTGGTTGTCTTTAAGCCACCTGTTGAGATTTTTTTGTTTGTTAGGATTGTTAGTTCGTTTAGATCCTTGTATACACAGATTGTTTAACCTAATTTATTAACTAAGTAGTTACTTATGTTTATTATTCAAATCTAAGTTAAACATAAACAATCATATCACTAAGTGCGGAAAAGTAAAGAAGACAAGCGATATGATGACCTAGGAAAACCAATGAAACCGTCCAGTTTCAAGGTAAAAAACCCGACAAGGATTTAACCTAAACTATCCTTAAGGCAACAAATACACTAAGATTGAATGGAAGTTTTACAATAGATTTTTCCCTAAATCTAAAGCTACCTTTTGTAGTACTTACTCATGTAACCACATGCAGCTCCGAATCCACGAACTCTTCTATCTGAATTTGTCGCACACAAACACCTATATTTGTGACTTTGAGATCCCACTTAGAGCTTTAGACTAGGGCCGTCCATGGTTTGGTCCGGGTCGGGTTTGTGCCCAACTCGCAACCAACCCAATTAGATCGAGTGGAGAAGTTCTAGACTCACCACTGATCGCGAAAAGCCACCGGTCGAGTTGGATCGGGCTCCGGCATTGGCTTTGATTTTGACCAAAAATACAAAGATCAAACACAAACCCAAAGAATAAAACCAACGATTCAAAAGATCTACAACTACAAACCCAAAGAATAGATCAACAAACTCAAATAATAGATTGACAAGCCCAAATAACAGAGAATAGGGAGATCGAACTTGAGAGCTTGAACCTGAGAGAGAGAGATAATCATAAATCTGAACTGGTGAGGGCTAGGTGATGTTAGCAATGGAGGTGAGAGATCGAGTGACTGAGAGTAGAGAGATTGAGTGACTGAGAGTAGAGAGATCAAACCTGAGAGATGGAGGCGATGGACGTGAATACCAGCTAGTGATGTAGCAAATGAAGAGCAAAGATCGACGACGATGAGCAAAGATCGGCGACGAGCAGAGACAACGAAGAGTTTGATTGGTGAAGAGCAGAGAGATCGTCAAAGGAGAGAGTGAGAGTAGAAGATCTAAGTCTGAGGTCTGAGGGTGAGTTCTAAAAATCAAATCCTTTTAACCCATTTATAGTTCGTGATAGGTCAAAAACATATTGACCCATTGTGATAGATTAACCAATTAACTAGCCAAGTTGATTAATTAATTAGATTAACATACAATATGCGTGGCAGCACGAACAAATCACCAAATAACTAAATATGCAGTGGAAAATAAATTGATACAGTAATTTGTTTACGAATGGGGAAAACCTATACGGTAAAAACCCTACTGAGTGATTTTAAAGTCACTACTTTTAAGAATTCACTATTATCACAACAAGTGGTTACAAGTAAAGGAATCCCAGTACCTTATACTAACTTACAGTTGAATCCTTACCCCAATACCCAATTGGACTTGTTTTGTAGTGACAATCTCTCCTTTCCAATGCACGGCTCCTAGTACGTGACTAATCAATTGCGCGGATCCCAGTACGGGACTTGATCACTAACTTGAGAAGGATGTTGGCTGCAAAGTTCTTCAGTTCATCCAGACGATGAAGATCATGAAGTTACTTGGTCACAAAACCTTATTGCGTACAAACACAGCAGCGAAGAACTAGGGCAAACTAGGTTTCCGGTCACACTCTTCTTCACTCTTATGGAATTGTGCTTTTGTGCAACTTCGCTACCTTTTACGGCCCTTAAAATAATCCTTATATATGTTTAGGGTTGTGAGAAAAGAAATCCTAAACACATACTCACGAATTGGATGAAAAACAGTCTTGGAAAACTTAACTTCATAAACCTCGATAGATACCCTATCTGTCGAGCAGCTATTGAGACTCGAGCTGAAATAGCTATCTTTAAATCTCGATAGATGCTAGTTGTTGAGTTTTAATGAATAGCACTTTCTGACTTGATTCTTGGACAGACTTGCATGACTTTAATACTTGAACTTGAAACAAGGTTTCTTGAAGCATTAAACATATCTTAGATCTACCTAATTACAAGTAAAGTGTGTTTTGTCAAAAGATTAGCCAATTACATAAAATAGTGACATATGTTCTTAACATGTGAAACACATATGTCCTAACAGTTCGGTCGGGTCAAGTGCTTTAGGTTTTGGAAGAAAAGACCCGCCGTCGACTCGCTGGAATTTGTTTTGGAAAGCAAGGACCCGCTGCTGACCGCCGGAGTAGTTGGATCGGATGGTGGACGGTTCGGGTCCGGTCGGTTTGGCCGGGTGGGTCGATTCTGCGGGTTATTTGGACAGCCCTAGTTTAGACCATTAGCAATAATTGATCTTGTGTAGCACCTTATCTCCATTAGTTCTTGTATATGGTTCTTCTTTTTGGTTGTTGAGTTAGAAGGTTACAAAACCTCACAAATCTCATAGGAGTAATTCACAAGACTTCCAAGAACTTCTGAAATGTAATTTAGGGTTTTCCTTTTATACCTAGTAGTGTTGGACATAAACCCTAAACATTTCGCGAGCTATGGGCTTAATTTAAATTCTACAAAATTCGATTCTCAATTGATCGGTCTTGTCTCTCGATCAGCCGAGTCTTGCAGATTTTGAATTCTTCTTTCTGCAGCTTAATTGTTCTTGAATCTTGACTTGAACTAATATGAGCAATGTCTAACACTGTTCTAAGACTAAAAAATCTTTAACTAGACATGTTTTAGTTCTCGGTTTGCCAACGTACAAAAAATTAGAACCTAAACATTTATTCCTAAATATTTAGAACCTAACAAGGATTTTTCCCATGGTCACCATATCGTTGTGTACTTGAAATTTATTTTCCATTGCATGAAACTTAGAATTGGCAATATGATTGTGCCTATCATGTAATTAAATTGGACCATTGCATAATTTGACTAATCAATCAACTTGGCTGATTGATTAATTGAACCGGTGTCAATCTTATCCCAACATTATTAAGATGTGGTAAAGCATCAAATGAAGCTTGCTAAAGAATATCTATGATATAAAAGGTGACAATAGAAGAGAAATTTGTACAAGATTGTTACGAGGTTGTAGGGTTTTTAGCCCCGGTTTTCAATTTAGTGGTCTCTAACTCTCTATGAAGGAATAAAGGGATGACTGATTAAGATATGGTAAACCATAACCACAGTGTCCCCCTTATACCTAATCCTAGATTTTTTTTTTCTAGAAAGATGACTGATAACTTCTATATCAAGTTGTTAATTTCTCCAGTGGGTAGATATTTCTCCCCCCAAAGAGTTGTATTTGTCCATAGAGTCACAACCTTACAAAGGGTCCAATTCTTCATAAATGGATACGTGGATGCCTATAAAGAGACACCAGATTGTCAAGCCAATATTCATCCTTGTCCCATTCATTTGTTAGAGAAAATCTATATGTGAGTTTCACCTTCACGAGACTGCAATGCTTGTTTGGGACAACACTCTATAGGAATCATGGGATTAGTTATAGCTACCGTGGAAAATGATCATTCCAGAAATAAAAAATGATAATTAATGTTAAATAGATAACAATATCATATTCGTATTTAAATTTGTGAAATACTTATTCTCTATACATTATAAAATGGACCTTTTCAATTAAAAAAAAAGGAGAGGATCCTGATTCCCAAAATATCTCCCTGTACGATCTGTGATTCTGTATCTGCTATAAAACTAAGTTCATTAATTCAAAGGGAAAGAAATATAAGCTAAATCAACCTCCTTCATTATGAAC
The DNA here is from genome assembly GCA_023621385.1 of Quercus gilva. Lineage (NCBI taxonomy): Eukaryota > Viridiplantae > Streptophyta > Magnoliopsida > Fagales > Fagaceae > Quercus > Quercus gilva. The sequence goes on along the minus strand of CM042484.1, from coordinate 13,243,024 downwards.
TCAACATTCTTTGTTGCTCTTAACACAGAACTCTTCTAATTGTCGTTTCATATAATTAATCCGCAATTGTTACTTGCAATTCTCACGTTAATGTTTTACAAGCAATGAGAGACGAGAGAATAAATGTTGCAACATATATTATTAATATTGCATAAATTAAAGATAAACTTTAAAACAAGAAGTCAATGATTTATGTTTTTTTCCTGATGCATTATAACCAGTTGAAAAGTAATAAATCTCTCACATGTTCCAACCTAACACTCTTGTTAAGTATATATGGTCCAGGTTCACATATTCTAGGTCGCAAAGGAGAAAATTTTATTTGGTGCATGTCAAACGAAATACACGAAGATAATTGACTTTGACTACGAATATGCTCGCAATGATTTGCATATGCTCTTTTGCAACTAATTAAGGTGGACCAGAAAATTCAGGGTTTCATGTTTAACGAGATCAACATGGCCCATGAGGTCTTGACTCTTGAGTTCAAGTTTCTTGATCAATACCTTGAACTATATATATCCTCAAAGATTCTTTCTTATAATTATTTGATGCATGTAGTCAGCAGGAAAAAAAATTATTTGATGCCTGTATCGAGGACAAAACTAGGATTTCATTTTCGGGTGTAAAAATTGAATTTTTTTTTAATAATTTAAGAATTAAAAATATACTACTATATATCTTATGAAAATAGAAATAATATCCACTCAATATTAACAAAATATATATAAATAAAATAAAAATGTAAAATAATTTTTTCTCAATACATTTTAAATTAGTCATTTCTCAAAATGGAATTTGGCATTTTTTAAAATCTTAAAAAATAATTTATGATTGATTTTGTACTAAATTCGCAACAATTTTCATAGTTTTGATGATATCCATACTTGAAAAATACTTGTCTTGTAGTTAAAATAGAAACAAGAAGAGTAATTACAAGCATAGTTGATTTTTTAATCATTAATTAGCACAACCATTTGGAACGATTTAGAAAGATATGACAATAAAAAAAGTCTTTGGGTTTGGATTTACTACCATCCCATCAAAATTTTGAAGAACTATTTGAGATATATTGATAAAACAAAAAACTCGTACGTTCACACAATATGAAATTAATTAACTTAGAATAGAAATGAAAGAATAATCTTACTTGAAGACTCTAGTCTCTTATTTCGCAAGTTTTCCTTAATTTTCTACTAATTAAAGAATTTTTTTCGTAACTAAAAAATTTTAGTTGCACAAGACCAAAAAAAAAAAAAAAAAAAAAAAAACCTTAGAAAATCCTTTTCGAAAAATGTTTTATGTTAAATTTTTTTTGTTTAGAGAAGGGCCACAAGTTATTGGCAAGCCGGCCAATTTCTTTTAAATCTCTTTGGACTAATTGAATTTTTAAGAAGGAAAATTTTCATATCTATTATAAAAACTAGCTTGTAATCTATGCAAACACATGAATGCATTTAAAATTAAACACAATTTTTATTATAAAAATATAAATAATTAGTGAAATTATTATAAAAATAAAAAACATGTAACACATGCATACGTATGAATACATTTAAAATTAAACACAATTTTTATCATAAAAATTATAAATAATTAGTCAAATTATTTTTCTTAAAAAAGTAAAAATAATTTGTCATATATTAAAATTATTACCTAAATTTAATACTCTCTCCGTTCCACTTTTTTTTGTTCTCTATTCCATTTTGAGATGTCCCAAAATATTGTCTTGTTTCTAAAAATAAAAGTTATTAATTTACTAATATTCCTATTATAGCCATATTAATTTACTAATTAAATTTTTTGATAAATTTTTTTAAGGGTAGTTTTGGAAACTTATACATTTTTAAAAGGTAGACAAGACAATAAATGATGTTCTCTTAAAAAGTTTGACTTTTCAAACAGGACAAAAAAAGTGGGACGGAGAGAGTACTATTTATGATCATTTTCTTTTCTAATTTTTAATAAGACAGAACATGTGGTGATTTTTGTTGTGTGGTGGTTTTTATTGACTGTATGTGATTGTGTTATTTATTTATTGCTTTATTTATAATTTTATAGTTTATTAATATCAGATTTTTAGTATTTTGCATTTAGTAACTCACTTTGCACAAAGATTAAAAAAAGTTAAGTAGACATATGGCACAAACTTAAATAGATAATTATGGTGCTGTCCCCACATAAATTTAGACACATAGCATAAAATAGTATTTTAATTTCAAATTCTAATTGAACTTTTTTTTGAGCTTTGTTTATTAATGGGTAAAATATCATTTTCGTCCCTAAACTATCACAAAAGTTCGTTTTTCGTCCCTAAACTTTCAAAAGTTCTATTTTTGTCCCTAAACTTTTCCAAACGTATTGATTTTCGTCCCTCCGTCTGACGGAGTGCTGACGTGGCTCTGATAGTGTGCTGATGTGAGAGGGACGAAAATCAATACATTTGGAAAAGTTTAGGGACGAAAAACGAACTTTTGTGATAGTTTAGGGACGAAAATGATATTTTACCCATTAATATACATACATACATACATACATACATACATACATATATATATATATATTCTTATAAAGTGTAAACCTAAGAGCTGCTCACACGCTACGAGAGAAACGATATTTTCTTTTATATATATATATATATATATATATATAAGATAATATAGCTAAGTATTGATGAGTTAATCATGTACAATTTTCTTTGCTATAGCCAGGAGGTATAGCTACATGTGAGTCATGCAAATTGTATTTTTTTTTTATACAAGATAGAAATTCTACTTTAGTCCAATTTAAGTGTATATGTGTGTGAAACTCCCTCCTAGAAACTTGAACCCCAACCCTTGCACCCCACACTTCACAAACACTTATACTTGTGGAATGACCACCGCACCAAGGGTACGCGGTGGTCTTGCAAATTGTATTCTACTTGTACGTAGGTCATGCAAAATTCCTAGCAGACTTAATTGGTGGTATTAATTAACTACTAAGTGGTATGAGGAAAAACTATTTGCACATATTTATTACATGTATAAATAAATAAATAACATATTTTTGCTGAGAGATGAATGTTTTGATACCACTTTTGTAATCTCTTTATTTTGTTAATAAAAACTTTTTATTTTTTTAACTATTCTGGTGGGTTATAGGCCTAAAACCGAAACATGTATATTTTTATGTTTAAGGTGTGATCGTCTTTTCTATTCCTATTTTACATAGACATACAATTATTTGATTACACAAAATAAACAGGCATCAAATCTTTCCGCTATCTCAACAACTTCAATTTGCCTTCACTGTCTAGCTTTGCTGGAAAGTAGAATAACTTGCATAAAATCTAACAAAAAATTCAAACTACACTTCTTCTGAAAACTACGTTACGGTTGGCCCATGTGAACCGGCAACTTAGCCAGGTATTGTTGGGATAATCTAAACGAAGCTAGCATAAACAAGTAAGAAAAACAAGCATATATTAATAAGAATTGAAGATTGGAACATATATATTATATGGAGCCGACATGGGATATCCTATAATATTGCAGTAATTGGCTCTGTATCTACGTTATGGTTGGCCCATGTGAACCGGCAACTTTTTTTTTTTTTTGAGAAACATGTGAACCGGCAACTTAGCCAGGTATTGTTGGGATAATCTAAACGAAGCTAGCATAAACAAGTAAGAAAGACAAGCGTATTTTAATAAGAATTGAAGATTGGAACATATATATTATATGGAGCCGACATGAGATATCGTATAATATTGCAGTAATTGGCTCTGTATTCAATACCGAATGTTATATAATAAGCTCTTATTGCTTGTGGTCTGTGGCGTGGTTGCGTCGGATTCTACTGCTTAAGTGCTTAAACAATTTTTTTTTCACCATTATATACAATTATTGAGCTAAAGTCAGACTCTTGCATTTAATATTTAGGAGAAGGAAATAACATTTCTAGACCTCCTCTTTTTTTCTTTTTCTTTTTTCGTTGGAGGTTTACTGAGCTCACGAATTATACATGCTGGATTCTTTTCTCTCTTTTCTTAAATCCTTATCTCTTGGTGTAAGTGGGATTAATTAATTGATACAAAAAATCTGTATGCTTTTATTTTTATTTTAATAAACAAAGAAAGGGATGCAATACGATCGAGAACTTTTAAGGAGTTGACTCATCCAAAATCCTAATATTACTCTTATCAACATATTTAGCTAAGGAGTTTTGTTGGACATTGAAGAGGGTGAAAATTGGAGGTGACGGATCCACGAAAATTGACTTGACGGTGCTAGATAAATGGGTTAACAGTGAATGGATCTTAGGTGAACAGACACAAAATTCTAACATGAGGAGGATTTTAGAATATTCGCGCATTAATGGAGATCTTTCCTATAAGGAAAAGACTTGTTATGAAAGTATGAGAGTTCGATTCTACACTACTATAAAAACCCAAAAACCCTCAGAAAACAGGTACGCATAATTCACCTCAGCTCTGGCACTCTAGAGTTGTTAAAAGGTTTTCTAACTTAACCTTTGGAGGGTCTTTGGCCGGTACCACACTGGTACTCTCATAGGGTTTTCTCTGTTGTTGTTTTGCAAGCTTTGCTTCGAGTACGTGAATACCGTGTAACTTACTGGTGATTTTTTCGGCATCATCAGTTAGCGCCGTTTGTCGGAACTAGCGATTCATAAGCCACACTATCGCCTCCTAGACAAAAAGTTGCATGGTGCTTACTCGCTCGATGGCGACCACCAACGATGTTCAAGGAGACGAACCACCCACGATTGCCCTCGAGAGACAGGTTCAAACTTTTTCCGTTACTGTGGAACGCCTCATCAAACAAAATCACGACTTGGAAGAACAGCTGCGCTAGAAAAATACAGCATTAAACACCCAAAAGGAAGATCAAGAAGGAACCAGCGCTGAAAAAAGGAACCAAGAGGGACCGGAAGGCAGTAACGCTCCGAGCAGACAAGAGCGACAAGATACCAGCCGTCCTTTCGGCTTGGATACGGCTCCCTCACATAGTCACGAAGATGCAGCTGATGAAGGAGCGGATGAACCTTATGATGAACGCCCTCAGGGGGCGGGTGTTTAGTGACCTCGATGACTTGGTCCATTGAACTGATTTGCCTTTCACGGTGTCCATTACTTCATTCCCCCTTCCACCGAAGTTTTATATGCCACAGGTGGAAAATTACGACAGGTCCAAGGACCCCTTAGATCACTTGGAGTCTTTCAAGACCCTGATGCACCTCCAAGGGGTGCCGGACGAAATCATGTGCAGAGCTTTTCCTACCACGCTGAAGGGACCTGTAAGGATCTGGTTCAGCAGGTTGACACCTAATTCCATTAGTACCTTCAAAGACTTAAGCGCGCACAATTCACCTCACACTTCATCGAGAGACACAGGTACAGGAAGTCCACAGAATGTCTGATGAACATCAAACAGCAGGAGGACGAGACGCTGAGATCTTACATAATCCGCTTTAACAAGGAGACCCTCTCAATTGACAAAACTGATGACAAGATACTCGTGGCGGTGTTCACCAATGGGCTACGGAAGGGTAAGTTCCTATTTTCTCTATATAAGAACGACCCAAAGACTATGTTGAATGTGCTTTACAGGGCAACCAAGTATATGAATGCAAAAGATGCGTTGTTGGCCAGAGAAGAAAGGCCTAAGAAGAGAGAAAGATAGGAAGACATGCAGTAAGATAGGGGGCAAAAGAAGGCTAGGACCGGAGAACAACGGAGGATAGGTGCTGAAAACCCTCCATGGGGAGATTCACAAGCTTCACCCCTCTGATTTCCCTGATTGACCAAGTCCTGATGCAGATTAAGGACGAAGGAGCCTTGACCTTTCCTGGCAAGCTAAAGGGGGATCCTAATAAGAAATCTAGAGATAAGTATTGCTGATTTCACTGCGATCATGGCCATGACACAACTGAGTGTTATGATCTAAAGCAACAGATCGAAGCCCTTATTTGATAAGGAAAACTGTAGAGATTTGTCAAGGACGGACCAATCCTAAGATCAGGCTCCTTAACAAGAGAATGAGCGTCTCAGGCCACCTATAGGGGATATAAGAATGATTGTAGGGGGCACAACGGCTATGGGGTCATCCAAGAAGGCTAGGAAAACGTACCTAAGGATGGTTCAGAACGTACAGCTGACGGGTTCCGTACCAAAGATGGCGCGGATGGATAACCCCATTATTGGCTTCTCAGAAGAAGATGCCTGACGTCTTCACCACTCGCATGTCGATGCACTCGTAGTCAGTATACGAGTAGGAGATTACAATATGCACCAAGTCCTAGTCGACAATGGCAGTTCGGCTGACATCTTTTACTACCCAGCCTTCTAATAGATGAGAATTGAAAAAGAGCGATTGATTCCGATGGACGCTCTGCTCGTTGGATTTGGAGGAACACGGGTATTTCCTCTTGGTGCGGTCACACTATCCGTAACAGTAGGTGACTACCCCTAACAGATCACTAAGGACGTAACTTTCCTTGTGGTCGACTATTTATCCGCCTACAATGCCATCCTAGGACGGCTTACCCTCAACGCATGGAAAGCTGTAACGTCGACCTACCTCTTAATGATCAAGTTCCCAACGGATTACGGAGTAGAGGAGCTGCACGGAAGTCAAGTGGTAGTGCGTGAATGCTACATTGCCATGCTAGAGACGGATGATCACCAGTAGACCTTGTGCATATAAGAACAACGAACAACAGCGTAGCCGGTGGAAGAACTAGAGGAAGTGACCCTTAACGACTCAAGGCTCGATTGGACGACCAGAGTAGGTATGTTGGCTAGCCAACCAGTATGTCAAGCGCTCACGATGTTTCTAAGAGAAAATTAGGACGTATTTGCCTGGAGTCACGAGGACATGCCAGGGATCGATCCTTCAGTTATAGTTCATAGAATGAATGTGTCACCCTTATCCTCTCCCATCCGGCAGAAAAAGCGAGTATTCACTCAAGAATGAGGCAAAGCTATAGCTGAGGAGGTTCAGAAGTTACTGGAAGCAAATTTCATCTGAGAAGTGTACTATCCTGACTAGTTGGCAAATGTGATTATGGTCAAGAAGACCAATGGAAAGTGGAGAATGTGTGTAGATTTCACGGACCTCAATAGAACCTGCCCAAAGGACAGTTACTCGCTCCCATGGATTGATACTTTGGTAGACTCGACCACGAGGCATCAGCTTTTGAGTTTCATGGATGCGTTTTCAGGATACAATCAGATCAAAATGGAGGAAGCTGATCAAGAGAAGACTTCTTTTGTTACTAGCTAAGGACTTTTCTACTACAAAGTGATGCCGTTCGGATTCAAGAATGCAAGGGCAACGTACCAGAGATTAATGAACAAGATGTTTGCCCACCAGATCGGGAGGAATGTATAGGTTTATTGGACGACATACTGGTGAAAAGCTTACGAGAAGACGAACACTTGAGCGACCTCCAAGAAACCTTTGACACCCTCCGGGTGTACAACATGAAATTAAATTCGAATAAGTGTGTGTTTGGAGTTATTGTGGGAAAATTCCTGGGATTTATGGTATCCCAAAGGAGTATCAAGGTCAATTTGGAAAAAATATGGGCCATAATGGAGCTAGCCTCACCGAAGACGGTCCAGGAGGTTCAAAGCCTGAATGGTAAGATAACAGCACTAAACAGGTTTGTCTCAAAGGCAACAGATAAATGCCTACCCTTCTTCTGCGTATTGAAGAGATCGTTTGAGTGGATGGACAAATGTTAGCAGGTGTTCGAATATCTAAAGTTCTATCTCTTGTTTCCTTCACTACTTAGCCCATCTTTGGTAAGAGACGAAGATGGGTTGTAGAGACTCGTTTACTTCACAAGAAGAGGGTTTCGAGGAGCAGAGGAAAGGTATCCTCAAATGGAAAAGTTGGCATTTGCATTGGTAACTGCGGCGCGAAAACTCAAGCCATATTTCCAAGCATATACTATTGTTGTTTTGACGGATAAACCTTTGAAAAGAGCCATGAGTAGCCTCGAAGCTGCGGGACGGATGGCATTGTGGGCAGTCAAGTTGAGTGAGTTTGATATACGATATTGTCCATGCACAGCTATGAAGGGACAGGTGGTGGTTGACTTCATCGCAGAATTCATTCTCATGGAAGACCAGGGGGCAGAAGTTGTCCCATAATGGAGTATTCATACGGACGGATCTTCAAATAAACAAGCAGGAGGGGTTGGTGTGGTACTCCACACCCCGGAGGGAGATAAGATTGAGTGCATGATCCGTTTGGATTTTCCTACGACCAATAATGAGGCGGAATACGAAGCTTTAGTGGTAGGGTTGGACCTCACGAAGGCGGCAGGAGCTGAAAACATGGTCATATATTGCGACTTCTAGGTCGTATATTGCGACTCCCAACTCGTAACCAATCAGATTAATGGCAGCTACGAATGTAAGAACGAAAGGATGAAGAAGTACCTAGAGGAGGTGAAGGGTCGAATTGGCAGTCTCTAAATCAAATTCGTCCAAATCCCAAGGGAGGAGAATGAGTGTGCCGACTGACTAGCTAAGGCCGCTTCAACAAAATACACGCTTGTCCCCGACCATGTACTATCTTTCGTCCAAATCTCTTCACTGATAGATAAGGTTCCGAGTGTGCAGGAGATAGGCTCTAAGAGCAATTGGACCATGCCATTAGTCTCCTACCTAAGGAAAGGCATACTACCAGACAATAAGTAGGTTGCCAGGAAGTTGAAGGTTCAAGTTGCCTGCTTCGTCCTGATTAAAGACGTTCTTTACAAAAGAGGCTTCTCTTAATCGTACCTGAGGTGTCTCGTCCCTGAAGAAGCATATTACGTCATGAGAGAAGTCCACAAAGGGATTTGCGGGAACCATTTGGGGTCACGATTGTTGGTGCATAAGTTAATCCGGGTAGGATACTTCTGGCCGACCATGCAGAAGGATACCCAAGCTTACATCAAGGCCTGCTACAAGTGCTAAAGATTTGGTAACCTTATCAAGCAACCAACGGAGGAGCTCACCCCGATGACCGCCCCATAGCCATTTGCACAATGAGGATTGGATATAATGGGTCCGTTCCCAATAGTAGCTAGGCAGTTAAAGTTCCTTGTAGTCGGTATAGACTACTTCACCAAGTGGGTAGAAGTGGAAGCCCTGGCCACTATCACTGAAAAGAATGTATGAAGTTTTGTGTGGAAGAACATTATCTGCAGATATGGTATACCTAGGGTGTTAGTATTTGACAATAGGAAGTAGTTTGACAACGACGCATTCTGAGATTTCTGCTCGTAACTAGGGATCAAGAACCATTACTCATCGCCCGCCCACCCTTAGACCAATAGGTAAGTCGAAATCACGAACCGATCCTTACTCAAAATTATCAAGACTCTGCTCGAGGGGGTAAAGGGTATATAGTCAGAGGAACTGCCAAGTATTTTGTGGGCTTACAGGACAACGGTGAGGACACCTACAAGAGAAACCCCGTTTCGATTAGCTTATGGGAGCGAGGTGGTTATCCTAGCGGAAGTAGGACTTACAAGCTACAGAGTAGGAAACCACGATGAAAGCAAGCACGATGAAACTATGCACTTGTAGCTTGACCTGGTAGACGAAGTAAGAGCAACGATTGAGCAGAGATTAGCATGGTTTCGGAATCTCATGGCTAAACAGTACAACTCTAAGGTCAGACACAGGAATTTCCAAGTAGGAGATCTTGTCCTAAGAAAGGTCATGGGCGCTACAAGAGCCACCTCCCAGGGAAAGTTAGGACCCAATTGGGAAGGATCATACAGAATAGCATCATGGCATAGAAAGGGAACCTACCACCTAGAGACGTTGGACGAGCAGAAGTTGCATCACCCATGGAACATAGAACACCTAAAGAAGTACTACCAGTAGGGTCACTAGCAGTAGACGAGCAACGACACTCCTCATCTCCAATTTATTTCTTTCTAGTTTAGTTTTTATTATCTATCTTTTAAGCCTAAGGGCAAGTTTTTATTTTATTTTCCAAGCTCAATTTCTACGCATAAATTACCATTATAATAAGAGGAGTTATTCAGAATTACCCTGTTATATATTCCTACCAATTTAGTCTGCATTGTCATAAAGTGGACGGGTTTATTATAAAATAGACGGATTTATTAAGTCCATAAAGTGGACGGGTCTATTATTAAATAGAAGAATTTATCAAGTCCATAAAGTGGACGAGTCTATTATAAAATAGATGCTTTTATTAAGTCCATAAAGTGGACGGGTCTATTACTAAATAGACGAATTTATCAAGTCCATAAAGAGGACGGGTCTATTACCAAATAGACGGATTTATTAAGTCCATAAAGTGGACAGGTCTATTTATCAAGTCCATAAAGTGGGTGAGTCTATTATCAAATAGACGGATTTATTAAGTCCATAAAGTAGACGGGTATATTATCAAATAGACGACGGATCTATTATCAAGTAGATGAATTTATCAAGTCCATAAAGAGGACGGGTCTATTATCAAATAGAAGAATTTATTAAGTCCAACAAGTGGACGAGTTTATTATTAAATAAACGAATTTATTAGTCCATAAAGTGGACGGGTCTATTACTAAATGAAAAAATTTATTGTTAGTTCGTAAAGTGTACGAGGCTATTATCAAATGAACGGGTTTATTGTTAGTCCATAAAATGGACGGATCTGTTATTGAGTAGACGAGTTCTAGTCCATAAAGTGGATGGTATTAACGAAAATTAGGGACAAACCCCAAGTCGGATGGCTCTAACAACATGTGGAAGGATTCAAGAGAAATGAATCCAAACAGTCATAAGTATTAAACAAGATTATCCACAAGCATATAAGTAAATGGACAGAAAGAGTAAACAACTTTAAAATTACTCAAAAGTGTCTACAAACAACTTAAAATTGTTCTCCAAATGACTTATTAAAAAAAAAAAAAAACTACTGAGGAAGGGGGGAGTTTTCCACGATCTCTTGAACATACTCAGGCTGACGAGCATCACCCTCGACGGGGCTAAGCTTGGCTTTGAACAAGAACTAACTCTCTGTCCCCAAGAGTTGCTCGTCAGGAAATAGATCCTTCGTACTCTCAGAGGTGACGGGCTGAGTAGTGGCTTGGGCTTGAGCATCAATGTTGAGTTGAGAAAAGTCAAGATTAGGATAAGCTTTCTTGGCCTGACGGACAGTGTCGTCAAAGCCGTCCACATAGGATATCCCCAGCTTCTCCAGGAGGGCATCAAAGTCGCGATATTCACGGATCGCTTTCTCTTTTGCCTCGTGGAGTTGGTCCTGGGCATCCTTAACCTCCTTCTCTTTACTCTCTAGGACCTTTCTCATGGTCTCCATCTACTCCTCAAGCTCCTACCTAGCTTTCTTCTCAAGCTCCTACCTAGCTTTTTTCTCCATGCCAACCTTCCAAGCCTTAATACCGTTCAGCTCGTCCTCCGTCTCGTTGGCCCTTTTCCTTATAGGGTCCAATGCTGTCTCGTGGTTTAGACATCATCCCATCAACCCCTTCATCATCACCATTGCTTGAAAACAAAGATGGTTTATCAATAGAGGCAAGTGGATGGAAAGGATAGTGTATGAGCGGACAAGACTTACCTGAGCAATACAAAAGAGCCCCGTCTCCCCCATGGCTTCTGTGGCATGATTACTTAAGTCCTCATAGTTGTCGGACGTTATGATGGATGAAAGTTTCTCCAAAGCGTATTTAGAATCCTCACGGAGTAGGACGGGTGGCTTCTTTTGGGCAATGGACGGACCCATCATAAAACCCTTTCCTGCTTTGTGCTTGGTAGGGGTAGTCGTTTATGTGTCGTCAGCCTCTAGTCCCACGACGGGCTCTAGGATGGTTTTGGGCTTCTTGGGGAGACGACCTTGCTTCTTCGGCAGCTTTCTTTTCATAAAAGGGTTGGATGAACCCGTCTCCTTGGGGAGTTGTCCTTCCACCTCCTTCTTCTTGGCTGCCGGTTGTTTAATGACGGCCTTTCTCTTGACAGCATCCATTTCTACACAAAGGAAGACGGACAGTTAGAGTGAGTAAAAACGAAGAAACCCCAAAGATCAAGTGACGGACTTACGTTCTTGGACTTGTGCGTCGTATTGAAGGGCGAATGGAGTTGGTTCTGGTTCGTCGTAGTACCAGTGGATTGTATCTAGGGTGACCAACTTGGACCACGTCCTCTCCTCTAGCTTGGATTTACTAAAAATTTTCTCCAAAAAACTCCACTGCTTTAGTGAGACTTGTGGACGAGCCCAAACTGCAAAAGATGACGGTTAGAATATCACAAAAAAAAAAAAAAACTGAACCATGTATAGACGAATACAAACTAGACGGAGGCAATATGCCCCATGTTGTGTCGACGGGCATGTATTCAGTGTCGCCAGGACAACACATCCACCCGTCACCTTCCATGAAAAAATACCAACTCTTCCAGTTCCTGTTGGAGTCGGGGGTCTCACACACAAGCCTCAACAACGGGCTACAAAACTATATATGCCCTTTGACTGGGCAATCTCGTCAGGACAGTAACAATGTAAGAATTCCTACACCGTTAACCTCTTGGCACTATTGGACATTGCCCCATACAAAACCTCCACACTTAGGAAGACCCTCCAAGCATTTGGGGAAACCTGGTTGACGGACAAACCTAAGTGTTGGAAGAGTTGACGATGGAGTGAACTTAAGGGGAATCTGAGCCCTGCCTTCAGCAATTGCTCATAAACCCCAACACCTTTAACACCGTCATAATAACATTTCTCCGACTTGTACTTTAGACGGATGGGTACGTTGTCAGGTATTTGGTATTTGGCCCTAAATGTTTTGAAGTGATTTTCTTTGATCAAGGAGTTAAATTCATTGATCGTCCATATGGGTAACATGATGAACTCCTTAAATCCATCAGGACCCATGAGGGATCGAATTAGGGGCTCAGCATCATCCAGTCCTTCACTATAGTCATCCTTTAGCCTTTTCGTCTCCAAACCCTCATCCCTTGAGGAAGGAGAATCGGTTTACGGACTCTTTTCTTCACTCGGACTGTCAGGGTCTTTGTGACCTGATAAGTACAATTCATTGTAGCTCACCCCGTCGTGGACAAACGACTAGTTACTTGACGCACTGGACATGACCTATACGTGATGGTAAATCATAAGACTTTGATGAGTCTATAATGGATGATGGTAGTACCAAGTCTAGAAAAGAAGTGCATAACAATTTAAGGGGAAATAATGCTTACTAGGTTGGAACTAGACGGTAAGAGGTTTTGATGACGGATGTAGTAACTGAACGGAATGGTCGTCTGACAATGATGACGGGTGCGCTCTGATCGTAGATTTCAGTGCAAAGTAAGGAAATGAGAGGAAGAGAGTTTGGCTTATATAGAAGGAACAGCACGGAAGACGAAGGGGCGCTTCGATTCAGGTGAGCAACCATTCAGTAACCACCCCGTGTCCTTCGTCATTAATGATCTTAGAAAAGCCTGTTGTTGAGGTTCAAAAAATCATAGCCCAAGGCCCAAAGAAATAACACATTGGGCTAATCCCATGAGAAATAAAACTAGAGAAATAAAAGAGTTAGGTTCACATAATGAAGAGAAAAAGAAAAAGAAGAAGAAAAGGATGAGGGGCCCAAAGAGTTGGGATCCAAAGACCCATGAAGGATCAGGATTTAAAACTCATGAAGCAAAGGAAAGGCCCAACTGGCCAAGATTAGTAAGCCAAAAAAAGCCTAATAGGAAGAACTGGGATAGGATCCCAGAGACTGCTAAGAGCCCGGGATCCCTGGGACACACAACATAGCCTAAATAGGATTGAAACGGCTCAAAGGAAAGTACCAAAGAGCACAAAGAACGAGGGACAGATGGGTCCCTCTCAAGCGCCCAGTAATACAGTAAGAAATCAAAAGGTACAAAGCAACCATTCATGAACAAAGGAGTAGTACCTCAAGGAACCCAGAATGAGAAACTATAAGTGGAAGTGGCTAGAAGGAAACTTTCAACCCAGCAATAAAAGATTCCAATTAGTTAGGAAAAATGACAAGAAAAGAGGGTAGCCAAAGGCTGAAAAGGTGAAAAAAGCCAATAGCTAAGGTCAGCAACCTGAGGGGGTTTCGGAATAGAAAGTCAGTAAGAGGCTTTCAGTTTGGCAGCACCAAAAGGAGAAAGTTGTGAGGAAGAAGGAAAGAACCAGCCCTCTAGGTAATTGACACAGCACGAGCTCTAGTAACTAGGAAGGGGCAAAAGAGAGAAATCATTGGTACCCTAGAGCCTTAGAGTCATACTATAAAAGGAAGAAGCAACCAACGTTGAAGGGGGAAAGCAGTAAGAATATCATAACAGAATCATTGAGAGAACTTTGTCAAATTCAAGGAAAACAGAGAAACATCTCCCGGTATCCCAGAAATAGCCACTATAGCACATACTCGGATTCAAAAGGATTCAAACTTTGCAAGTTTTAGAGGCTTGGATAGCCATCAAAGTTTGTAATTTTTGAGCTTATTTGAATCTTGTATCACGTCTTAGTGAGCACACTGTAACCATAATCAAAGAAAATTAATAAAGTGCCTCTCATTAATCCGAGGATCCCTAACCACTGTTTTGTGTATTTCTTGATTACTTTGCATTTCTTTGCTGTTTTCGTTGTCATTCAATACAAATATTCTCGCTTGTTAGTTTATTTGTGTTGTAGGAAACTTGCCCTGTGCACCACTTGGTTCTTAAATAGCCTTTTAGCTACGGTGAACCAAGCCTAGTCTACTAAACCACAATTATTCGGCCCAGGATCCTTGGGCCTGTGTGCTAAAGAAGAAAAAGGCACCTTCACATTTTGGCGACTTCGCTGGGGACTGGATAAAGAAGAGGGAAGAAGCAATCCTTTCGCAGAGTATGGCTCTAAGACTAAGGAACAGCAAAGGTACTAATATGCCACCCGCGGCCTCTGAGCCCATGGGAGAAAATGAAGTGGCCTCCAGATAGAGAGGCGAGGTGCCCTTGACAGAGCAGAAGGTCATGTCAGAACAAAGGAACGCAAGGCAAGAGCCAGACCCCGTGTCTCGAATGACAGCGATGTTGAAGGATTTGCAGCAAGAGGTTCGCCTTCTTAAATAAGGCAAGACACAGGAAATCAGGGACAATGTTCCCCCTGTGGGCAACTAAGATAGAACCTAGCCAGAGGGAAGGTCAGCAGTGGGAGGGGGAACCAACCCCCAGTACCTAACGCTGGCAGATGTCAGTGCCCTCTTGGAGCAAGAAAGAGAAAAACTTTCAAGGATCTCCAAGCAATTTTTTTGGGATCCCCCATTCCCACAAGAACTCCTTGGCAATCCATACCCCAAAGGGTATGAACCCCCAAAGTTTCATTTTTTTGATGGAAGAAATGGAAGTGCCGTGGAACACGTGAGTAGGTTCATTCACACCATGGGCCCCAACACAGGAGACCGAGAACTATGTCTAAGAGAGTTTGCTAAATCCTTAGTGGACAAAGCATATACTTAGTACACCACGCTAAGACCTGGGTCCATTAAAACTTGGGATGAAGTGATGGAGAGATTCTGTGCAAAATATTACCATAGTGAGGACAAGGTTACTTTCCAAAGCCTTCAGATGGTGAGGCAGAAGCCTGGAGAGGATCCTGTCCAGTTCATTAAAAGGTTTGAAGATGTGTCTCTAGATTGCTATGGGGACCATTAAGAAAAAGAACTCGTAGAAACCTGCATATCCAACAAGCTTTTTGATTACAAACTCAACCTCAAAAATCTATGCATCACACAGTTTGCTAACCTGTTACAGAGAACTAGAAGGACAACGTAAACCATGAGGACAAAAAGGATGCCAGTATCCCAAGCCATGACAGTATCGGTGGAAGAGAAAAGAAAGAGGCTTGACAGAAAGGTGTTCGAGGAACCACCAGTGATCCCATGTACTACAGAGGAGTTAAACCATGTCCTGGACAAATGGATCGGGGATGGAGTTGTTAGACCATTTACTATGTCTAGGCCACCAATGGAGGAAGAAAGGAAGAATCCCTTGTTTTGTAGGATTCACAATTATGTCAAGCATTCCACCAAGGATTGCTGGACTCTTCGTAGGCTCTTTCACAAAAAGCTAAGAGAAGGAACCTTGGAGCTCACTCAGAAGGAGCCAGAAGTACAAAGGAACCCCTTGCCCAACCATAAAGGGAAGGGGGTGGTGGCTATAGTGATCTATGGGAACTTAGCAGAAGCAGAAGAATCTGAAGGATCCTTCCACCCAAGCACAGTCAGGACCCTCTAAAAGAATCCCAAGTTTAGGTCACTATTAAACTAGCTGAGATTTGGACTAGAAGCAAGAAGGGTGGCCACAGAGTCTTTTATGAGTATAGCAGCAGACTCAGGAATGGAATGTTTCACAGTAGAATCACATGCTAGTCGAGCTTTCTTGGAGACAACTAATGCCATAACCTTCACTGATGAGGATATGGAGGTTGAGCATCCAGACCACCGTAGACCCCTTTATCTAATGGCCACCATAAATGGTGTCCAAATTAGAAGAGAATTGGTAGACACAAGGGTATCGCTTAACTTTATAGCCCTGAGTACCCTGAAAGCCATGGGCCTAGCTGGCAAGAGGATCTTGGGGGCTCCCAAGGAAATAACAAGATTTGGAGGATTAGCAGAATCAACTGAAGGATATGTATAGCTGGCCTTAAGAGTGGGGCCAATAGTAGCCTTGACCAGATTTCATGTAAGGAACTTAGAGGTGTCCTACCATGTACTGCTAGGACACCGATGGCTCCATAAGCACCGCTTTATACCATCCATGTACCATCAATATGTTAAAGGGAGGTTGAATGGGAGGCCCGTAAGGATCCATGCCAACCATAACCCTTTTAGCCAAGGAGAAGTAAATTTTGTGGAAACAATGTTCTATGATGAGTTAGAACCAAACAATGAGAGTCCCATGCCAGGGACCCCAAGAGCACCTATCTTGGAAGAGGAAGAAGGAGGGAGTACCCGTGATTTAAGAGAACTCTTGGAGAAAAAAAGCAAAAGAGAGAGCCCAGCACCTCAGGATCCCGAGAGTGTGTAGTAGTATGGGAACCCAGAGGAAGGTTGATTTACCGTTTATAAAGGTGCGCGGGACCTGAGTGCATCATGTAGAAGGGTCCCAGACCACCAGATTGCATGATGGCCTAAGAGGAGATCCTAGAGGAACTAGTTAAGGAGGCCCAGATTTAGCCTGAGGAGGAATTAAAGGAAATAAACTTGGGAGCCGAGCTGGGACCCCAGAGGCTTGTTTTTATTAGCAGTCAATTAACAACACAAGAAGGGGAGCAATTAGTGGCCTTACTCTAGAGATACATGGACGTGTTTGCATGGACCTATGATGAGATGCCTGGTCTGGACTCAGGATTGGTGGTTCATACTTTTAACGTGGACTCGAGAGTCAAACCACTAGTCCAGCCAGTTAAGGTCTTTTACACTGATGTAAAAGCTCAAATAACTCAAGAGGTCAAGAAGTTGCTAGCAGTTGGTTTTATCAAGCCCATTCAACATCCCAAGTGACTTTCCAATATAGTACTTGTAAAGAAACAGAACGGCCAAATCGGTTGCTGTGTGGACTTTCACAACCTGAACAAGGCATGTCCAAAAGATGAGTTCCCTTTACCTAATATTGACCTCCTTGTGGATTCAGCTGTGGGAAGTTCTATGTTCTCATTCTTGGATGGGTATAGTGGTTACAACTAAATTCGCATGGCTGCTAAAGATGCAGAGAAGACAGCATTCAGAACCCCAATTGGGAATTTTTATTACACTGTGATGCCCTTTGGCCTAAAAAATGCAGGGGCTACATACCAGTGAACCATGACAGCTATCTTCCATGACATGATGTATAAGGAGATAGAAGACTATATGGATGATATTGTGGTTAAATCAAAAACTAGGACAGGACACCTTAAGGTAGTTGAACAAATTTTTGAAAGGTGCAAGCAGGGTGTTTGCTGGAAAGTTCCTTGGGTTCTTGGTACATCACAGGGGCATAAGTGTGATCCAGCCAAAGCCACAGCCATTGCCACAATGAAAAGACCAACAACAGTAAGGGAGCTCAAAAGCTTCCTAGGGAGGGTCTTTTATATTAGGAGATTTGTGCCAGGGCTGGCTTCAGTCACAAGTGGTTTATCCAAATTGTTGGAAAAGGGAACTGAGTTCACCTGGGGAATAGAGCAACAAGAAGCCTTCCGAAGGATTCAGCAGATCATGAATCATTTGCCCACTCTTCAAGCACTAGTACATGGGTGACCCCTGTTACTGTACTTAGCATCAAATTCCCAAGCAATAAGAGCCCTGCTGGCATAGGAAGATAATGATGGGAACGAGCAGCCTGTTTACTATATAAGCAGGACACTCAAGGATGTTTAGACTAGATACCCTAGGATAGAGAAAGCCTGCCTAGTGGTTATCTACAAGTCCTAGAGGCTGAAGAGATATTTCTCAGCTCACTAGATCCTTTTGGTGACTAAGTCCCACCCCATAAAAGCACTCCTACATCAGCCCCTCTTAACATGAAGAATAGCACAATGGCTGGTTTTGCTCTCTCAATATGACATAGGCCTTAGGACTCCCAAGGCTGTCAAAATTCAAGCCATAGCAGATCTACTAGCACAGTTCCCAGGGAAGGAAGAAAGCTCACTGAGTGAAGAGATCCCGGGTGAGGTAGCAGTGGCAGAGATCCCAGGAAAGAAATGGACAATGAGATTCAATAGGTCAGCTACAATGACCTTAAATGGAGTGGGAGTTGTACTAAGCTGTGAGGATGGGGATACCATACCCTTGTCCTTCAAGCTTGGGTTCTCCTGTTCTAATAATGCAGCTGAATATGAGGCATACTTGACCGGGTTAATTGTAGCACACAGTATAAGAGTAAAGCATATGAGAGTATTGAGAGACTCCAATCTAATAGTTTCCTAGGTGAAAGGTGACTTTGCACTAAGAGAACAAAGTTTAGCAGCCTACAGGACTTGGGCGCAAAGGCTAGAGCAGAAATTCCAGACCTTTAGCATAGAGTACACTCAGAGGAGTGAGAACAGGTTTGCTGATGTGCTTGCCACCCTGGGATCCCAAGTACCAGTTAAAGGAAGGGACACACTGATAAGAATAGGAAAGAAGGAACACTCCATTATAAGAATCCTCCAAAAGATGTCCCTTGGAGAGTCCAAGCAGTGGGATTAGAAGAGTGAAGTCAAAGAAAAAATGAAAGAGGCGGGACTCGGAGGAAGTATCAAAGAGCTGAGGGACTACGCTCTAATAGAAGGGGATCTATACAGGAGGCTGCCCGGAGGAATCCTATCCAGGTGTATCAATGAAAAGGAAGGAAAACTGAGATTAGAAGAGCTATATACCCAAGCCTGCGTGACTGCAGAAAAGATTAGCCTATATAGAAGAATGCAATGCATGGGATACTACTGGCCTAATATGAACAAAGAGGCAGTAACTATATAGGAAAAATGTCAAGAATGTCAACTCTCGATGGATAAGGAGGAGAGCTACGCTGTATTTGTTACAGAAGATTGGAGAACTCCCTTTATGGAATACTTGGCTCAAAGGATCCTACCAACGGACAGGACGCTAGCCCACCAGCTTAAGAAACTTGCGGTTAGGTACTTCTTGTAGAATGGAATCCTATTCAAAAGGGGATACAGTGGGGATCCCCTAAGATGCCTGGGGCCAAGGGAAGCCAGGGAAATAGTTAAGGAGATCCATTCCGGTGATTGTGGAAGTCACCTAGGAAAAAAAAGGCTTTACAAATAGTTGCTATTGTTGGGGTATTATTGGCCAACAATGAAGAGGGACTATGAGGAGCTGGTTAAAACCTGCCACACTTGTCAAGTCCTTGAAGATGCAATTCATACTTACCCAAATGTGTTGTAGAATATGACAACACCATGGCCTTTCCACACTTGGGGACTTGATCTCATAGGGCCTATAAACCCCCCATCCAATGGTTACATATAGATTTTAGCAGCCACTAAGTACTTTACAAAATGGGTAGAGGCTATCCCTTTGAAAAAGGCCACCGGAGCAGCCGTATCAAACTTCATTCGAGAACATATCATTACAAGGTTTGGGATCCCTAGGAGATTGATCAGTGACAACGGGACCCCGTTCATAAACAAAGACATGAATGGGTTGACTGAGGCATATTGTATCAAGTATGTAAGGTCCACACCATAATACCCACAAGGAAATGGCCAGGCTGAGGCCACTAATAGGGTGATGCTGAAGATCCTTAAAAAGATGAAGCATGAGTATGGAGGGAAATGGAGTGATCACTTGGCAAATGTACTTTGGGCATGCAGGAGCTCTGTGAAGACAGCCACGAGATTCTTACCATTCTCCCTAGTCTATGGGACAGAAGCTATTACTCTTGTGGAATTAGTTGTCCCTACACCAAGAGTAGTACTTGAAGAAAGCAAGGAGGACACCGAGGACACAAACAATGGAAGGAGGCTTGCAAATCTAGAAGGAGTAGAGGAAGAAAGAGAACTAGCCAATAGGAGAAGCTAGAGGTATCAACAGAGAATGACTAAGGCATATGTGCAGGCAGTACACCCAAGGGCTTTCACTGAAGGGTAGCTAGTACTAAGGACAACAGAGCATGTAAGGAGGAACCTACATCATTAGAGAAGCCCATGATAGTGGATATTACTACCTTACAAAGGAAGATGAGACAGTTTTGACAGAGCCCATAAATGGGAAGTGGCTGAAACAGTGCTATGCATAAGAAGGGAGAGGTCTCAGTATGCCGAGATCCTTTTGCTGACTCTCCAACCTGCTAAGTGTTTTCATCATTCTCTTTGCTTTTATTATGAATTCTCATTTAAGTAATTTTGTTTAGGAACCCATGGTAGAAGGACACTCTGTGATCTTTACTATCTTTGATGACTTTGCTGTGTTCCTTGAATGGTAATTGTGTTTTAATTCAATGAAATCTCTTTTATTTCTCCTTAGCTATTAAATTCTAAATATTGCAAAGTCTAAGCATGGACAGAATTAGGGGAGGATACCTGGGCCAAGGCAAAAAAAGAAAAAGAAAAAAAAAATGTTTGATACATGACCTAGGACCCACCCTACAGTTAGTTTCAAATACATGATCTAGGATCCCGGGCAAATGCTCAGGATACCTAGTCCAGTACTTGACAAAAAGACTTGCCAAGTTCATGAACTGGGACTAAAGAAAAAGAGGAGGGAAAAAAAGAAAAAGAAATTGCTTGGTGTACCCAGTTCAGTACTTGTGTAGCAAAACAATCACAAGGGTACTTGGTCCAGGACCTACAGCAAAACTTGTAGGGATCATGGCCCAAGACTTAGTACAAAAAAGAAAGAAAGACAATGTACATAAAAAAAAAAAAGAAGAGAAAACAAACAGATCCACATTCCATTAAGAAACTAGAAGCAGTCTTGAAACGCAAACACTTAGAAGCAGTCTCGAAAACATAAACACAAATCTACACAAAAGAAAGAAATAGTGTTCCAGCAAAAAAAAAAAAAAAAAGCTTATACAACACCAAATTGTTTATACACATCTAAGCCCAAAAAATAAAAAAAAAGTTAAGGGAATAAGGCCAGCCAACAAAGAACCATCTAGGGAAATAGTAGGGATAACTAAAGAAGAGAGAACCCTCAGCCTTTTAACCTTTAAATCTTGCAAGACCTTGTAAGCACGAGCTAGGGCCTCCTCAGCAGCAGCAATCTCAGCATCTATACTCTTGGAAGCTTGTCTCTGGAATAGCATGTGAGTTAGTGAATGCAAATGCTCCAGCAAGAAGGACAAGTTAAACTTAGCTTCTAAAAGGTCCTGCTCCACTCATCTCCATTCCAGGAGCTTTTCTTCAGATAAAGAGTCTAGTGAAGAATCTCTCAAGGAAATCAGCACGGCACACAGTAGCTCCATTAGGATGTTGCCCAAAAATACACTTCCCCTGAAACCACTGGTAAAATCTCCATGACTATTGAACAACCCTTCTAGCAATGACAGACCCTCCATAGGCACGAAGAAGCGTAAGAAGCTGCCATAGGAAGACCCCAAATGATGAAAGTGGCAAGCAGGGAGGCTGTTGAACTCTAGAAGATCAAAGCAGGCTAGAAAGGTGGGGAGCCTTGAAGCAGGATCTAAAGCAGCCACTCTTGGAGCCTCTCCCATTGTTGTATCACCACCTGTAGGGGCTAAGGAACCTTTAGCCCTCTGGATAGTTTGAAGATTAGCAACCTAAACGGATCCCATAGCCCTCTCAGGAACCACAAACTTAAAACCCCTAACACCTGATCAACTCTTGCCAAAAAAAAAAAGGGGAAACAGACTTAGTTCAAAAAAAAAAAAAAAAAAAAAAGAGAAAAAAAAAAAAAGAGGGAGAGAGAAGAAAGTAAAAGGGGGAAGAGGGAAACCAGTATCGGCCTCCTAGGGCGGAGCCTCCCCCTTTTTCTCCTTTGATTTCTTGGAGGACTTTGAGAAAGAGCACATAGCAAGTTGAAAAAAGGGTGAGGCAGCCTCAGCAAAATGGCTAAAGGAGGGTAAGGATACAGGGGGGCTTTGCCATAAAAGAAAAAGACAGGAGAAGGGCATAAAAGGAAAGAAAGAGAAAGAAACACAGTAAGAGCGATCAACACCCACCTTTAGAATCCTCTGATTTTAAAGAAGAGGCAACACCAGGGGTAGATTTCACACTAGCTTGGCCTGAAAAGGAAAAGGGAGAGAGAAAACTCAAAAAGGGAGGAGAGAGAAAGGGGATACAAGAGAAATAGGATTAAACGCTATTATAAGGGAAAATAGAGCTCACCCATTTGCCTGGATGGAGATGTGCCTCCCAAATCTTCTTTATCTCACACAGTCTAGGGCAACACAGTTCTGATGGGACTAGGAGTTTGCTGGGACTGAGGATCTTAGGACACAGGAAGTTGGGAAGTCTCAGGATCCTGGGAAGCTTGGACGCCCTGCATTGGTTGCCTAGCCTCCCTAGTAATGGCATCACTGGGGGCCTCCTCTTCCACACCTTGAGATGTAGTTGCAACCATTTTCTTCTCCAAAGTCCTACTAGCTGCGGGAGGAGGTACTTCCACTTGAAAAAAAAAAAAAAAAAAAACACAAACAACAATAAGTATAAGTAACATGGCATCACAAATATACAGCACTAGAGAAGGGGATGAAAGGAAACAGGAGAAGGCACGAATGGAGGAAAACCATACCACATCTTCACCAGATGATTAACTTCTACCTTTCTTGGGGTCTGACTTACGCTTGGACTGCAAGGAAAATAATCACTCATTAGTTCAAGAAAATAGCAACAAACCGCAACATAAAAGAGAGAAGAAGGAAAGAGGCCTTGCCTTTCTCTCTCTTTATAGGGTTTCCAAGTTTCTTTTGTTTACTACAGGTACGCCCAAAAGGTCCTAAAGAACCATGGACTGAAGAACTCATAGGAATCTGGGAGAAAGAAGACTCTACCTTAGTCTTCACCCGAGTCCTTGTCGCTAAAGGTTGCCTGACTTCTTTTTCCTCAGAAAGCACCAACTGCTTCTGGGATTTCCCAGTCTTCCTCTTTTTCGTTTCAAGGCTAATACTCTCTGCACTTTCTTTGAGTTTAGCCTCCTTCAACTTTTCCTGCTTAATTGCTTTTTCTTTACCCTTGCCTACGGGAGTGTCAGCACCTATGGCCTCTACTTCCCCCCTTTTAATTGGTACCCCAGCAGAAGCACCAACAATAAGGTCACATCCTGACAAAGTTTCTGGGAAATCCTGTGCATAAGTCACCTAACCTCCCCTAGAAGCACGCCATTCTGCAAACCTTGTTTTGCTACTCACAGCAGCAGATACAATTCTAGCAGTAGGGAGGGACATGCGCTTGTTGGATATCTAAGCAGAAGAAATGTCAGGATTAGGGACTCTCCCAATTGTGCCGGAACCAACATAGTTAACAAAGGATTTTTGCACTCTTCTCCAATAGTCAGTATAACCGCTGGAGGCAAAAACCCCTCTCTAGGAATTAGGCACTATAAATTAAGGACTTCTCTACGACTAATAGGAGAAGGCTTGGGGTCTCAAAAAGTGGTCTAGGGAAGGGAGAGAGGGTATTATGTCCTTGAAGGACGGGGGAATATCCTGATCAAAACCAAATTGCCAGAGTACCCGGTGTGCTGAGTAATGAGTATACCTAGAGCCACTTGAAGAAGGCACTGGAAGCTAAAAAGAACTAATACAAGCCAAGTAGGCTAATCTAGCTTCGTCACCGCGATGCAGATCAAAAGTATTTCTTGGAGAAGTAAGAAAAGGAGATAATATAAAGTCACAAACAAAACTGGGGCCAAACTTTCGGGGAGAATGCCAATGCAAATGTCTTGCTTGATCAAACAACTCAACCAAGTTAAGGCTGCCACCTTTCAGGCTGAGCTAATAGAAGATAATAGGGTGGTTATCGGTTGAACTACCACAAAGACTTTTAACCACATTAGGGGATCCTTGGAACTTGTCTTTCACAAACTTTAAATTTCTACACTTTGCTAAAGTGATCGAAGAACGATCCTGTATAAATACTTGGAGGACGGCACAATGGAGAGAAGAAGTGATTGCATAACAAGAGTCGCTCTCGGCTTCATCTCCATGAAGCTGATCCAGTTGAGAGTAGACATGGCCTAAGAACATGGGGGCTAGAGGATACTGAGCACCCTGGGCCAACCTAATTGCTAATGGAAAAAGAGTAGACTTGATCCCATACCCAGGGAACTCACTGAACAGAAATTTGCTAAGCCAGATTGCAAGGAACCCAGCTCCCCTAACTTCCTTGTCTTTCTCGCGTGAAAGGCTCATAACCCACCTACCCATCTTGGCCGGTTTCCCACCAGGAGAAGCAGTACACCCACCGAAATGGGTGAATAACTTTTCTTCTACCTTGAGATCCTCATCAAAGAGATTAATATCGAAGGGATTTTCATCCCCAAACACCGGAAGGAGGAAATTGTTGACCACATCCTCTAGGGTGATAGTCAGTTCACCAATAGAAAAGAAAAAGTTGTGCAGAGTGGGGCACCAACAGCGTACTAGATGCCTAAAACCTTTGGCGTCTCTGAAACCCTCAAGATTCCTGGAGATTACCACTGCCTTCAGAATACCGACACGCTCTAGACGACCCACGAACTCCTCGTCAGAAAGTTCCTTATCCACCAAGATAGGCCAGCCTCGAATCTTCCCAGCGACGAAATAAAAAAAGATGGGAACCGCCTCTCGAAGTCCCCGCCTGATTTGGAGATCAAAAATCTCTCTAGGGTCTGGGACTTGAGCAGAACCAATGAAACTTGTCTGACCGGAGAATACCCAGGCGTGAGTGGATGGAGGGACCTCACCATGGGACACCTGAGGGAAGAATAGACTAGGGGTGTACTAGGGGTCCCGTAAAGGAAAGGCGGGGTGCCCAGTGACCTCATGAGACTTGCCCTGTGTAGAACTAGAGGAGCCCTTACCTTCAAAGGGGCTGGGAGTATGCTCTCCTTTTTTTCGAGAAGAAGAGGAAGCCATCAGAACAATGGGTATGTTAGAAGTAAGGAGAATTGGAAGAATAAAAAAAAAAAAGAGAACAGAGAGTAGCAGACTGATTGAAAGAGAGAGAAAATAGACCCGGGAATGGAAGATTCAGGGAAGTAAAGAGATAGTAGGAAGCGCCTGCAATAAAGACACAAAGAGCAGTTGGAGAAGACAATGTGTGGAAAGATGCGCCAGTTGCCAAAAATTTAATTTAAAAGGGGAAGAGTGATTAGCAGTTATTAATGGAAATTACAAGAAACATAAAAGTGGGTGGAGGAAGTTTTTACTCCATAACTCAACTGTCACGTCCTGTATAAAGGGGGAAGTTACAAGAGAAAGAAGCAAAAAAAAAAAAAAAAAAAAAAAAAAAAAAAAAAGGACCAGGATATCGAAGGCTGAAAATGAAAGGTTAGGATCCCCAAAGAAGGATCAAAATGGTAGGATCCTACAGAAACTCAACTACTCACGCGTGGGCTGCAGGCAACCCACGAGCTCGGGGGGCTAAATGTTGAGGTTCAAAAAATCACAGCCCAAGGCCCAAAGAAATAACACATTGGGCTAACCAAATGAGAAATAAAACTAGAGAAATAAAAGAGTTGGGCACACGTAATGAAGAGAAAAAGAAAAAGAAGAAGAAAAGGATAAGGGGCCCAAAGAGTTGGGATCCAAGACCCATGAAGGAACAGACTTTAAAACTCATGAAGTAAAGGAAAGGCCCAGCCGGACAAGATCAGTAATAAGCCAAAAGAAACCCTATAGGAAGAATTGGGCTAGGATCCTAGAGATTGCCAAGGGCCTGAGATCCCTGGGACACACAACATAGCCGAAATAGGATTGAAACGACTCAAAGGAAAGTACCAAAGAGCACAAAGAACGAGGGATAGATGGGTCCCTCTTAAGCGCCTAGTAATACAGTAAGGAATCAGAAGGTATAAAGTAACCATTCATGAACAAAGAAGCGGTACCTCAAGGAACCCAGAATGAGAAACTATAAGTGGAAGTGGCTGGAAGGAAACTTTCAACCCAACAGTAAAAGATTCTAACTACTTGGGAAAAATGACAAGAAAAGAGGGTAGCCAAAGGCTGAAAAGGTGAAAAAGGCCAATAGCTAAGGTCAGCAACTTGAGGGGGTTTCGGAATAGAAAGTCAGCAAGACGCTTTTAGCTTGACAGCACCAAAAGGAGAAAGTTATGAGGAAGAAGGAAAGGACCAGCCCTCTGGGTAACTGACATAGCACGAGCTCTGGTACCCAGGGAGGGGTAAAAGAGAGAAATCACTGGTATCCCAAAACCCTAGAGTCACACTATAAAAGGAAGAAGCAACCAACATTGAAGGGGGTAAGCAGTAAGAATATCATAACAGAATCATTGAGAGAACTCTGTCAAATTTAAGGAAAACAGAGAAACATCTCCCGGTATCCCAGAAATAGCCACTATAGCACATACTCGGATTCGAAAGGATTCAAACTTTGCAAGTCTTAGAGGCTCGGATAGCGATTAAAGTCTGTAATTTTTGAGCTTATTTGAATCTTGTATCATGTCTTAGTGAGCACACTGTAACCATAATCAAAGAAAATTAATAAAGTGTCTCTCATTAATCCGAGAATCCCTAACCACTGTTTTGTATATTTCTTGATTACTTTGCATTTCTTTGCTATTTTCATTGTCATTCAATACAAATATTCTCACTTGTTAGTTTATTTGTGTTGTAGGAAATTTGCCTCGTGCACCACTTGGTTCTTAAACAGCCCTTTAGTTGCGGTGAACCAAGTCCAGTCCACCAAACCACAATTATTTGGCTCAGGATCCTTGGGCCTGTGTGCTAAAGAAAAAAAGGCACCCTCACACCTGCCAAGACTAGGAGTATTCCCCGAGAGGCCGGATTGAACCGTTACCCCAAGGGTCCTTCCACTCATGGGTCATGGACCCATGGGGCGAGGGGGCAACTGAAGAGGGTGAAAATTGGAGGTGATGGATCCATGAAGATTGACTTGACGATGCTAGACAAATGGGTTAACAGTGAACAGATCCTAGATGAACGGAGACATGGTGGACGGGGCCACACGGCGCTCAATTGATCATTATGTGATCTCCAAGAAACCATAAGTAGAAACAATTTGCATCTCGTGATTAACTCTAGTCCGTAGAGTCCCAATATGAATAGAATTCTAACACGAGGAGGATTCCATAATATATGTGCATTAATGGAGATCTTCACTATAAGGAAAAGACTTGTTACGCAAGTATGAGAGTTCGATTCTACACTACTATAAAAACCCAAAGACCCTTAGAAAACAGGTACGCATAATTCACCCCAGCTCTGGTACTCTAGAGTTGTTAAAGGTTTTCTGACTTAACCTTCGGAGGGTCTTTGGCCGGTATCACACCGGTACTTTCCTAAGGTTTACTCTGTTGTTGTTTTGCAGGCTTTACTTTGAGTACGTGAATACCGTGTAACTTACTGGTGATTTTTTCAACATCATCAAACACAATTACATTATAGTATCGTGGTATGATTACACCCAATTTTATATGCTTTCTTACTGGAAAAGATTGGATTCGCAGTAGAAATTCTATTGCGTGGGTGATTGATAGTATGGAAAGTTAAAAAAAAATGGGTGACGGGTGTGGATATTACATCTCTTAAAAATATAAGAGTGATTAAGTTTATAAAATCCCAAAACATAAGTGAAGTCAAACTCAAACCTTTTGATGTTGTTCTATCAAGGCACCAACAAAATAAAACTATTAATTTGAAGACAAATGTTTGGTGTTTTTGTTTTTTGGCCCTGAAGACAAATCATTGAGACATGAAATAATTGAGATTATGTTTTCAATTCTAATTAGCTGCTAGATGGGGCACAAAAAAATGTTTTTTATTTTTTATTTTTTTATTGCAGGAGTATTCGAAATGATGTTGGAAATATTCAAAATGAGCTCGATTTTGACTTTGAGCATCCTTCATTATTTGGTTTTCCATGTTGTAAAACTAGCTAGCTGCTACCAAAATACAATTCTTCCAAAATTACCATAACAAAAATTTTGGGTGTATATTATTCCAGAAAGTTTTTAGATGAACTAGTTGATGGCTTTATCAGTATACCTAAGTTTCAATAGAGAGGGTGATTTGTTCAAAGTTGAAAGACTCCATTGATGAACCATATATGCATGCAGAAGCTAGGTATGATGGTTTGGTTACTTAAGTTTGTGTCATTTTCCCATGCTAGCACCCATTGTTGATTTCTTGCTTTACGGAAGCAATGCCAAATTATGGGTGTTCTTTATGCCATCGCTAGCTATTTTTTTGGCCCACCCACTTGTCTGGTTGTTACCAAGCAACAAAAACAAAATACACCTAAATGCCTAACTTATTGATATCACATTTTAAGTCTTATATTCCGTGAGGCAAAGGTGCATGCATGACATGCGACTAATAAATAGCTTAGCATAGTATCATGTTTGTTCCCACCCTAGTTTATGAAACATCATATTAGCTTATCGAAAGTTAAATAAGTGTGTATTGTGGGGGCTATATCTATACTGAATCTCATAATGTTTTCTTACGAAGAATTCTAATTATAATTCAACTAGTCCATTTAGAGCAGAACTAACACCTCTTCTTATTGTGATAAATGGTATCTAAATGTTAGCATTTTTTAGTTTTTGAGTTCGATTAATGGGTATTCTTGAAACATTTGTTAATAAATTATTTTAAGAAAATTTTATTATTATTTTTTAAAAAAATATAAAAAGTTCAAATATATTAGCTTATTTTTTCTTTTTTTCATATAAATTTTTTTATAAATATATTATAAACCATTGCCCTTAGAATATTTGATAACTTTTTTATTAATAAATATTTTAAGAAAACTTATTAATCGAATCTTAGGCTCCGTTTAGTAGAGAAATTTGAATAATGTTATTTGTAATTTTTTGAAATATGTGTAGGTGAAAAAATATGTAATATTATTCAAAAACTGAAAATGAATTTTTTAACAATTCTACCAAATAAGATTTTAATTTTTTAAGTTGTATATTTATTTATTTTTTCACACGGTTTTACTTTACCCTTGAAATTTGTTGTTTTTAGTTTCCAGAGGAAATTGTCGATTGAAAATTTCAACGGAGCCCGTGGCATGCAATAAATTGCTCAGACACGTTATTCCTTAATCTTTGAACACATTTTTATTCACTTTTAATTAATAACGTCAATAATTTAATGACGTGTCTTCTATCTATTTGTCCTTTTAGTAGACTTTTGACGAAGCCGATCGAGGTGGCTTTCATTGGTTCCGGAAAAGACAAAAACAGCCTCCAATCTCAATTTTAAATTTTCAAGACGATGAGATTTTTGTAATTGTTTAAAATGTAAAAATGTAAGTGAAATGAAAAACAAACGAGCTCTTAACTCTGATGAAGTCTGAACTTTCTTACGAAACTAGCCGAACGTGACGAAGACAACCCGCCGTGCAGTTTACTTCTTTATTCATTTTGTCACGTGACTTCTGCTACGACTTCCTCGAAAACCTCACCAACTACGAAGTACTGGAACAAATACACTGTCTCGCGAGTAGAGTCTTGAGAAAGACACTCGCTCCAAATTTTTAAAATATTTTTTTAATGAATTAATTACTTTTTTATTTTAGAAACAAATACAATGGAACGACGTTCTAATTCTCTTAGCAAGTAAGAGTATTAATTTCCACAACAGATAGTTTGCAAATTTGTACTTGTAGTAGTTAAATTTTTGTGATTCTAGTTTTATTCAAGGAATAACAAAAACCATAATTCCTTCCTCCATTCTGCCATACCTCACTTCTTCTTGCACGATTTTTTCAATTCCAAAAAGAGGTAGGATGAGGGTGGATTTTATCTAAGATTCTATTTGGTTGGAAGAAAGTAAAAGTGGGAAGTAAAAAATGTTGAGAGAATAGAAAAGTGGAAGATTGAAAATATGTGTGTTTTAATTACATCATGTGTGATTGGTATAGAGGATGAAACAGTGAAAGAATAAAGAATTCAGAATAAAAGAGTGAAAGAATAAAGAATATATTAAATTTATACCTTTATTATTAAAAGTAGTAAAATGAAAAAAGTGAGGTTGTAGGGTCAGGGTTTGAGCTCAACTTTTCTTTTGGATGAGTGGACTCAGCTTAGCTAGCCCGATACAATGAATTTGTAGAGAACAGGTTAAAAAGTTGGGTTTTAGCGAATGGACAGCGGTTAGTATGGCGTTCATGACAACCAAATTGAGATGGACTGAGTTTAATGAAGAAGGTTTATTCTTGGCTCAATTTGGTGAGCTCCCTTCCAGTGAGGACCAGTTCGCCCTCTTTTTTAGAAGAGTTTCTTACATTATATATCTATTTTCAGTTGATCCTATCCCTACATTTATCGACCAGGCAGGTCACTACTCGAGTGTTTGTCCCATCAGCCATTTTTCCATCCTTCTGTGGGTTGCAGCTACCAAGTCTGTGGGTTGCAGCTACCAAGGCTGCGGTGTTTAGGG
This sequence comes from Quercus gilva, assembly GCA_023621385.1. Classification (NCBI taxonomy): domain Eukaryota; kingdom Viridiplantae; phylum Streptophyta; class Magnoliopsida; order Fagales; family Fagaceae; genus Quercus; species Quercus gilva. The sequence continues at coordinate 13,211,970 of CM042484.1, read as the reverse complement.
GTCATTTCCTCATTAATGCGGCCAGAACGCCAGCGGTGGGCATTTAATGTGGAGGTGACAGTTTGTCTTGAATTTGTTCCTCCATCGTCCTCCCATGATCGGCACATTATACTTATTCTTTCTCCTGGGGTGCTCTAGGAGGTTGCCTTTGATGAGGTGTTGACTCTCCCTCCTCTGGTCGGGGTTGGCCGAGGACATAGTTGTCCTCAGCGGTCCTCCTGGGTGATCCAGACCTTTTTCACATCATCCTCGGAAGTTTCTTCCTCCTTGGCATGAGCCTTGGACTTGGTACGAGGTGGGCCGGGGTTGCCTAATTCTTTGGCCCCACAGAGGTAATTTTGTACTTTTTTTTTTTATAAAATTTTTCTCAATGCCATTTTCTCTCATCTTTTCTCCCCCAATTTAGCGAGGAAAAAAAAAAAAAAATGGTGGGCTCGGTGTGAAATACTCTATCCGCCGACTTTTCTTTCTTCTTCCTTTTCATGACAACCAAACATTTTCCTCTTCTTTTTCCTTCTCTCATTTTCTATCCTTTCGTTTTTCACCCTAACTAAAATGGATGAAAGTTTTGATATTGGTATCAAATTTTTTAGTCAAAAAAATCACATACTCTTTTGTGGACTCATCTCAATTAGACCCACCACAACACAAAAAATACCTAGTTTTGGTAAAAAGGTCAATGACAATTTCAGTGTCACTAAACTTTTCCTTTTACATGCCTTGCCCAATGTGTATACATATAATTTAATTTTTATATATCATATTTATATTTATTTTTTTTCCAATTTTGTTACCATATTCTAAACACATTTTTTTTCTTTCTCTCTTAGCGCTCTCATTCCTGCCCTTTCTTTTCTCTCATCTCTATCTCCTTATACCTTGTCCTATTCCCATCCCAAAGAGAGGATGGGCCCGTTGCCATCCCTAATAGAAATTCTAGAAAAGAAAAATTATAAAATTTTTGACAATTTGTTTGGTTGAAAGTTGTAGAATACAAATTCTTTATTCTACTTTTTATGTCTCTACAAATCATTACCTGACATGTAATTTTTTTTTTTAAAAAATTTCTTATAAAATAATCAGAATTTAAAATACAAAAAAAAAAAAAAAAAATTGATCTTAGGGATCAATACAAATAACATGAAATTGATAGCGTAAGGACCAAAAGAACTTGGAGCCCAAGCCCACTTAGAGTAGTGAGTTAGACAGTTTAACCGTGGCCCAAGTCAATAAAATTTGTAAAAGAGGAAAACAAACAACAATGGATGGCTCTGCCTGAGGATAAAAATAGGGAAGAAGAGATAGTTTTTATATAATAGATGAGCATAAATCCTCCTACAAGCTTACCCGAGGAGGCTAAGATTATACAAAAGTCTATACTATTCAATTTCCACTCTCAATGCACCTCTCGTTTCTTTTTGACACTTCTCTCTCCCTCCCTTTTTCTGTAAACCCCTCCTTTCTTATATGCTCCTTTTCCCTCCATATCTCAACCATCCATCCCTACCTAACCAGTTTTCCCTTGTGACACATGTCTCTTTTTATATAAGAAGGTGATAGAAGGAGTTTGCTTAGCTGTGACTTGCACTGTTCAAGTTATTTCCTCATCAATGCAACTAATAAAGCTGTTACCCACCATTTAATGCAGAGGCGACAGGCTACTCCAAACTAGAAACTCCCCCTATGACCACTGAGACTCTCTTTCTTGATCCTTATTCCCACTTGGAATGCCTTAGAGTACTTTGGCCCATCCCTTCCTCCTCGGGCCCATGGTATCATCACATCAATGTTGCAACTCTTCAGCTTCATTTTTTGCCCTCGGGCCCCCACAAAAGGATTAATTTGCAATGGACCTAAACTCTAGAAGGAATTTTGGCATTTTTCCCTTTAAATATTTCTCAAGAAATGAAGGTGGAGTCTGGTGGACTAATTTTAATTTTTTCTTGTTTGTAAACGGCATGCAAAGTAAATAAAATAGTGAGTTATTTAGTGTTGAGTTGCTTGATTCTTATAAAACAGCGAGTTCAAATGAATTTTAACTAATGTGTAAAAAGTATTAAAAAATATATTTACAATAATGATCATATAGAGAAAAATATATACTTATAAAAACTTATATGACATTGTAAAAAGAGCTAAAAAAAATAATTAAAAGCTTATATATATATATATATATATTCTAGAAGTGCTACGTTTACAATATTTTCACAACACTTTCACAACAAATTATAGTTGTTAAGTTGTTATTAATTTTAATTTGAACTTATTATTGAAATTATTTTTTTGTCTATTAATAACAATCTATAATAACCTGTCACTTAAAATTTATTGTGATTATATTGTGGCCATAATATTTCTCTTCAAAATTTCTACTCTCCAATTATTATAACAAATGAATTATCATACAAAAAAAGAATTTAAACTTTACATTTACAAATGCACAACTTTACAAAAGTATTGTATTTTTCAAAATAAAGCTTTATTTTTATGCAAGAAATAAAATAAAATAAAAATAAAATAAACTTATTCAAAATTTCAAATACACAATATTTATAAAATAAAAAAATGCTACACTAAATTTACATGATATGAGAATGAACGTATTAGTTATATATTATCGTGGGCCATATATATATATATATATAAGAGCTGGCATGCTAACTTAGATATATGATTTTTGTTGTTGTGTACTTGATATTACTCTAAAATTTGTAGTATCATATAAAAAACCATAATTTTTACCGCAGTTATTCTATTGTAGTGATCCACTAGCTTTCTATCGCTTATTTATATATATATATATATATATCGTGTGGACAGCTGCGACAAAAATTATGATATCTTACGTGGTCGTGGAATTTTTGTTCTAATTAAGTATGTCACGTTTCACTGGAATGGGTTAGGAAAACGAGGGCATGGTGTAGTTTCTATGTACGGTTGTGGGGTGGTTGTGCTGCCACTGTCGGTACAACTTGAACAATGTAACATAAGTTACATAAGGGAGCACGAGAGGATGACCATTGACTTGGGAGGGACGGTGGCTTCTATAGCCTCCAAAACGACGTCACAGGTGGCCACTGTCTCTGTTAGTTGACCCTGTGTTTTATTTTTTGAAGAATTTCTGTGTTGCCACTTGCCACCGACTTAAAAAAAAAAAAAAAAGAAGATGATTGGATTTTGATCTTTTGAAAACAAATACTTTTCTTCTTTGTTTTTGATATAATAAAAAATAAAAGAGAGTGCCTAATGATCTCATGAAGATGAATTAATCACAAATAAAATAGTGCCTAATTATCACGATAAGACAAAAAAATATGCATAAATTACTGTAAAATAAATAAAAATAATGTTTGTAGGGTTACGGTTTTCAGCCCAAGCCCAACAACTGTGAGATTGTGGGTTAATGAGCCTAATACAATAAATTTGTAGAGAGTGAGTTGGAGAACTAAGCCCTAGTAAGTATAACAACGGCTAGGGTGGATTTGTAAGATAATCATGCAAGAACAAAGCACGTACGGTGGGATGAATGTACTGTTCGAGGAGACGAATCTCTGTATAGGTTAATGAAACTGATTACAAGTGCAATTCTGGTTGCTACAGTATATTTACTCTATTTTTTCAATCCCCCTTCCTCCAGGGGTCTCTTTCATTATATATATCATTTCTGGTGATCTTGGCCTTCCACCTGTCAACCATCTAAATCACTACTCGAGTACCTGTCCCATTAGACACCTCTTCTGGCTCTCTGTGAGTTGCAGTAGCCAAGGAAGTACTGTTTAGGGGTTTTCTCCACATAAATGTGGCCAGAAAAGTTGCTGCGGTGCATTTAATGTGGAGATAGTAGCTTTTCCTTTGATATTTCTTGAGTTCCCCTCCTTTTCATGAGTTCATGAGGCACGCTACTAACATTGGAACTTTGATGGAGATTAGTTTCGTCATTGGAATTCGTATCTAAGTTATACTTGTTGTAGTCGAGGAGGAACTTCCTCGGACCGCCTTCTACTCCTTTACTTATGAGACTCTTAAACTGGTGTTTTTCAACTAACTATCCCTTTTCGGACATGCCAACGTCCTCGAATAAAGCCCAAGGCCAACATACAATTTTGGGCCCTTATCCCTACAATGTTAATGATAGATTAATGTAAAAATAATTATAAATAAAAGTGGTGTTAATGATATATTATATCGATTAGCACTTTCTATGTCATAAAAGGTGTGAAAATAATTTTGAAATAATTTATTTATTTTGTATTAATTTTGTGTTTCTAAAATTGCTTTCATGAAAATGTTATTAGAATTACTGATTCTCAAGATAGAAAATACTTATTCTAAGAAAGAAAAAAATAGTTTGAAAGATTAATCATGGTAACAAATAAAAGTTTTGCATTTGAACTTTTTTTGTTTTGTTTTTTGTTTGATAAGTAATTTTATCCTTTTTCAACTTTACTTGTCATGGTTGAGCTCTAAACAAAATCCATAATTCAAAATGTAGAAAAAGAGAGAGAGAGAGAAAAAAAAAGGAAGAATCTTATATTAATCATGATGTGAAGGTTAAACAACTCTTAACACAGAGACAGCTATGAAACTATTATATACATATAAGGAAAAATGCTAGGGCCACAACTATTTACCCTCACCCTTTATTCTTTTAAAGTTAATGTGATTTACTACTTCCATACCATAATAAATGACATGCCATCTTTAATCATCCCCTCTGTCCAAAGTCTTGGATTTAAATCAACTACTCATTATTATTATTAGGGCAAGACTTATGTATAGTACTTAGATGTTGTTCCTTAGATTCTGATGGAAATTTAGATCCCTTAACACAAACAGATTGCGTAGCCTAGATTAATTAGCCAAGTTGTTACTTAGTCAAATTAAACAATTCTAGGTTAAAACAATCAAATAATCATATCATGCATATAAAACATATAACGCAGCGGAAATAATAAATAACACAAGATATGATCACCTAGGAAACCACACGGAAAAACCTGGGGAGGATTTTACCCACCGATCCTCAAGGCAAAACGGAATCCACTAAAAAAGAATTGAAGTTCTTACAAAAGGACTTACAAGCTCCCCGCTTGACTTCCTAATGCTACCCACCAGTAAAACTTCCTGACACGACCATGCGCAGGCTCCGAGTCCACGGACTACTTTTTTCTTTGTATTCCTTCAATCAGGTACAAGCTCCCCGCTTGTTTATCTTTAAGCTTCAATGGTAGCAACCAAGTTGATCATCAAGATGTTGAAGAATCTCAATCTTGAAAACCCTAAGCTATGTGTAAAGGAAAGCTCCTCTAGATCTCACAAAAGATTTACACACAACCGCAATGTATGAGCAACAATACAACTTGTGCAACTCTAAAAACGTGGCTAGGGTTTGCCTTATATACCTAGGGCAAAAACATAAAACCCTAAACGTTTTAATAGAGTTTGGGCTGAACTGGAATTTCTGCAGAATCGCATCTGGGCCGATTTTCGATCGATCGAGAATTACATTTGATCGATCGAGCCAGGCCGAGAAGCACCAATGCTTCTGCAGTCACTCGATTCCAACTTTATAATATTTAACTAACTTTGAGCAAGCCTAAACAAGACTAAATACATTGTTTTGATCATGGTTTGCCAACATTACAAATTAGAGTTCTAAATATACAAAATCCTAAGACCTTAGAACCTAACAAACTCCCCATTTGGCAATCCGTGACAAAACACAAATTAAAAGCTCAAAGTTTACAATTAAAAAGCCCTTTACATAAACAATGCTCATAAAGTCAAATTCAACCCTAACTACTATCCATCGGTTGCAAGTGTAGACAGCAGCTTTGTTGAATCAACCTGTATATTCCTGAAATACTCAACAAACACATAAACGCATGTGTGGCAGAAAATAGTATATAGACAGGTATAACATTCTTATAAGATTCACACAACATACAATAAAGATATATATCAATGAATCAACTCATAAATATAAATCAATAAGCAGTGAATCATAAGACAACAAGAATCAAATAAGCATGTATATCAATATATCAATGTTACTTCCCCTAACATGAATATCCCCAAAAATGATATACAAAGTGAAGCACCTAGATACAATCTAATAAACTCCACAAAACAATATCTCATGCTAACAAAAGTATCTCCCCCTAACTACAAAAACTCCTCAAAAAGACAAAACTCCTCTACAGTCAAAATATCCACTCCCCCTTTTTGTGACGGAATGCCAAAGGGCAATTAAGAGTCGCCATCAAAAGGTGGTGGTGAAGGTGAATGAAGACGCGCCAAATCTGCTCTCAAAGCTCGAATCTCATCGAACAAGTCCATCAAAAGCTGACCATGAGCCGCCTGAACGGTCATGACAGTCTCCAAAGTACGACGAACATCGAAGTCAGCCGAAGGAGGTGGAGGAATATCAGCAGCAGCAGCATCATCACCAACTGGATCAGGAATAGCATCACCAGCAAGACCTGTAGAAAACGAAGGAGGAGGAGGAGCGCTAGAAGAAGGCTCAGACCTAGGGTGTTTAGAACCAGCTCGAAGATGAGCGGCCCTCTGTCGAAGAAAAGACGCACCTATAGGACCTATAACATGAACGGGCTCAGAGGAAGGAAAGCCACTAAGATCAAGATATAGCAAAATCCTATGAATGAAAATAGGATGAACAAGGGCATGAGAAGCAGATGAACTCCTATAAATTTTGTTCAAAGAACGAAGAAAAAGATGGGGAAAACTAATAGGAGCATCGGTGACAAGAGCGTACAAAAATACACACCTCTCAAGAGGAATGGTGTGAACATGAGAGATGGGCCAGAGGGAATGACAGGCTATCCTAAAGAAAAGGTAATGCAACCCGGAGAGCTCAGCAGAAGTGATCCGAGGATCAGAACCCCACTGGACAGTAGTCCCAGTGATGTAAGACAAAACGTCGCTCAGCTCGGGAGACTCAGAATAAGGATAGACAGGCTCACGAACCAATGGTACCCCTAGAGCATCAGCCACTACCTTAGGAGTAATGGAGTACTCTACGCCTCGTATCCAACTCCTAACTAGAGTGTTGGAATCATAGACGCGGATAGAGATGTTCGAGTAGAACTCTCTAATCAAGGTAGCCGGAGGAGGAGGGTCAGACACAGCTAACAAAGGCAACCATCCTCGATGCTCAAAGTTTGCCCTAATGGTAGGATCTAACTCATCTAGAATGACAGATCGCTCAGCCCAAATCTTCCTCTGAAGATTGAGCTTCTCATAGGTCTCTTGGTTTTTCTCGCTCGGAAACCTCTCACGGTCAAAGGAAGGGGGGAAGGAGAAGGAGAGGGAATAGTCCTACGAGCTCTAGTCTTCCTAGGCATGGTGCTAAGGAAAGGACAAGGACACAAGGACAAAACCAAAAGAACAAAAACAACAAAACCAAGGGCAGACTGCAAGTTAGCACAAAAACAAATAGAATAACAATCTATATGATGCATGAACAAATGCAATGCCATGATGCATGTACTAATGCAGTAAACACAATTTAAATGAAGTTCAATTTCACAAAATTGGCTTGAACATAGAGTTTCTTAACAAAAACCCTAAAATTTTGAAAACCACTTGATAAATTTTTCACCAAATTGAAGAATTAAGCATTACAAAACACAATTCAATGATTATAATGCCTAAATACATCAATACACAAAGCCAATTTCATCAAATTTAACTCAATTTCACAAAAGCCCAAATTCGGATCAAATAGGAACCCTAGAATTTTCAGTTGTTCACAAAACTCAAAATTGATCAAATTAACCTATTAAGAACAGGTCTATAGGGTGTCCCCACCAAAACCCATTGATCAATTTCATGCAATTAGGTCAGAAACATCACAAATCCCAAATGGAGAAAGTTCCGAAAAACTCCCTTAAAATGCATGAAAAATGCATGTAAATGTGAAAATAAATTGAAATGGAAGGGCAAAAAAGACATACCGGCTTGAGGAGAGAGATTCTTTGCAAAAAATTTCGGAGAAAACGACAAAAAATTGGATCTTTTGGACTTGCCTCGTCGGAGAGAGAAAAGGAACTTTGAAAAAGTTTTGAATAACTTTGAAAAAGTTTTGAATAACTTTGAAAAAGTCAGATTTCTTCCTTTTTTAAAAAGCTTCTCCACGATCTTTGATTGATCGAAAAATACATTCGATTGATCGAATGAGACAGTCGTTTTAGAACAATCCAGGGCACTTTTTCGATTGATCGAAAAATACATTCGATCGATCGAAATGGGCAGAAACTCACAAAATTTTTGGGAAAAACACAGTTTTGAAAAACGCAAGCCCAATTTTAAAAAATAACTCCTCAAAGCATTTGATTAATGAAAAACAAAATGCATGAGTATGAAATGGAATGCTTTTTCAAAAAACCCAAAATTTCAAACCCAATTTCATCAAAAACAAGATTCAATTATCCTCCCATTTAATTTTCTCAAGCCAAATTATGTTGTGCACAAATCTCAAGATATTGTCAAACTTGGTTGGTTAGACCAAAAACACACACTAGCATGTACAGTGTTTAACAAAGAGTAACTTGTGAAGTGTGTGATACTAGCAGAAACTTGAGATACATGTGAGGTGATATGTGAATAGCAATCAAATACAAAGTCTACACAATTCATCACATAGAATTTAAAAAAGACTATCACCTAAAGAGTTACATCCTATAACTCCCGCATCTCCTAGAACAAAAACTTGCAATCATGTAAGTTTCTTTCATTTTTGCCTCTTATTTATATGTGAATTGACATTCAGCCTAATAGTACACACTGGTTTGAATTAAGTGAATTGGCATCAAGCCTAATAGTACACACCAGTTTTAATTTTAAATGAGGCTACACCTTATGTTCTTTTTGTGCATGTGCTACACTTTCTCGAGTACAAAATCTTATGATATGCACTAAGGTGTTCATGATTGGCTAGTGAACAGTGGTAAGATGGTTATTTATGCCTTTCTCAAAAGGATCAAGTCCGACAGTTAAATAACATATGACTTCAAGATCAAGACAAAGTGATTAATAACCACACACATCTTTCCCACACAACATGCACTACAAAGTTTCAACTAGTAAAGTGCAATAAATAAGCTCATCCAAGCTAAACAAGGTACACAAGACATGATATGTGTAAAAAGATTGACCAACCTTGTTTTCAGAAATCAAGAAAAGTAGTGTCAAACATAATTTTTGCTTTTTTTTTTTTTTTTTAAAGAGAAAACAAATAAATCCTAGAATGAAATGCATGAATGTAATGCAATGCAAGTCCTAGAACAAAAAGACACAAAAACCAAAGAACAATGGTCACAAAGGATAGAACAATGAAGCACAAGGACCCTGTCAGAAAGACTCAGTTAGATCGAGTCTTTTGCATCCAAAACTTTTTAGATGCACCACGAGCATTGGAGTTCTTATTCACATTAGAGTGATTCCCAACTCCAGGATTGGAATAAAGGTTTAACGCCTTTACCAATTCACTAATTAGTGCCATAGGATCTTGTGCTTGAGGCATAGGCACTTTTGGTTTCTTTACTCTCTTATCAGCTTGAAGCTTGAAACAGTTAGGACGGATATGTCCAGACTTACCACAATAATGACAAACCCAAGCAGGTTTACCATGCACCTTGTCCTTGGATTTGGTAGGCTTCTTAGGTTTGGATTCCCTTAAGTCTACCCTAAACTTCTTAGGTGGTGAAACTTCTACCGGTTTAACAACCTCACTCACAGGGGGTTTAACAGTTTTACTCAAAACCTTGCTCACAGAAGGAATAGAAGAAGAAGCAGGAACAAAGACAGTGGAATGGGGTGCAGAATCAAAAATGCTTTCAACATATCCTATCCCAGATTTATTAGAAGAACTCTTTTGAACATTCAGCATGTGATCAAGTTTAGAATTAGCAGATCTAGCAACAGATAAATCATGTTCCAAAATTCTAACTTTATCAAGCAAAAACATGTTTTCAGATTTAACATTATTCAAAAGTTCATTAGCATCAAACAATTTGACAAGCAAGTTCTTCTTTTCAAGCTCAAGAGCATCAATTTTCTTCAGGCCTAGATCAACTTTCATAGCATCCTTTGCAGCAATTTTGCAAAGTTTGTTGTAGGCCTCTTGAAGATTTGCATCTTCAGAGAGTTCCCATCAGCAGGATTCTCCTCAGCAGATATGCTTTCATTGACTTCAGTAGTAGCCATGAAAGTAATGAAATTTCCATCCTCGTCACAACCGGACTCATCATTAGAAACCTCATTATCACTAAGGGTTACAGCCATAGCTTTACCCTTATTTCTCAAAAAAGTAGGACATTCAGATTTGACATGACCATACCCTTGACAACCAAAACACTGAGTACCCAAAGAATTATTTGAAGATTGACCTACTTGTTCTCTAGGTTTTTCAAAATTATTAACCTTAGTGGGATCATTATTCCTAAAGTTTCTAGGTTCAACAGTGTTGGTATTCCTTGCCTTCCTATTAGTGTTTCTAAGGAAATTTCTAAAATTCTTGGCAAGGTAAGCTATCTCAGTAGGAGAGAGCTCATCATCAAATCCACTAGCCTCAACATCATCAACAGACTTAAGAGCCATTGATTTGGATTTGGTAGTCTTGGGTAGGTCAGACTCATAGGACTGAAGCGATCCTACAAGCTCATCCACAGGGATGGTGTCAACATCCTTACTTTTAGTAATGGCTGTTACTTTGGGTCTAAAGTCTTCAGTTAAGGATCTAAGTATCTTCCTAACAATCTTAGGTTGATCATAAACTTCACCCAAATTATAAGCAGAATTAACAATATCATTGAGTTTGGCATAAAACTCATCAAAGGTTTCATCATCAGACATTCTAATGCTTTCAAACCTAGAAGTTAATTGCTGCAATTTGTTTATCTTAATAGCCTTTGTGCCTTCATACACAGTTTGGAGGATTTTCCAAGCAGTATGAGCAATCTCAACATTAGAGATCCTCTTAAATTCCTCCATTGAAACAGTATTAAAAATGGCATTCATAGCTTTGCTATTAAATGCAGCTGCTTCTTTCTGAGAAGTTTGCCACTCATTCACAGGAGTAGTGGGCTTCTCCCAACCATATTCAACAGAGTTCCAAACTTTCTCATCAATGGATTTCAGGAATGCTTTCATCCTTACTTTCCAGTATGCATAGTTGTTCCCATCAAAGTGAGGAGGAACAAATAGAGAGTATCCATGCTCCATGACAACTGGGGTCAAGGATCAGCTCAAAGAAGAAAATCTCAAATACAAGAGCAACCCGCTCTGATACCACTTGATGGAAATTTAGACCCCTTAACACAAACAGATTGCGTAGCCTAGATTAATTAGCCAAGTTGTTACTTAGTCAAATTAAACAATTCTAGGTTAAAACAATCAAATAATCATATCATGCATATAAAACATATAAAGCAGCGGAAATAATAAATAACACAAGATATGATCACCCAGGAAACCACACGGAAAAACCTGGGGAGAATTTTACCCACCGATCCTCAAGGCAAAACAGAATCCACTAAGAAAGAATTGAAGTTCTTACAAAAGGACTTATAAGCTCTCCGCTTGACTTCCTAATGCTACCCACCAGTAAAACTTCCTGACACGACCACGCACAGGCTCCGAGTCCACGGACTACTTTTTTCTTTGTATTCCTTCAATTAGGTACAAGCTCCCCGCTTGTTTATCTTTAAGCTTCAATGGCAGCAACCAAGTTGATCATCAAGATGTTGAAGAATCTCAATCTTGAAAACCCTAAGCTATGTGTAAAGGAAAGCTCCTCTAGATCTCACAAGAGATTTACACACAACCGCAATGTATGAGCAACAATACAACTTGTGCAACTCTAAAAACGTGGCTAGGGTTTGCTTTATATACCTAGGGCAAAAACATAAAACCCTAAACGTTTTAATAGAGTTTGGGCTGAGCTGGAATTTCTGCAGAATCGCATCTGGGCCGATTTTCGATCGATCGAGAATTACATTCGATCGATCGAGCCAGGCCGAGAAGCACCAATGCTTCTGCAGTCACTCGATTCCAACTTTATAATATTTAACTAACTTTGAGCAAGCCTAAACAAGACTAAATACATTGTTTTGATCATGGTTTGCCAACATTACAAATTAGAGTTCTAAATACACAAAATCCTAAGACCTTAGAACCTAACAGATTCCACTCTTAAAATTCTGTTATGTGAATTTTTTTTTCATGGGATGAAAGTGTATTTTTTAGTTAAGTAGCCAAATGACTGAATCCTAAATGGAGAACCTAAGTAACAACACTTACGGTACTGTACCTAAGTTTTATCCTTATTATTATTATTATTTTGATAACTAAACTATACTCTTATTTAGTGGATTTGAAAAACATAAAGAATAGGTATAAGAACGTATTTAAAGATTAAATTAAGGCTAAACTATGTATTTAGTCCCTATCCTTTACATCAACCTTTTAATTGTGTCAATTTGGTTCCTAAAATTTCAATATCATGTCAATTTAGTTCCTACTGTTATCTTTTAGATAGAAATTGATGGCATTGCAAACGGCCAAAATAAAAAATTAGTTTATTGTCACATTAATGGAAACTAATTTTTTATTTTGGCTGTTAGTCACGTTAACAATTTCCATCCAGAAAATAATGACAGTGACTAAATTGATACGATACTAAATGGTTAGAGACCAAATTAACACAATTGAAAATTTAGGGATCAAATTAAAATATGACATAAAAGTTAGGGACCAAGTACATAGTTTATCCTTAAATTAACTATCTATAGCAAGAAAAATTATTGAATACTTCGAGAGTACCATAAATGCGTACTCCCTTCTCACACATGCATTATGGGTTTCATCATAAATTTAATTAGTGAAACCCACAGTCATGTGAGAGGGGAGAGTATGTATTTATGATACTCTGTGAGTACTCAAATAAAGATAATTAAAGGGATTGAAAAAAAAGCAAGATAAGATATGATTGGTAAGTGTCAAATTTAATTTTGGAATGAATTGCATATCTGGATATATATCCCAATTTTGTACAACAGAGTTATGAAATCCACAAGAATAAAAGAATGAGTTTTTCCATTTTAAAGACACTAAGTGTGGAACAAACAATAAATACTATTTGTTCCACTCTTACAGCATCCACATCAGTAGATGTAAACATTTGCAAAATATAAAAATACAAAAAGCAACAAATTTTACAAATTTTACCTCAAAAATCTTCTACATCAATCATTCTAAAACTGTATATATTTACACATTTGCTATAGTAATCGTGCACATATGCACGATTACTGTAGCTTGTGTATACCATTATTTTGTTAATTTCACGTTTTGTGCCTTTTTCTCTCTCTCTTCTTTGTGCAAAACAAATTGACTTCTCTCCTTATCATCTTTTTCCTCAGATACACATAAACACAAACACACCCGTACACACACACAAACACAAACACACAGACAAATCAACACAAAGATACACAAACACACCCACGCAAACAAACCAACAGAGAGACAGATCGGTGTTGGTGTTGGTCGCTTGTGGATTGGTGGATCGGTGATGGTGGCGCTAGATGCTTGTGAATCTGTGTTGGCGGCGGAGATCGGTGCTTGTGGGTAGATGAAGTCCGTGCTTGTGGGTTTTGATTCTTGTGGTGCTGGTGGGTTTTGATTCTTGTGGTTCTTGTGGTGGAGATTGGTGGTTGTGGTGGATAAATGATTTGACCATGAGAGGAAAAGGAAGAAGAAGATGCTTGTTGAGGGAGGTGATTTGACCATGAGGAAAGGAAGAAGGAGGAGTTTACTGTGAAAGGGAGAAGAAAGAAGTAGAAGAAGGACAAAGATTGGTCTGAGTCTCTGAGAGATGATATAAGAACAAAGAAAAAAGGATAAGTACAAAAGAAAAGATAAAAGATAGGGACAAAATAAAAATATAAAATTAAAAAAATATTATTATTTAAATAGAGGGGATTGTAAAATAGATGAATTGATATGAGTACTTTGGAAAAGTGGTAGTGTAAAATAGAAAAAGTAGGTTTTTAGTGTAAAATAGATGAAAAAATTTGGCCGGACTGATGCAATTGCTCTTAGTGTCTTTAAAATGGAAAACTTAAACATATCATACTACAGTTGGTAAATATAAAATAAAACAAAATAAATGAGAAAAAATACTAGCTTAGCTAGCACCTCCTAGTGCTTTTAAAGAAGAAGTTTAGAATTTGAGTTCTCCTCTCCATTATATATATTGAATTATAAAAAATGAGTTTATTTTATTTTATTCTATATTTTTAGTTACGTCCATATCAGCATCCTACCCAAATAACCTTGGAAGTCTCTTTGGAGTTCATACTCCATGTACATTTTAAAAAACAAATGTTACTATCGCTGTTGCTGCCCCCATATTTTCCAATTTTTTTTTCTAATTTTCTGTTCTTTCTTCTTAGGCTAAATTGCAAAGTACACCCCTAACATTTGGGGGTGACTGGATTTTACACCTCAACGTTTCGAAACTTTGATTTTACACCCCAACATTTGGTTCTGTTAACAAATCACACCCCCAGTTAGTTTTTGTTGTTAACTGCCAAGTCATCTTGCTGATGTGTTTTTCTTTAGCCAAATAAGCTTAAAATGACACAGTTGCAAAGGAAATGATGTGATGACTAGGCACATGCTAAATGACACCGTTTTGCCCAAAGAGAAAACAAACAAAATCTCAAAATCCTAAATCTAAACCCATGCACCAACCCTTAGCTCCCTAACCCACGAACTTATCCCCCCAAACTCCTCTTCTCCGCACTCAAATCCCAACCTCACACCTCTTATTTTCCCACAATCCCCACCAGATCCCTTCTCACGAAACCAACCACATCACCACCACCTTGCTCTAAATCCCACTCCAACACTTTCCTAAACTACTCTTGTGTCTTCACCCAAAACGCATATCTCTCCATCCCTTCTCTCTCTCTCTCTCTCCTCATCCTCCTCTTCTTCTATATCCTCATCAAAACCGCTGAAGACCACTTCTCCATTGTAACTACCAAGCTAATTAACCAATTGAATCTCTCTCCCACTATTGGTGTTGTTACTCTTTGGGCCTTAGGCAATGGCGCCCCTGATGTCTTCGCATCGGTCGCCGCGGCCCGAGGAGGCCAGTACTGAACTGGGTTTAGAGCAATACTCTCTGTGGGGACCTTTGTCTCTGCTTTTGTTGTTGGTTTTGTGGCAATCTACGCCGCACCCTTTTCGTTGAACCCTATGACTTTTGTGAGGGATGTGTTGTTTTACTTGGTGGCGGCATTGTTTTTGTTCTGTGTATCTTAGTGCCGAGATTTTTCTGTGGCAAGCTGTTGGGTTTTATGTGTTTTTTGTTGGGATTGTGTTTTGGATGGATTTTGGATTGGGTGGAGGGAGGAGGAAGATTGGGGCTGAGCTGGGTTTAGATTTAGGATTTTGAGATTTTGTTTGTTTTCTCTTTGGGCAAGATGGTGCCGTTTAGCATGTGCCTAGTCATCACATTATTTCCCTTGCAACTGTGTCGTTTTGAGCTTATTTGGCTAAAAAAAAACACGTCAACAAGATGACTTGGCAGTTAACAGTAAAAACTAACCAGTGGTGTGATTTGTTTACGGAACCAAACGTTGGGGTGTAAAATCAAAGTTTCGAAACGTTGGGGTGTAAAATCCAATCACCCCCAAATGTTAGGGGTGTACTTTGCAATTTAGCCTTCTTCTTATTATTAGAGAAACGAATTGCATGGGGTAAGTATTTTTTTTTTTCTTTTTCCGATTCCTCATATTTTCACTCAACCAAAAAACAAATATATATATATATATATATATATTTATCTTTTTTAATTTTTTGGGGTGAGGGGGACACACAGCTCTTTTAGTTTGGATATAAATATGCCATACCCTTGCATCTAGGAAACCCCTCCCGAGGTCTCATCATCATAGGAAAAAAAGATAGTCATTGTGATTTCTTTGGATCACTTTGTACAATCCCGGAGTGCTATATATATAGAAGCTAGCTATAGCTAGCTAAGGCGGACGACAATCATGGAAATGTCAGGTGATGTAGTAGAAGATAATCATAAAACCGAAGAAAGCCAGCCGGAGGAGGAGGTAGTTCCTCCACAACTACTCAAAGGGAAAAAACTTTCATGGCAAAAGTTGCGAAGATTCGACTCTTTAGAAATCGAATCCAGCAGCGTACAAGGTCATCATGCACATGGCTCCAAGGTCTCTTTCTACAAATTCACTTTTTTTTTGTTTTTTATTTTATATATATATATATATATATATAGATTCTGGCTACATAAGTAACATAACATCTTTAGATTCTTCACTGATGCATAAGTAACATATGATTGTTGAATTCTAAGACTGTAAAACCAATTTTTGGTTAAGCACTTAGATTGTTGAATTCTTTCTATATATATATATATATATATATATAGTTTTCGTGTCAAGGTCAGTCGAAAATCTGGACCGATCATATGAAAGATGTCATCAATCATACCACTTTCAGTTTCAATCAAATCTTTCACATAGGACGTAGGTGTAATGGACCATACTTTTTGGTTATAAACTTATAATACCGTTTTATAAAAAAATGATGTACATTTCGTTAATGTTCTAGTAAAGAATTCCAAATAAAATTGACAAAAAAGTAAGTAAAGCCCATTAAATAAATTTTCTTATTCATCTTTATTTATTTATTAATTGACATAAATTCCAATTTCAACGTTCAAATTTATAATTTGTGGTATATATTTTTAGACTGTGGCATGGACTGTGATATTGCACCTAGCATTTCAGAGCATTGGAATTGTGTACGGGGACATAGGCACATCACCACTATATGTGTTTGCAAGCACCTTCCCAAATGGCATCAAGCATAATGACGACATTTTGGGTGTTCTTTCTGTCATCTTTTACACCCTCACCTTGATCCCTTTGGTTAAATATGTTTTCATTGTCTTAAGGGCCAATGACAATGGTGATGGTAAGATTTTAGACCATTATTATTTTTTTAGTTTCTCTTATGTTAATATTGAAATACAAGTTGCACAAGTAGTTCACCAAGTGAATATATTTCTTTTTTTATTTCTTTGTCTTACTAGAATTGTTGATATGCGGGATGCCAGCTTTGTTTGGCTCATTCCAATTTTATTTTATTTTTTACCTGCTAACGTTTATTTATTTATTTTATAGTATAATGTATATACTAGTGTTAATTTCTTTAAAATTTTTTCACATCTCTCGCGTGTGTGTTAAAATACTTAATATTTTTTTTTTAAAAAGATATTAATTTTATGTGTTCAAGGCTAAATCTTTTAACCGTTCTTTTATCAAACATTAGTTCCCTTGCACAGATTTACACATTAATTTTAAAATTATTTATTTGAAAACTAAAGAAGTGAACGGGTAAATTTTCTAAGTGTAAAATTCTATTATAGTTATATCATCTTTTCCATATTCAGCTAGCTTCTTCTGATTCATATACCAAATATTCCTCCCACCTCAATTTTGTTCTTTGTTTAATTACTAGTGGATTAACTATGAAAAAAATGTTCACTCTCTCTCTAAAAAATAAAAATAAAAACCCTTCCACGCTAATTTTTTTCCAATTCCGTTTGGGGAGAATGTTTAGGCTTTGTCAATTTTTTATCCTTCAAAGAAGAATATATTGAATTTATAGTTTTTTAAAACAACATATTTTTCAAGACATTAAATAATTTTATTTAAATATAATAAACAAAATAAACTAAAAATAAATTCATTCAAACACCTATTAACAAATTTTACTCGGCACTAATTCCCAAATATTATAACAATGATTTATTATTTTAATAATATCTTTTTTGGGTATTTTTTGTTGGTACCTAATGGTAATAATATTATTTGTGATTTTTTTTGTCGGTTAGTTCAAATCATCCCCTTCTCTCTCACACTATTTATTATTATTATTATTATTAATTTTTAAAAGTACTCATATCTTTTTCAAAACATTTTAAGACTTTCTCTAAAGAAAAAGTTCACCACTCCGAACTCTAGTTTCTTCCAATTTCAAAGTGATAAAGTCTAAAACTTTCATGTGTCACATTGTCAGTCTGCCATTTTGTGAACGAACATTGGCCCAAGAAAAAAGAGAGTGAGAAAGACTAGGTTGTAACTGGGCAGTAAAGTAAGAATGGAGGGCATGCATTAACTAGGGAAAAGCTTGACTAGCCAGGTCCTTCTATATAAAGATCGATTCTGAACAACAGATTTTAGCGTCTTCTACCAATTAAGTCAAAAGTTCAGACTCTATAGGGCAAAACTGGAAGCACCTGGACTCTTTTCGAAGAATAAAATAATAATAAATCCCTTTTGTTTTGTGGTTAAACTACATATATATGAGCTCAGTGGGAGTCCATTTTCAAATATTTCCACTGCTTGTGAAGAAAATTGAGGCTGATGGTCCATATCTGATCCCCAGCTTGGGGGGATGAAGACATTTTAATATTCATGATCGAGCATGTATGCACGGGCCACCTGAAATATTATATTGTAATGTAATAGATCGACTTCAAAATAATGGTGCTTTTATATTGCTCATATCATATGGTTTTTCAAAAGTCTTTAACTTTCATTGACTAATCAAATTTATAATTCGTAATAAAAAAAGAAAAAGAAATTTGTAATACGCACAGATACAGAAAATACATGCACACACCCATATAAGAATTACCTGTTGTGAGTCAAGCTACATTGCAGGTATAATTTTATAGTCATTTTAGTCCGAGTTTAGATGACATCATGAACATTTTTTAAATAGGCTTCTGACTATTCTATTTTTTTTCTTCAAGAAACAACATGTCTTTGCCCAAAAAAAAAAAAAAGACTTGGAACGACTTTTTCGATTTAATAGTTTAGTTCCTTTAATAGAGAGAGATTACATAATAATCTTATTTATTAATTTATTGAATTTTTTCCTAAGAAACAAAATTAAAGAACATGAATTGGTATCCCTAATTATTAATGAGTAATTAAATTATTTCAGGAGGGACATTTGCTTTGTACTCTCTCATATGCCGATATGCGAAGGTCGGTTTGATCCCTAGTCAGCAGGCTGAGGATCAGGAGGTCTCAAATTTCCAGCTTCAGTTGCCAAGCAACCGTCTAAAGAGGGCATCTTGGCTTAAGTCTAAGCTGGAAAATAGCCAGTTTGCCAAGTTCTTCCTTTTGTTCGCCACCATGCTTGGTACTTCCATGGTGATTGGGGATGGTGTGCTCACTCCTTGCATATCAGGTTTGTTTATTTTCTTATTTTATGTTTCTCTAAAACTATAGCAATATAAAATAAAATATGTATAGGAATAGGACAATCACAACCGATGTCTCATATTTGGTGGGGACTATATTAGTTACTACCCCACATGTTGAAATATTGGTACATATAATCCTTACTAGTTACTACCCCACATGTTGAAATATTGGTACATATAATCCTTACTAGTTACTACCTTTATGACATAGCAAAGAAAAAAAAAAGTTACTACCTTTATCTTCCTCACATATTGTAGGAGAGAAAGTATCAATTCTAGAAGAAAAAGGAATTACAAAAAATAGAGAGGTTTTATTTTACTAGCCATTGATATCGTTTGAATAATTGGAAGCAAATACACTAAATACATTTAAACTAAGGTTTTAGAAATAGTTAAAAAATGTCATTGTCAAAAGAGAATAGTAAAATGGTATATGGAGTTTGAGTGTAACAATATTAATGATTTATGTTTCAAATTGTGCAATTCATAGAAGAGGCCGCCTTGATAATTTTTCTCGAATGTAGGCAAGGCATCTCTTGGCCGCATGTCATTTTCAATTTCTTAAAGATATATATTTGTTGGAATTTACTAGAGTTTCGTCTCTTACTCTCTCGCTCATTTTCTTCTTCGACTTTTGACTTTTTTCTTGTCACTTTTGATGGCAGTTTTATCAGCAGTGGGAGGGATCAAGGAAGCTACATCTGCAATGTCAGATGGTATTAACTACTACCCCACATAATGCAAAGCTCTTTCCTTTTATGGATTGCCAATTCAATTTTTTCTTTTTTGTTGCATGATGCATGATATATTTACAATATGACAATTTTTGACTCTCAAAAAAAAAAAAAAAAAAAAACGACAAATTTTCGTTTCCAACTTTGACTGCTAAGTAGTAGACAAAAATGACTGAATTTAATGACTTACAAACGGAATTTTGAATCCAATGAATCTTAAGGCCAGGCAAATGAGGCACGTTTTGAATTGGAATCTTTCTTTTTTCCAAAGGAAAATTAGACTATGGAAAATGAAATGTTCTTTTGTGGCCAAATTCAAGAAGACGACTCTTCTACGCATGGAAAAGCATAATATAATATGCATGTGTTTACACCCTATGTCACCTTGACAGTTACAGGGTCGATATATGCACAACAAATAGAAAGATAATTAGGTTAATTCTATTTTTCCGAATAATTAAGTCCAGATTGTAATTGTGTGATGGGCTGTTGAACGTGGATCTCTTTTAATTAAACCATTAATTCGTTAACTAAATGATATTCCCTTTCATTTTGAATCATATTTTTAAACATACTGTCATTTTGATCTATGTTGTCATCTCACTTATGGAAAACGCTGATATGATTACTGGATTACACTATTAGCTTAAAATTTCTTTTTCTATCATGAGATGATGACATAGACTATAATATTAGGAAGTTTATAAATATAAGGATTAATGAAATCACTACACCAAAATAAGTCTATTACATCAAATGTTAATACAACAACATTAGTATAGTGGTATAAGATACAATATTGTATCTATAAGTTAAAAATCATTGCAATAATAACTTTAAAGTGGTAAATTATCGCATTTACAATAATTAATTGCAATAACTTATAATTATCGATATTACTTTATGAAAATTTGTTGTAATAACTTAAAATAAAAATTTTAAATAAAGATATCATTACAATAACTTGATAACAATTATTTTTGCAATATATGACAACAAAAATTTTAAAGCGATATTTTATTGCAATAAAGATATCATTGTAATAATTTGATATTAATTATTTTACAATCTATTGCAATGACAAATATGAAACGAATATATCATTGCAATAACTTGATATTAATTATTTTACCATATATTGCAATGACAAATATGAAATAATTATTTATTACAATAAATATATCGTTATAATAAATTGTTTATTGCAACAATATATATATATATATATATATATCATTGTATCAAAATTGTCATTAAAATATTTAGTGATTATTGCAATGAAAGTTTTTATTGCACAAACTTATTACCTCAAAATTTATTGCAATAACTTGCATTAATTATTGCAATGACTTTGATATTATTATAATGATTTTTTTGTAGTTGTAATAAATATTTTTTCTTGTAGTAAAATAAAAAAACTTGAGGACCAAATTAAGAACGATACCAAAATACATGGGACCAAAAAGTATTTTTTTTGGGCCAATTTTTATATAGAAAACACTTTTAAACATACGTACAGGAACGGCCAATTTTAAACATCAAGCACTAAGTTTTGACTTTGCTATCATAAAAAAAAAAAAAGAAAAAAAAAAAGTTTTCACTTTGCCAAAACTAAGGGCACAGTAATCAAAAACTATCTGTACAAACTTTTTACTACTGGCATCCAAATGTGGTACCAGTTCTTATTGAAGCTCGAGTAGCTAAAATAGAAAAGTACATGTACCAACTTTTTAGGGACGATTAAATTATGATGCATAAATAAAATCAACCCAACTAATCCTTAATCCTAGTGTATCATATTATCATTTGTGTATTGCAATATTTACACTACAGCTTCTTTGTGTGCAGATATGATTGTTTGGATATCAGTTGCCATCTTGGTCCTCCTATTCAGTGCTCAAAGATTTGGAACTGACAAAGTGGGCTACACTTTTGCTCCAATAATTTGTATTTGGTTTGCATTCATTGGTGGAATTGGCATTTTCAATTTCTTCAAATTTGATACAACTGTTATCAAAGCTCTAAACCCACAATACATTTTCGACTATTTTAAGAGGAACAAAAAAGAAGCATGGATTTCCCTTGGTGGCACTGTTCTTTCTATAACAGGTTAGAATTTGGTTGCATAATGAATCTCTATATTTGGATAACTTGGAGAATCCATTAATAGAGTGTGTTTAAATGAAAACAAATGCAGGAACGGAAGCTCTATTTGCTGATGTTGGGCATTTCACAGTTAAGTCTATACAAATCAGTATGTGCTCAGTGATCTATCCGGCTCTCATATTGGCATATGCTGGACAAGCAGCCTTCCTTCGCAAGCACAATAACCTTATTGGGGACCCCTTCTTCCAGTCTATACCACGTAAAACAATTAATTCAGTCTGCTTATTTTATTTCTATTTTTTTTTTTATCTTTTTGAAAATTGGATTGTTTAAAAAACTTGCATCTTAGAAAAAAGAAGAGAAATTTAAAAAAATTGTACTTTCAAAATGTGCGGTTTGAAACTGTTGTTTATATTCAACAGTGGCTCTAGGAATTTTGTTCAGGGTGTTTCTTAAGAAGCATAAATTACACAATCTTATTTCCTTTTAGCCTTTAGGTAATTAGGTTTGATTCAATGTTATTAATTCCGTTTTGTTCCAGCCGGAACGGTTGGAAAATACTGTGCCGGTAAACAAACTGGAATAGTAATCCACCCTATTTCACTTTGAAAAAATTTTGAGTCATTCCGGTCTATTTCGAATGTTTCGGGACATTTCGGTAAATATCGGCCGAAATTCAAGGTAAATAAATTGTACTTTCAAAATGTGTAGTTTGAAACTGTTGTACCAAACTATTGTTTATATTTTGCTTGATGAGGTTCATCACATTTACCTTTGTTTATAATGTGTTATATTTTGACTGACCGTGGTGGTTACTTATGATGCAGGTTCTTTGTATTGGCCAGTGTTTGTTATAGCTGTATTGGCAGCCATCATAGCAAGCCAAGCTATGATTTCAGGATCTTTCTCTATAATCCAGCAATCATTATCACTAGGGTGCTTCCCTCGTGTGAAAATTGTGCATACATCGGCTAAGTATGAAGGACAAGTTTACATACCAGAAATTAATTACCTTCTAATGTTGGCTTGTGTTGGGGTCACATTAGGATTCAGAAGCACCGCAAGGATTGGCAATGCATATGGTAAAATTGCCAATAACTTCTACAAAATTATCATTTAATAGCCTCTTTGTCAATTAAAATTTTTAACCTACGTTCTTTACTGCATGCAGGTATAGCAGTGGTGTTTGTTATGACTCTCACATCGTCCTTCCTAGTACTAATCATGATAATGATATGGAAAACCCACATACTTCTCATTATCTCCTACGTTCTTGTTATTGGCACTATTGAGCTTATCTATTTAAGCTCAGTCCTCTACAAATTTGACCAAGGAGGATATCTTCCCCTAGCCTTTGCTGCAATATTAATGATTATTATGTATGTTTGGAATGATGTGCATAGAAGCAAGTACTATTATGAGCTTGATCATAAAATCTCTGCTGATAAGCTCAGGGAAGTTGTTACTAGCACAAACTTGAGTCAAATGCCTGGGCTAGCCATATTCTACTCAGAGCTGGTTCAGGGTATCCCACCCATTTTCAAGCACTATGTTTCAAATGTGCCTGCGTTGCATTCGGTCCTTATTTTTGTGTCCATCAAGTCACTACCTATAGGTAAGGTTCCAGTCGATGAACGCTTCCTCTTTCGTCGAGTGGAGCCTTATAAGCTCAATGTGTTCCGTTGTGTTGTGAGATATGGATACACAGATGTGCGCAATGAGCAAGAGCCTTTTGAGAACTTGTTGATCGAAAAGTTGAAAGGGTTTATTGCTGATGGTGAATTTTGGTTGTCCCAGAATGATCTCAACAAGGATGATGATAGTGGAGAATATTTAGACGAAGGGGAGGTTGATGGAGAGAATAATGAACATAAGGATGTAAAGCAAGTTGATGAAGAGAAGCGACAAGAGGCAATAGACAAAGAGATTGAGGCAGTGAACCAGGCATGGCGTGCTGGAGTTGTACACTTGATTGGTGAGAATGAAGTGGTTGCAAGCAAAGGAGCTAGTGTAGCGAGGAGAATTATAATAGATTATGCTTACAATTTCTTGAAGAGAAATTTGAGGCAAAGTGAGAAAGTGTTTGATATTCCTCACAAGCGAATGCTAAAAGTTGGCATGACTTATGAACTTTAGAACATGATTTGACGATGTTGGGATACAATGGGAGAAGCTATGGTGATCGTTGTCTCTCACACCTTAATTATCGGTTGCCACTTGTGATATTAATTCTGTACATTAAGAATAAGCATCGTAATTTTGTACATGACAGAGGAATAGCTCATTTA
>CM042484.1:12427500-12585000 GCA_023621385.1 Quercus gilva | reverse complement strand
CGACCTAAGATCTTCATTTTATTTTTGTAGATGGTCCAAATGAGTGTCCTTTTCCACTATATTCATCCTTAATTCTTTAGCTAAATTCTTCAACTCTACCACCTCAGCCTCTAGCTTCATCCTTTCCCTCATCCTACGGCTTGACTCCTTCTCCATATCATGGATTTTAGCCTCATTCTTAACCCTGGTGTGGCCTAACTTGTAGGCTTGCTTAGGCGCTGCCATAAACTTTGATGTAACCTATATCAAAGGAACACAGACGAAAGAAAATGAAATGAAACTTAGACCCAAGGAAGCAAAAATCAAGCTAAGGACGAGTTATAATACCTTGAAAAGGTCATGAACAGTGGATCATTCAAACTCTTTCATGGACATGTTGTAGCAAATAGAAATGTCTCCATCAATGACGTATGGTTGAATTTCTCCCAAGCCAGGTCTTCACTTTCAAGAAGAGTCATGGGGGCAGCACTGGAAGGCTTAGATATGTTAACACCAGGACGAGCAGGAGAAGTGCCAGCTCTAGATTTGGTTGTTGGGGGTAGGGTGATCAAGAACCACGACAGGAGTGGACATTGTTGAAGGATCAACCTTTTATTTCTTGTTGCCTCGACGACTAAGAGGGTTCCTAGTATCCACTCTTTTGGACACCGTCTTCTTTCTCTTCGATGAGGCATGAGGGACGAGCTTTGTCGTGGACGAAGCTAGAGGATGAGACTAGTTAATAGCCTCTTCCTCAATCTCATCTCCAGTAACGCATTTCCCTTTGTTTTCCTTCATGGTTGCCATTCAAAAACAAAAAAAAAACAAAAAAAAAAACTCACTTCTTCGGGTGGTAAGCTCATAGGTAAGCACTTCTTCGGTGGGTTCAGGTCCAAGTCCCCAATTTGCAAGACGGCGAAGTGTCACCATCAGTGAAACGTCCTATTCACAAAAGAACGAGCTCGCTGGACACTGTCTAGATAGAACTTGGACAGAGCAGGTCGTCTCACAGCTGCAAAAGAGAAAAAAATTAGACAAGTATGATAAGGAAAAATAAAGTAAAGGGTGGAAAATAATAAACCTTCTGGACAAAAATGACCCATTTCACCAATATAAGAAGGAAATGGATCCCTGCCTACTTCCACAGGGTTTCCTGCCCAGAAACTAGAGATGAAGAAAAACTCTATCTTTCATCTCCTATCAGACGTGGGGAGGGACCTAACCAACCTACAGTGGGAACCCTTCACTGAAAACTGATAAAAGCCCAAAGATTAACTAATCTCAAAGGACTTATAACAGTAAAGAAACTCGTCCATAGTAAGAGGACGGTTTCCGTCAAAAACTTCCTTCCACAGCACTTGCATGGATACGATGAGCCTCCATGTATTGGAGTTAAGTTGGTTTATACCTATACCCAGCCTGTGAAGAATCTCCCTAGCAAAAGCGTTGGAAGGCAACCTAAGACCACCCAGCAAGTAAGTCTCGTATATACCAACTCCAAGACGAGGGGAATAACACCATTCACCTCGGATAGCTAAACGAGGATTCTGATCGTCTGGGATCTGATACCAACTCTTAATGGAACCTTATTTTTTCTCATCTGTCTCAGAAGGAACACCTATTGCGTAGCAATACAAGACATCCTCCTCTTCGCCTGTGTTAGAGACATATTTTATGTAAATTGGCTAATCTTTTGACAAAACGCACTTTACTTGTAATTGGGTAGATCTGTGATGGGTTTAGTACTTTATGAAACAAGTGTTCAAGTTAAGTATTGAAGATGTGTAAATCTGACCAAGAAACAAGTGAAAGAAGTGCTGTTCATTAAAGCTCGACATAAGTCTCGACAGAATCATTTCTATCGAGATTTAATGTTGAAACTTGATAGAAGCTCGACACAAACTGTAGTTGTCAAGAATTACGAAATCAGACTTTTCAGATCTGATTACACGCATATTCCTATGTATTTGTGTAGGGTTTCTTTTCATACAACCCTAAACATATATAAAGATTATTTTAAGGGCCGTCATAAGATGATGCAAAAAATTATACATGCAGAAAATGCCCTAGTTCATTATTCTCTCTGTAGAAGTTATTGCGTCTTTATGTTAAGGGTTTTGTGACCAAGGAGCTTCCTAATCTTCATTGTTGATGAACTAAAGAACTTTGCAGCCAACAATCTTCTTCAAGTTTATGAGTTATTCATGTACTGAGATCTGTGCATCATTAGTTAGTCATGTATTGGGATTCGTGCATTGAACGGAAAGATTACCGCTACAATACAAGTCCAATTGAGTATTGTGGTAAGGGTTCAATTGTAGGTTGGTATTTTAGGATAGACCAAAGGGTTTGGTAAGATTCCTTATACTTGTAATCACTTGTGATTAATAATAGTGGATTATTGGCAGTGGTGACCTTAAAATCACTCGGTGGGGTTTTGTCTCGGTGGTTTTCCCCATTCATAAACAAATCACTAGTGTCAAATTTATTTTTTGCTGCATTTAGTGTAATTGGTGATTTGTTTGTGCTGCCATGCTATTGCATGTAATTTGACTAATTAATTAATTTGGGTAATTAATTAATTTTCAAGGGGTCAATTCATTTTAACCCAACAACCTAAAGAAGGGATGGATGCTGGTATGCGAGAGGACGGGCCAGCCAACGAACTTGACACTGTCCTCTGCCTTAACTCTTCCTGGAGAACCTCTAAAGGAACCCTAGGCGAGTAATGCTCGTCCGAAGAACTACTCACACTATTGTCACTCCCACTACTACTACTATTATTGCTCTCGTCATGATATTCATCTATCTCTCTCTCATCGCTGTTACTAGACGAGGACGCTGTGATAGCCATTTTGAAAAAGAACTTAAGAAGGAAACCTATAAACAGGGAAAGGAGGATACCTTATTCTAGACGAAGACGACTAAGGACGAGAGGAAACTTCTAGACGGTGCACAGCACGACTGATGTCAAGCAAGGAAATATGAGAAATGTGAGAGGGTAAGAGGGATATTCTCCTATTTATAGCCAATAGGATGGGACATTAAAGCGACATTGACCAACTAAAATGTGCCACGTGTCACATTTTTGAAAAACAAAGCGACGCGACCTAAAAGCCTCTAAGATTGAGCCACGTGTCAACTTCCTTGGCATATCCCCTAAATATTCCTTTAATAAGTAATTAATGATTTAAGAAACAATGATGGCATGGACGACACAAGGACAAGGGGGCAACTAATGGGGATCAGGTTAAGGATATTCGTCCATGGTGGTCGTCCACAGTCACTACGTCCATAACTTGATCAAATCTAAAAAACCTTAAGAAGAGGAGAATAAGGACATTGTACTTAGGAACAATATATGTCCCTTTATAACAAGATCAGGTTAGTCGTCCATAGCGCAAAAGTAAGGATGCCCAAATAAAACTTAGTGATTTTTACAAAAGAACTTCTCATAAAATTCCTTATGATTTGACCATAATATGCTACTCTCAAAATGTGGAAGGAGTTCCTCGTAATTTGCTCCACGTACTCCATTTACCCATTAACTACTCACATCACCCACGATGGTGGTGGATCCGAATAAGTAGACCCACTCAAAACTCTCTATAAAAGAAACAAGTCCCATTCACTTGAGGTAAGTTCTACTATTCACAATTTCCCATTCTTGTGACTTAACCGTTGGAGGGTCCTTAGTCGGGCTACACTGGTCACCCTTGACCTTGATAGTTCCTTTTCTTTTTCTTCTTTTTTTTTTTTTTTTTTTTTTTTTTTTTTTTTTTTTTTTTTTTTTTTTTTTTTTTTTTCAGGATCAAAGAGCCAACACCATAATCCGAAGTATTACAGTCTACTGATCTTCGTGCATTATCAGATATTTTTGGTAATTTTCTCCAATCTTGTTTATGCCGACATGTCAAGTTATTATTGTAGCAACATAACTCTACATATGGACTTACCACTAACATAGCTTTTAATAGTACTAATCACACCATACCATATCAAGAGTTGTTAAAATGATCGTGTGTCTATATTTATTGCTTTCATGTTAGTTTATATATTGTAACTTGGAATGAGAGACATAATCAAGCACCAAAATATCACAACTCTCATAAAATTTTGTGATGTTTGGATACACCAATAGTTGCAATATTTAAAATTGTTAACAAG
The DNA here is from genome assembly GCA_023621385.1 of Quercus gilva. NCBI lineage: Eukaryota > Viridiplantae > Streptophyta > Magnoliopsida > Fagales > Fagaceae > Quercus > Quercus gilva. The sequence continues at coordinate 12,580,854 of CM042484.1, read as the reverse complement.
TACAGTTGTGCACTTTTAAAATCAACGTACGATTGAAATTATGTGGTAAAAAAGTCACTAAAGCTTATAAACACATAAATATATATGAAATAAACAAATCTACATACCATATTTTATGCACCAAATACTATATGGTTACTCATCTTTCATTTATTAAGTTACCAATTGACTAGAGTTGGTCTTAGAGGTCATCCTAGGGTTCGGGAGAGTTAATGGATCTAGGTCCAAATTTGCCATCTTGTTATCTAGCAAGACCTACCATACCTTACAGTCTACACAACTTAACAATACAATAATAACTTAACATTTAATAACACGACTAAATCGCGTAAGTCAATATAAAACACAATTTTAACAGTGACCAAAAAAAAAAAAAAAAAAAAAGAAGAAGAAGAAGAAAAAATGATCATACCAAAATGTTTAATAACAAGATAATATTAGTCTTTTTTTTGTTGTTGTCGAGAAAGACGATAATATTAGTCTTGGTTTGTTAAAAGGACAATTTAAATAATATAAACCAAATATTTCAAATTTAATATGAACTATGTCTCTCATGTTGGAGAGGACCTCAAATGCGGATTTGGGTTAGGTAAAATCATTTGGGTTAATTTAATAAAAAATAGATACAACATTTAGTACAAACTATAATGTTTAATAAAAGTAATAGAATTAAATGGAAGAATTAAAAGAGCTCATTTATTAATTAAGGAATAAAATGCATCATTTGAAACATTAACCAAATACATTCAAAGCGTGTAAGCTTGTAGATGTAGTGTAGGATCAACATTATTTTGAAATCTCATTTTAAAACAAAAATTTGAAAAAATATGTAGTTTTTGCCTTAAGGAAGAAATAATTTTTTTAAAAGAAAAATAAAAAAATGAGTATTGTAAGGACACAATTTGGCTCCCTAGCCCAAGGGATGAATGAGTTTAGGCCCAAAAAACCCAATACAATGAATTTGTAAAGAGTGAGTTGGAAAACTGGGCTTTAATGAGTTAGACAACAAGTAAAGTGGATCCAGATGACAAGAAAATGAAGATAAACTGGTTTAATCTAAAGAAAATTGTCCTCGACACAATTCAAAGAGATCAGTTCTTATATATTTCTTCTTAAGTTTGATTACATGTTCAACTTTTGGTTGTTACAGTGTTTTTCTCTTAATTTCTGGATCCCTTTCCTTCAGGGTCTTCTTTCTGTTTTATACTCTCTTACTTCCTTCATCTCTACACTCCACGTGTAGAGTAGATTGCTGATGTTGATCATAGTTACAAAGCATTCAATGCGATGGTAGCAGCTTTCTCTTTAGATATTTTATGATTTCCCTCCATCCTGCGCTTTTGTGATGCTTATCTGTATTAATAGAATTTCTTAGAACGTTGCCCTAGATGGTAGACCACCCATTCGGACCTCGGTTTTGCTCAGCTGAGGAGGCATTCATCCTCAAACTACCCTCGTGGTCCCTTATGATCAAAATTAATCTCTTCACTTACTAACACGGACTCTCATGATAATGTTCACCCCTCCTTGGACTACTTCATGTTCTCGGATTGGGCCCTCAACTCAATATGTACATATATATATATATATATATATATTGTTGGGCCTAACGCCCGTACAAGTATTTTTTAATTGGGAAAATTTATCAAGTATTTTTAGAAAATTTTGATGAAAAAAGAAAAAAATTATGTTTTGACAGTTTTATATATTTCCAATGCAATTGGTATTAAATTTTATCTAAAATGATATATTGGAAAAGAGAAATGTTATAGATGGCCAAAAAAAAAAAAATTTAAGGTCTAAATTCAAATTAAAACTAATAATAAATTAAAATCTCTAATTTGTTTTTAGGGGTTTAAAAGTGTTGTGTACGGATTCTCATTAGCAAATATCTAACGGATCCTTTTTAAATTGGAAGAAAAAGGAGCAACGATATCGTTTTAAGTCCAACGTGAACTCCACTGTCGCTTTCCGTATATTTCTCTAACTCCTTCCGCGAAAACCAAACTGGCACGATTAGCATATACGAGTTACAGGACAACTAGACACTCATCTTTCAGACACAACGGACATTCCTCCATGCGCAACCAATTTCCAAAACTCATTTCGTTTTCAGTTCTGATCTCCCAAATCAAATCCAATCCAATCCAAAACCTCTCCTCTCTCTCTCTCTCATTCAAGAAACTTCCACCTTCTAAAACCCAAAAACAACACAACTCTCTTTCAAAACTCAAATCCCTAAACTCCGCACTCTCAATCTCCATAGCCGATAGCAATGGACAAAGAGATCGAGATCCTCACACGCCTCGTCGCGAACCACCTCCACCTAGCTCAGTTCGAGCCACTCCGAGCAGTTCTCCTCGCTCTCCGATCCCGGAACCCGGACCTCGCTCTCGCCGTCCTCCAAACAATCGTGGCTCGATCGGGCCGTTTCCAGAACATTCTATGGTCTGACTCGTGTCCATCTCCGCCTCTCCTCACCTACATGTCCACTCTCGAACTCTTGCAGCAATTCGACGACAACAGTAATGCCTCGTCGGCGTGGAGCTTCGATCCCGAAACGCTCCGGCTACGCGCCGAGTTCTTGTTACTAGTTCAGCACCTGATCGACCGGGTCTCGGAGAGCATGCGGAACAATTTCGATCTCCAAAGCTTGGAGAAAGAGGTGTTGAACGGGAGCGAGGGTTACGACGAGCGAGCGGAGGTTTTGGAGAGGGAAAAGTGCGAGGAATTGAGAGATGTGAATGGCGGATTCGATGAGTGTGTGAGGGTTTTGGATAGGGTTTTAGAATTGGGGGTTAGGAGGTTGAAGCCAGATGCTGATGTTGATGTTGATGGTAATGGCAATGATATTGATATGAGTTCGGTTGAGGAAAGCGAATTGGCGTGTTTGAAGAGAGTGATATTGGATTACGCGGATGTTTTTGATGCATTGTGTTGGAATATACAGCGGCAAGTTAGGGGTTGGGAGGGTTTTGATTCTGGTTTAGCTGAAACAGCGCGGTCCGAGGAGGAGGGGGAGGATCTGAGGGTTTTGGGGTTGATTCAAAGGAGTGTTCAGTTAGCTCACTTGGATACTATTAAGGAATGCTTGAAGGAGGGTAATGTAGATGGAGCGGTTCCTCGAATTCGTTTTCTTCACACTGATTATGGTGTGGAAGAGGCTGAGTATCGGTATGTATAGTATTTGGCTTTACATCCCTTTTGATGCAATTTAAGACTGTGATTACAGTGTTTTCTGTATTTTACTCTCTTAGATATAATTTTCAGTTTCCTTTTTACTATTTACATCATAATGGAGCTTGTGGGTAATTGGAGTTCATTCTTGGGGACATGAAATTGCACGATCATGAACTTCAATCTGCTTTGCATTTTGTTGGAAGCTGGAATTATTGTTTGTTGTGAAGTACGACGTTATGAACTCCGGTGAAATATGAAAGTATCTCATGATTTTTCTTGTTCTTGCTAATGTTGTGAGCACTAAGTTATACTTTTTAAGGTGATATTTTTGCTGCTCTCTTAAGTACCTATTTCTTTTGTTATAGTTCAGAATGTAGTTTATGATTGTATTTCATTTGTAATGTTTGTTTTTTGGGGGATTAGGTAATAAACATAGATTAAAAAAGCGCAAAAAGGTTGCACCACTGTAGTACACTAGAGGTTGACGTGAAAAATACAACTATACTAATCCCTAAAGTTTAGCAACTCTACGAAATCCAACGTAGTAGAAAAAGAAAAACAACTTGTCGCAGCTATTTATTCATATAATGTTCTAACAAAAGCTCTATGTATAGAACTACACTCTGTCCTTCCAATGTTCAATAATTCTGTTCAAGCCAAATACACCACAAAAGACCCAATGGCACAATGTTCTTATTTATAGCATTTTTGTGTTTCCTCAATCAATCTCTCAAACAAGCCAACAAATGTACCATAAAGTAGGACTACATTGGTTCGGTTTATAGACTTGCTTAAGAGAAAGGGATTTTGATTTTAACATGGTTCTATGTTTGTCATGTGCTTACAGACACATGCACATCCTTGGTTACTTTTCATCGATAAAATGAGAAAGGATCTACTCTTTTACAGGGAATGTATGCAAGAGTAAAACAACTTATTTTAAAAAAAAAATTACAAGAATAAAACCCAAAAGCAAAAGTAAAGAAAAACAATTAATTTCTAAAGTTCAACATTTGTAGAATTTCAAGGAAACTTGCCAATGATGCCAACTAATGTGACCAATAAGTTGGAGAAACTTCGGAGGGATTTCCTGTGGGGAGGCATTGGTGACACTAAGAAATTCCATTTGGTGGATTGAAGAGCGGTTTGCTCCCCTGTTAAAGGGGACCATAGTGTCTTCATATCTAGCTGACTCATCATGGGTGAAGGATGGTGTTGGAATCATCAATATATCCGTCCTTTCTAGGATTGGGAGTTATTAGATTTTGATACTTTTCTTGGGGTACTATATGATAATTGCCTACCTTGTCTGGTCAAGACCAAGCATTGTGGTTGCGATCGAAGAATGGAATGTTTGAGTGAGATCATAGTATAATGCTTTTAGGGGTCCTACAGGAGTCTCTTTCCTATGGAAGATCATCTGGATGGCTAACATTCCAGAAAAGAGAAAGGTGGCATTTTTGTGTGGACTGCAGCCCTTGGGAGAATTCAAATAGTGGATAACCTTTGGAAGCATCACATTTTAATTTTTGATTGGTGTTGTGTGTGTAGTGGGGAATCTATAGATCATTTGCTCTTCCATTGCTCTATTGCATCTGGTATATGATCCTCTTATCTTTACTTTGGTCGGGCATTGCTTGGGTGATACTCAAATATTTGATTTAACTTTTGGAATGCTGTCAAGATTGGTTTTAGCGCCTTAGAGGAGCCAAGGTGTGGCGAGCCTTGCCCTTGTGCATCATGTGGAATTGGTGGCTTGAAAGAAACAGACGGGTCTTTGATGGCATCAAAGTTCCTGCCCATATCATCAATGAGCGTATTTTGCGGACATTGTTTGATTGGATACATGCTCCAGGCTGCAACTCTTCATGTCTTTTGTTGATTTTATTGACACTCTTTCATTTTGAGTTGTATTCTTTGAATTCAGCTAGTGCACATCCTTTGTGTCTTTCCCTTTTTCTTTTCTAATACAATTATTACTTATCAAGAAAAGGAAACTTGCCAATGAGCTCTACCTCAAATGACACCTCCTCTTTGTGTAAGAGTAAGGTGGACGGTAAGGTCTTGGCTTCAAGACCCACTGCGTACATGTGTAACTTACTAATTAAAAAAAAAGAAGAAGAAAAAGAAAATCCAGGAAACTTGTTTAAGATAGTGGATGCATGGCCTTAATCCACTCATGGAGAGGCCTTAGGAATAGATGCTTCAATCTACCATTGCCTCTCTTCCCTACCTACACAAATTATCTGTTGTAAGGATATTTCCCATCATCTTTGTCCATTCAAAAAAAGCTCCTCTTGGCAAAGCTTTAACTCCCCATATGATTCTTCAAGGTTTTTACCCCCTTCCGCAATTTCAAAACTCTATGGTAGAGTTTTTACTTAAAAACCTGGCTTGTTGATGGAAGCCAAAATCAAGAATCCAAATCATCCTAGTTAATTTAATCCGAACAATGTAAAGATCCTCTAAAATGAAGTGAAAGAGGGTTCCAATGAATGCCGCCATTTGTCTAGTCTAAGTGATTTGCCACCTTTACGTCTGTATCCCTAATGTTTTAAAGTTTGAGATATGCATTCTCAAGGAAAGTGTCTCCTCACCAATCACCATTCCAGAATTGGATGTAGATCCATTCCGGCCTTGAACTGAGTAAACCTCAAAAATTTGGCCCGCCCATTCCCAACTTGCTTCCATAGACTCATTCCATATGACGTTAATGGTTTGATACAGATCTTGTGTATGGGAACCATTTCCTTTGTTGAATAAAAATATTTTACTTATATACATAAAAAAGCCCACTCCATATGGTCCTCTAACAATATCTGAACACCATCCACCCTAAGACATTTGTAATCTATTTATCTCTTGTATATACCTCCACAGCCATTTCCTAAGTGGTGTTTGGTTGAAAACCAGTAGCTTCCTAATCCCAAGCCACCTGATGAAATGAGATTGCAAATCACATTCCAATTTACTAGATGGCTTGGGATTGCGAATCTAAAAATCATTTATTGGTACATAACTTGATTGAGGTAAATCCATGACTTCAATTCAGTTCTTTTTTTCTAGTCTGACTAATCCACCACCTGAACCTTGAATTGCCTTGTCTTATGACTCATTGATCAAATAGATTAATTTTTTGAAAGAACTGTTCAAGAAACAAGTGATTCCTTTTCTCGCTACCAGTTGATTCCAGACATATTCCTCTTGTTCCATCAACCAATCTTATTCTTGAATCTTTTAACACCTCTCCCATGCCTTGCCATGGAAAGTTATTTTGGAGCTTTTTCATTCTATTCTCTGCACCAACTGGCAATGGAAAGAAGAAAGACAATAAGTTGGGAGGGTAGACAACATAATTTTTATAAGAGTAATCCTTTGACAAGTGCATTTTCATGCTATTAATGTTTCATGAGCTTTGGTGATCTTGATATGACTGCTCATTTTATTTTGAAATTAAGTCCTTGAGAATTGTTTAAAATTTTGTTTGTTCTATCTTGCGGTTTGGAAAAGAGACCTTTGTTGACATCAATCTTTAATATTTTTGCTTATTTCTCAATAAGATCCATGTCTAGTTTTTTTGTTTTCTTGTCCTGTCTCTTGAGAAACTTGTCTATATGTTTTGCTTCTCTTCTAGATATTTATTTGCATTTTCCTTTCTTGTACCTCACAGCATGGTTTTGCAAGATCTAATCAGAAGTGTTTCGTCAAGAAAGGGTATTTTTGGAGACTCATGGCATGCAGTGCGAGAAAAATTTCTAGGGATCTATGGAGAAGCTCTCTCATCAAATTGCAGAGATCTCGTTCAAATTATTCAGGTAATAACTTTGCCCTTTTCTTGTAAGGGGTCTGATTGGTAGCTTCTTGGCCAGCTATGGCTGGCATGATGTCAACATTAATTTTCCTTCAAGCAGATGAGTGAATCTGGTATTCTGGTAAGAGTATATGGTGACTATAGTATTTTGTTCAACCTATGTCAGATGGCTAGGAGGTTTGGGGGCTGTTAGTCAATCCCCTAATCCTAGGTAACTTGGTACTATCTGGCTGGTTTTCATTTTTTTTGCCTAGTGCACCTCAGGTCAAAGTGAACTTAAGTTAGAATTCATGTGAACTGTTTAGCAGTAAGTAGCTCACTTTGTTGAAGTCCCAGAATGTCCCCTTGGCTCCTATGTGTATGATTCTGTTGTTATTTTGATGTTTGAAGCTAAAGATTTACAATGTAATGTACATTCAAAATTGATTGTCTTTAGACATTGTTAGTAGTGCCGAAAGTTGTCTCTAAGCACATTCTCTCGGATAAAGTTGAAAGATCATCAGTTTGAACATTATCCATTAATGGCTAATACATATTGTCAATTTTCTTCCTTGAAGATGTATTTGACTTGACTTGCTGCAGGTGATTCAAGATGAGTTTCTTTCTGAAGAGATTGAGACGTATAAAGCTCTTGATAACAGCCAGATTCCACCTCCTCTTGAGTGCTTTCTAAGACATCTTGCAGAGTTGAAATCTGATACAAATGTATATGAGAAGACTTCATCGTTGAATGTGGCAGTCAGTTCTTGCATGAGAGATATGTACCATTATGCTCGTGTTTCTAATTTACATGTACTTGAATGTGTCATGGATTGTACCCTATCTGCTGTGAAGAGGGAGCAGCTTCAAGAAGCTAGCAATGTATGTGTCCAGTTTTATCTTTAAATTGAATATGTGAGTATGAAATCGATGGTTAGCGTTATTGAAATTTAATTTCCAATGCTGAATTGATGGTAGCTGTACTCTTACAATCCTTATTGGTCTGGTTATGTGGCAGGTTCTTATGTTATTTCCTCGACTTCAGCCCTTGGTGGCTTCCATGGGTTGGGATTTATTGTCTGGTAAAACAACAGCACGGAGGAGTTTAATGCAACAGCTGTGGACAAGTAAGTCTCAGGTACTTCGGCTGGAAGAATCTTCACTCTATGGTAATCAATCAGATGAGGTAATAACTTTTCCTAAAACTTTTATGGGTACAACTCTATTTGATACAAGCTGATCACATACATAAAAGATCAGCAGAAATATATAATTTGTTTTTTTATCTTGGCAGATATCTTGTGTGGAACATCTTTGTGATAATTTGTGTTATCAGCTTGATGTTGCCTCTTTTGTTGCCTGTGTCAATTCTGGTCGATCATGGAATTCAAAATTCTCATTGTTGTTATCTGGAAAAGAACAAATAGCATTAGCAGAGGAAGTTGCCCAGTCAGACTCTTTTGTTGAGAACTTTGTGTTGGAAAGACTCTCTGTACAAAGTCCGCTTCGGGTAAGAATGTATGTACTTAATTGACTTAGAAATGCTAGGCAATATTATCTACCTATGTGAACTGGATGTTCACTTGTACTGAATATACACATTAGAGTATGTTGGGAAGTTTAGAGGTAGAGGACAGTTAGATGATTAAAGCGGGGGAGGGAGAAGAGGAGAGGAGAGGGAATAGTTATCAAATTCATTTTACTTTTCAAAAAAAGTTATCAAATTCATTTGTTTGGGTGTTTTAAAAAATAAAATGGGAGAGAGAGAGGAGAAGATATATCTTGCTTTGTCTTGTTACAAGGGGGAAGAGGAGAGCATAAAATATTATATAAGTTTTACAATACAGTGAGACAAGTGATTTAGGTTTGTTTAGACATTATTGAAATTTTGATAAATTGTTAATGGTAAAAAGGGAAGTTCAGAAAAATTCATTAAACAATGTATCATCTACCACCAAATTCCCCTATTTGAGAAAGTTTTTAAAAAAAGTGAATTTGAGAAAGAAGGTATCCCTCCAAATCCTCTCAAATATTCCCCTATATGTATTATTTCTTCTTCTTTTATTATTATTGTTGTAATTTTTGAAGTGTTAAGTTGTGACACAGCATCTTTTCTGTAGGTATTGTTTGATGTTGTTCCGGGCATAAAATTCCAGGAAGCTATTGAATTGATCAGCATGCAGCCAATTGCTTCTCCGACAGATGCTTGGAAGAGGTGTATATGCAAATTCCCTTCTGAATTGGTTATATTGATACTTTAAATTAAGATTAAAAAAAAAAAAAAATAGTAAGTAATGTAATTCTATTAAAAATCAAATATACTTTATGTTCATGATGATGAACACAAAGCGTCAAAAAAGTACAAAAGTCTCAAAAGGAAAATCTAAGAGAAACTTGAAATTCTAAAATAGAAGAATAATGTGTGAAACCCCAAATCCAGGACCAATTGAAAAGAGTATGAAAGTTTTTAATTGATCTAAGCAGCTCTGTCTTCAAATGTACATCTATTCCGCTCCTTCCATACAAGCCACATCAAACATGCTGGCACCATGTGCCAAATATCCAAACCATGTTTACCAAACCAATTTCTCCAGCTAAATAACAAAGAAGCAACATTCCCTGACATAACCCATTGTAACCCAAACATCTGAAACACATCACCCCACAAAGCATAAGCAGTGTTGCAATGAATTAAAAGGTGATCCACCGTTGCTCTATTGTTGCGGTTTATACAACACCAATTAACCAATGACAAACCCCTCTTTGTAAGGTTATCCAAAGTAAGAATCTTTCCCAAAGCTGCTTTAAATTAAGAATTTGAACTTTTATGACATGATTAATAAAAAAAAGATCTGCAAATGGGAAGCACAGCTAGTTCTCATACGATAACACACTAAAAGAATTGTTTTCCATTCTCAATATTCATCAATGTCTTTGTGTCATTGAGTCTGGGGCATATATATTTGTCATTGATACCTAGATATGCACCTGATATTTTCAAGCCGTTTAAAAAAAATTGATTTTCGTTAGTTGCTTCCAATATGCTGATATTTTTCTTTTCTTTTCTTTTATATTTTTTGGGGTGGGGGTGGTAGAAAGCAAGATGTTGAACTCATGCACATGCGTTATGCTCTGGAATCAGTTGTTCTTGCATTAGCAGCAATGGAAAGGTGTACAGGTGATGAAAGAGAAAGTCATCATCAATTGGCATTATGCCATTTGAAAGACCTGCAGAACCATTTGGAAGCTATTAATAATATTGCACGCAAGGTCAGTTGCTCATCTTTATGAACTTTTTGCACTGTGATTTCCTTTTTGTGTTCTTAAGGCTGTTGTTATCTTCAAACACTCTTGCGTGGCCATTTCAATTTGCAAATTTCAAACAAGCACCTGTGGGTTGTTCTTGGCTGAAAATGTAGCATTTTGTTGGTTTTGCATAGTATTTTCAATTCTTTGGAAAACCTAAGTATAATAATAATTGATTTATAATACTAACTTCACCATGAGCTGTTTTATATCACATCTTGGTATCATTATCAGCCAAGAACAGCTCATGGTGAAGTTAGTATTATATGTGATAAATCAATTATTATTATACTTAGGTGAAGTTAGTATCTCGCTAATTGAACCCACGCATATTGCTAGTGGATCCAATATTTGTGGGTTCAATTATTATTATTATTATTATTATACTTATGTGTGGGTTCAAACTTCAAAGATCATATGTTTATTTGGTCTCACTAGCAAGAATTTGTCCTTTGGACCCATGCATATTGGAGCCTAAACCAGATAAACAAGGAAGCAATCATAAATTCCTCCCAATGCCACTTATGTTACTCTAAATTGGTAGTAAAATGTCAATATTGTAGTAATTGATTCCACAAATTCATAAGATTACCATAATACTCAAACAAGGGTTACCCAGATTGTTTAGTGGTGGAAATCTTTTCATATAGCTCTAAAACTTAAGAAACTATACTCTGATGAGAAAAAGATTTTGCAATAGAGTCCCAAATCTTCTTAGAAGAGTAATAAAATTCTACTGTAGTTGCAATTTGAGGTTCCATGCTATGCTACAACAATCTCATAACAACTGAATTCTCACTCATCCAGTTCTCATAAGGTTGATCTTTCTTATCACAAGAGGTATTTGTCAAATATTTCAACATTCATTTCCCTGGTAGAAAGATTTTTGTGGCTTGTGCCCAAGTCAGATAATTTATAATATTCAACTTTTTCAATGTAATAGATTTAGATACATCATCATCCTTGAGCAGTAATGTTTTTCTCTCAGCCATGACAATTAATTTTTCTTTAGTAGTATCAAACACCACTAATCCAAGGTAGAACACTATTGAAATTCAGCACATTAATAGTCAATCAACCAAAAACAAAAGAGGAAAACTACTGAATCCCAGCACTTGCATAACCCCAAGCCAGAAAAAATAGTAGGTTCCCAATTAGCCAACATTTCCAAAAAGTTAAATTGTAACAAAACTTAAAAAATTTCTGTTTTCAAGGCTGGTCAAACTTCCCAAAGTCATGAAACAACTCAACTTTAACAAATCAGCAAAGGAAAAAAAATTATAGAATAAAAAATCTTTGAAGGACTGAACTGTTGACACGCTCCAAATATACAGAATCGTTTGCCAAACTCCATAAATTAGCAAAGCAACTATCACCTAGGGCTTCCTAAGTCTTATTCAGCTGCCATGGGAGTAAACCCAAGCAACAAAACCAACAAACAAACGAAAAACTGCAGATTGAAAAAAAATAGTGTCGAAATATAAAAATAGAAAATCAAAACTCACATCAAATGACTTCAAAAATATATGGAAAAATCACCATAATTATCACGAGAGGCTGGTGACTCAGATCATGTGGTTGCCAGAATCATGTGGTTGCCAGAATCTGGCGATTGTGTTGGTATTGACGTTGGTGATGATGTTAATGTACGGATGATGACCTTTAGATGTTCTAATGCATTTTAGGGTTGGATTAGGACACTCTGATGCCTAGAGATAGCAGGAAAAAATAGAAAGGATGGAGAGAGGGAGAGAGAAATGGTCTAGGGCTATGTTAATCAGTCCCTCACATTAGCACATATTTATATTAGGATTTATGACATGATTACAAGAACACTCTTATGCTAATATAAAATAACAAGAAGCTTCTCTGACATTTATATCCCTTTGAATTTAAATTTAAATGCCTTTATTTTACAAGTTGTAGCAGCATAGATTTAATGTTTTTAGTTTCTTTTTTTTATTGCTTAAAAAATGTTTTTTTGTTACTTTTCCTCATTTTTAATATGGTATAAATTAATGTGGATTGTATTCAATGATGCAGATATTGATGGTGAATGTCATAATTTCTCTTTTACATATGGATGATCTTTCTCTGAATTTGACGCATTGTGTCTCCCCAGAGAGAGATTCTAAATCATGCTACACCCATGCTTGGGAAAATAATGATCTCACTCCATGTGATGGAGGGAACAAAATGGTTATATCTTTCATGGGGATTCTACTTGATATATTAAATCGCAATCTTCCGTCAGCTGTGATTGAAGTAGAGCAAGCATTGAGTGAGGATGTAATAATGGGTGGAAGACAGGCCTTAGAGTGGAGAGTCTCAATTGCTAAACGTTTCATTGAAGAGTGGGAATGGCGGTTGTCAACTTTGCAGCACCTTTTACCATTATCCGAACGCCAGTGGAGATGGAAGGAAGCATTGACTGTATTACGTGCAGCCCCCTCAAAGCTACTCAACCTGTGAGTTAAATAAGCTCTTTTCTGAAATTCATAAGATGGTAACTGGTTCTTGCTCATGATATGCATGCTATGTATCTTATTGAGTAATTCTAGTATGTCAGATGGTGGAATATAAAGCAAGTTTTTTTTTTTGTTCTAGGCCCTAGGTTAAAATTTGTCAATTACTTCTAGTTAGACTTGACAATTTTGTCCCGTTGAAGTGCATATTTTATGATCCTCTGCAATGTCTGCATTCCAGATTTCCAAATTTTGGTTGCTGATAAACAAAGTAATAAAATATAGTGGATGATAAAAAATTTTAATATTTGATATAAAGTTACTAAGAAAAGAGGATTCTCAACTCATCTATGATAGGGAATTATGTAGTGGTCAGGAATTCTTAACAAGCAAATCTTTGAAGTTGTAGTATCCAATTTTCTGTTTCTTTTACCTTTGATTTATTCACTACCAATTGGAACATAAAGGTTCATTATTTTTTATTGGTTGTGGTAATCAAATTCTTAACTTAGGTTTTGGTTGTGTACAGATCTGGGAATCTTTTGTTGTTTAAACAAATTTGTTCCGTATAGGGTCAAGATCAAGTTACACCACCTTGTGTAACTCTTCTTTTTATTTTTTTGATCAGTAAATAAAAACTTTATTGAAAAAAGGAAAAATACAAGACAGAGAAAAACAACTTCCTTCGTACACACGGAGTGTACAGGAAAGCAAAAGCCTACCCAAAATTACATAAATCTACGAAATCTAAAATAGAAGGTATTGCAAGACCACTCAAAGCAGTCTACCATTCAAATAAAGACAGAAGGAAAACGCTCTTCAACTCAATAATAGAATGCTCCTCCCCTTGAAAGATTCTATTATTCCGTTCTCTCCAAATGTTCCACATAATATACTGCAGAATAACATCCAAAACAAATGCTGACCTATGTTGCCCAACGCCTCTATGCCAACGAGCAAGCAACTCAACCACTTGTTTAGGCATAACCCAAGCTATGAACTAAATACAAAGGACCATAAATCAGAGGCAAAAGGACAATGAATGAGCAGGTGGTCCACCGTTTCTCAATCATTCTTACACATACAACACCTTGTGTAACTCTTCCTTAATATTACATAATAACTTTTTATTGGATTAATATTTTGAAAATCGTAATGTTGAATTACATGTTCTCTATGTTGGTAACACACATGCCAAATTTTGTGTCAATTGGATGTTCTTTACTTTTTGATCTATAAACTCATGTTCTATATATAATTTGAAAGTTTAATAAATTTGAATTTTAAACATTTTATAGATGAGATAGTTATATTTTCATGCATATAGGGTATAAGGTCGAAGGAGACAATGTAGTCCAATGGTAGATTTGTCAAAAAATACATCCTATAAAAAATTATTGAATAGTGTAATATTGATAAAAATTACCCCAATTATACATTTTTTTTTGATAAGTAATAGAATTTTATTGAATGAAAAGTACTACTCTATGTTCACGATGATGTGCATAGAGCACCTTGAAAAAATACAAGCATATTAGTCAGAAGATCTAAGAGAAAGCTCGAAATAAAAAATCAAAGTGCAATTGGTCAAACCCCATGTCCAAGCCCAATCAAACAAGGTACAGAGCAACAAAGACTTCAATTGATAAAGAGATCTCATAGTCTGCTCAAATGTATAGTTATTTCTCTCCCTCCACACTAACCACATCACCTGCCCCGACACCAAATTCCATACATCCGAGGAATGTTTTCCAAACCAATTGCGCCATCCAAAAAGAAGGGATGCTCCCTTGTTTGGCAACACCCAATGAATCCCAAAAATCATAAACACTCAATAATGCATAAGCAATCTCACATTGGATCAAAAGATGATCTACTATTTCCCCACTACAATGACACATACAACACCAATTGACCAACCGTAAACCCCTCTTAATGAGGTTATCAATTGTGAGAATCTTACCACATGCAGCTGACCACAAAAAGAATGACACCGTCTTAGGGACCTTAGTACACCAAATACTTTTCCATGGTAAAGAATGAGTATTGGTTTCACCAATAGCACTATGAAAAGAGCAATCATCAAAATTGCCACTTCCCACCCCTGTTGGCAGCTTTGTATAAATGTGATCTAAAAATGAGTACACTATTCCCTCCTAATCATGAAAATCTCTATGAAAATGCAAATTCCAACTTCTCACTATCCCCTGCGATGGGTGAACCAACACATTCGAAGTGGCAATCAAACAGATCAGGATATAGATCCTTTAAAGGAAGTTGGTCACTCCAAGGATCATACCAAAACCGTATATGATTGCCTTCACGAACCACTAAAACTACATCCGGGAGAAAATATTAATATTTTGAAAATCCCATTGTTAGATTACACTTTCTATTCATTTTAACACACATGCTGAACTTCATGTCAATCAAATGTTTTTAACTATTTGATTTATAAACTCATGTTCTATGTATGATTCTTAAAATACAAAAAATATGAAATTTAAACATTTTATAAACGATATGGTTATTGATATACAATCATCTTGATATTTTGCAAGCATTGAATGTATAAGGAGAGGTCTCTTGATCAATTGCAATGTTTGTTGATCCGTACCTTGTTTGATTGGTCTTGGGCATAGGACTTTCCACATTGTACTTCCATATTCGGGTTCCCAAACTCTTTAGGATCTTTTTTCTGATTGTTTGTAATTTTTTAAATACTCTATGTTCATCATCGTGAACATGAAGTATTTCTCGTTTTCAATAAAACTTTGTTACTTATACCAGGTTTAACTTGAACTTGACTTTCACACACAAAAGCACTAGTTTATCCTTTACTCCTATATATTTAGTACTTTTAGGAGGGTGTTTTGCCCTAATCCATCTCTTTGGTTGGGCTGGCATATACATGCTTTGGTTAGGGTAGATTGATTGAAATTTTAAAAGCCTGAGGGGTCAAGGCAGGGGTAAAGAGGTTCCTAGAAGGGTGTCTTTTTCTTATGGACAGCTGGTAGGGGTGGGATTCTCACAATAGATAACCTTGTTAAGAAGAACTTGCCTCTTGTTAATTGGGGTTGCCTATGTGGTGTGAGGAGGAAACCGTTGATCATTTATTACTACATTTCAAGTTTGTCCATACCTTGTGGAGTGAAGTCTTCTACTTGTTTGGGGTTTAGTGGGTGATGCCGAAGACAGTAGTCTCTCTACTTTCTACATGGTGGAATTGGTTGGGCATTCATTCTTCCAATGTTTGGAATATGGTACCGGCGTGTCTTATGTGGTTAACTTGGAAGGAATGCAATGCCTGAACATTTGAGGACACTGAAAGAACTGTGGACCTATTGAAGTCTTTACTAACTAGGACTTTGTTTGAGTGGTCTTGTATTTGGCATTTTAGGCATTGTACATCTTTGCTTGATTTTATTAATTCTGTTAGCTTTTCCCATTGATCTGTTTGAATCTGTTTTTTTGCAGTGAGTTTACTATTGTAAACTAATACTTCCCCCAGATGTGTAGGTTTAGACTTTCTCTTAATAGTAGGGCTTAACACGTGAGATTTTAATTTTTTAGATGGGAGGTAGAGTAGAGAAAGGGTTTAACAAGTAAGAACAAACAGCAGACCAGAGTCCAGAGGCTGAGAAAATCATAAATCCTTAAAGAGATCGATCAATCCTCCTGGACTCGGCTCTTGGACCATGGTGATTGCTTTAGGCAGTTGTTGCTGTAGTGTGATCTGGCTACCTCGGATTAGTCACAAAAATTGAGGTTTTTACTCTGTTGTTATGGGAGGTTCCATTTTCTTTTTCGTTGAGTCCAAGACTTTTGAATTCTTTGTTGAGGAGGGAGGTACTTATTATATGTTACGTATTTATGAGAGAAATTGAGATTCGCTCCGATCAGTTTTCATGGGCAAAGAGAGTGGAAAGCGTTTGCTAGCTATTGTGGAGAATCTCATGTCCAGTGTAACTATGGGTAGTTTTGCACGAACCTTCAGAGATGGTGATAAAGTATTTATCGTGCAATTAGGTTCCAACGCACATGGCAGTTTTTTTATGATCTCAGAACTTATACATGGCCGTCGAAAAGGATTTATCGTGGTGCCAGAAGGTAAATTGGGTAGTGGGTGGAGAGGGTTTGGATTTCACCTGCGAAAAGCCATTGCTCCTGAGATGTTAGTCAACAAACAGCCCCCAGCCTCAATCTGTCCTGAATCCGATAGTGGTGAAGTCCAAACCATTACTGTTGGCGACGGCGGAGGCTGATCAGAGAGATGGTGGTGGAAGCAAGAAAGGAAAGCCATTAATGCCAAATTTTGAATTTTCAAAAAAATCGAACTTGCGCAATCCCAGCCATGATACTCGCGATTTGATCACCGTGACAAAAAAAACGATGTCTGAGGCTAAATTCATGCTTGAGATTAAAGATAGCGTTGACACTGTACCTCATTTATCACTTGATGTGAGCATGAGAGTGGAGCGTGGGCCGGACGGTGTGTGGAAAGTTCAGTGGTCCAAAGTCTAGGAAGTGGGCCGCAATGTAAAGCCCAAAGAACAAAGTTTTAAAAACTTTGATAAGCCTTCAGCTCCCTTCAAACCAAAGCCCATTTCAGTGTGGCGGCCCAAGCTAAAACAAACCCACGCTTCTTTTTTTCCATCTAACGAGGCACAAAACACTGGGTTCTCTTTGATGTCGGTCTTGGCGAGCTCTGTGAAAGGATCTAAAAGCTGCGAGGTAGTGAGTGTCGAACCGAAGCTTTCTCAAACAGTTCCTTGCAGCTTTTCGATGCTAGCCTAGCCAATGAAGCTCTCCGATAATGCTGAGATTGAGTTTCTCGGCACCGACGGGGCCGATACAGAATATCTCGGCTCCGATGAGATCGATGTGTCAGCAACCATCTTTGAAGGTGAAGTTCATGTGCAACGAGATATCAAATTGTTACTTCAGGAACATTCCGGCAATGTTGTCAAGAAATGGGGGAATTCAGAGTAGTGGGTGCTTGAATTACGAGATGGAAGGAGAGTGGCGGTTCCGATACAAATTTCTCTACCACCAGGGGAAGTTACAGAGGTTTTGGGAGAGCAAAATCAGATGGCCTTGGTTCCATTGAGGTCTTTAGATTCTTTAGAGGTGTCTTCAGCTCAGTTTGAGGGGGATGAAGTTCTTGTGGAGGATTGGGTTTTCGATACCAATTCGGAGGCTGCTAAGCTACCTAATGAAGGGGGTCTGTCACCTCTAGCAGTGGAACCACTAGCTTTTTCACTACCCTTGGCCATGGAAGGACAGGAAGTTGTGGGTGTGGAGAATCCGGTGAGGAAAGAATCTTACTCTGAATGGTTCCAAAGTAGATTCAATGGGTTTGATAACTTCCTGGGCATGTCTTTACAAGGTTTGGAAAATCAAGCTATAAATTTCTTGTTAGCTGTTGAGGCTTAATTACACCGTAGGGCTACTTTGGAGAAGAAAACACATGACTTGAAGAGTTCAGGGGTGAAAGGTATAAGAGAGTTGAAGGGTCTATTTAGTTCGATTAACTATGGCTCTACTTCATCTAGGCGTAATGGTACTAATAGGGAGAGGGCACTATTTGTTTTGAAATGAATTTGAAGATACTTTCCTGGAATGTCAGAGGATTGAATGTGGTTGAGAAGAGGCTTCAGATTCGTAACTTGTTGCGTACCTGGAGTGCTGATATTGTATGTTTGCAGGAGACAAAACTTGAATGGATAACTAGAGGAATTGTGCGAAGTATATGGGGCTGTCCATATGTAGATTGGTTATATCTGGGATCTGAAGGTGCTTCTGGAGGTATTGTTCTAATGTGGGACTGAAGAGTGGTGGAAAAAGTGGAGGAAGCAGTGGGATATTTTTCTGTTTCATGCAAATTTAAAAATGTTGAGGATCAATTTGAGTGGGCTTTTACAGGAGTATATGGGCCAAATTTGAATAAGAGGCGTAGGAAAATGTGGGAGGAGCTGACAGGGCTGATTAGTTGGTGGGATTTGCCATGGTGTATAGGAGGGGACTTCAATATAATCCGCTTCCCTTCGGAAAGATTAGGGGCAGCAAGTTGTACTCGGGCTATGTATGGATTTTCTGATTTTATCTCTCTCCATGGACTGATGGATGTACCTGTGGATGGGGGCTCTTACACTTGGTCCAATACTTCCTCCGTTTCTAGAATAGATTGATTTCTTTTCTCTCCTCTATTGGCGGATTACTTCACTATGTTTACCCAAAAAAGACTATCCAGGGTACTCTCAGACCACTTTTCAATTCTGCTGGAGAGGGGAAGTCATCGCAAGGGTAGAACTCCTTTTCGTTTTGAAAATATGTGGTTGAGAGTGGAGAATTTTGTTGATAAAGTGAAGGCTTGGTGGACATCTTATTTGTTCCAAGGCAACCTGAGTTTTGTACTAGCTAAGAAGTTGGCAGCTTTGAAGTTGGATCTAAAAAAGTGGAACGAAGTGGAATTTGGAAATGTCACTATTAAAAAACATCTCTGGAACAAGTTGAATGATTTGGATGTAGAGAGGAGACTCAACCATTAACAGCTGAGGAAAAGTTAGAACAAATTGATCTCCGTACCGAGATTAAAAAGTTCACTCTTTTAGAAGAGGTTAGTTGGAGGTAGAAGTCTAGGGTGCTGCATTTGAGGGAGGGGGATGCTAATACTAAATTTTTCCATAGAATGACTAATTCTCATAGAAGAAATAATGGTATTGAGAGCCTTATGGTTGATGGAATCTTGTCTTCAGATCAAGGTATGATTACTGATTGTATTACTCAATTCTTTATGAAATTATACTCTGAGGAGCAAGTTGATAGACCATTTCCAGATGTCTTGGCATTTCCTAGGATTTTTGGTGATAATGCAGATTGGTTAGATAGACCCTTTGATGAGGGAGAAATTTTTGAGGTCATACAGAATTTTAATGGTGACAAATCTCCTGGACTAGATGGGTTTCCAATGGCTTTCTTCCAAGCTTGCTGGGGTATTATCAAAACTGATCTTATGGCTGTTTTTCATCATTTTTTTTGCTAAAGGTCAGTTTGAGAAGAGTTTGAATGCAACTTTTATCACCCTCATACCTAAAAAAAATGAAGCAATTGAAGTTAAGGATTTTCGCCCCATTAGTCTTGTTGGGGGGGTTTATAAAATTATTGCTAAGGTCTTAACCAACAGACTTCGCACAGTCATGGAAGATATAATTTCAGCTTCACAAAATGCTTTTGTGAGGAACCGGCAAATTCTTGATCTTGTACTTATTGCTAATGAATGTCTTGATAGTACATTGAAAACTGGGTTGCCAGGGCTGCTTTGTAAATTAGATGTTGAGAAGGCCTTTGATCATGTGAATTGGGGATTTCTTATGCAGTTACTAGAAAAGGGTGGGTTCTCTGCTAAATGGCGGCAATGGATATTCTTTTGCATATCTACAGTTTGTTTCTCTATTTTGATAAATGGCTCTCCTTGTGGGTTTTTTGAGAGTTCCAGGGGGTTGAGACAAGGTGACCCATTGTCCCCTTTGCTGTTTATATTGGTTATGGAAGCCCTTGGGAGAATGTTGGATAAAGCTGTCCATGATGGTCACATGTCAGGCTTTTGTGTGGGTCGTGAAGAAGGAATATCATTGGCGGTGTCTCATCTTCTCTTTGTGGATGACACATTGATTTTGTGGTGCTGATTTAGATCAGGTTCTATTTCTCCGTATGATACTCATTTGGTTTGAGGCGGTCTCTGGTCTAAAGATAAATTTGGGTAAGTCAGAGTTGGTTCCTGTGGGTATGGTGGATAATTTGGATTTATTGTTGATTGTACTTGGCTGTAAACAAGGTACTCTTCCAATGAAGTACTTGGGTCTTCCTTTGGGTGCCAAATTCAAGGATAATGCAATATGGAATCCAATTTTGGAGAAGATAGAACGGAGATTAGCAGGATGGAAACGCTTGTACTTATCAAAGGGAGGTAGAGTCACTTTAATTAAAAGCACTTTATCTAATTTACCCACTTATTTCCTATCTCTATTTCCTATTCCTGCAACTGTGGCTAACCGAATTGAGAAACTTCAGAGAAATTTCTTATGGAGTGGCATTGGAGATGAACCAAAATTCCATATGGTTCAATGGGCTACTGTTTGTAGCCCCATTGCATCGGGTGGCTTGGGGATAAGAAAGGTAAGACTTTTTAATGAAGCTTTGCTTGGGAAGTGGCTATGGAGATTTGGGATGGAGAAGGATGCCCTTTGGAGGAAAGTGATAGAGGTGAAATATGGCAATGAATGGGGTGGCTGGTGTACTAGGCCTATTAATGGTCCATATGGTGTTGGTTTGTGGAAATATATTAGTTGGGGATGGCCTTCTTTTTCTCGCCACATTCTATATGATATTGGGGATGAGTCTAAGGTGAAATTTTGGCAAGACCATTGGTGTGGTGAGACTTCTCTTGTAGTCAGTTATCCTGAATTGTTTAGAGTTTGCTAAGATAAGGAGGCTAGTGTGGCTGAGCTTATGAAGCTTGATAATGGAGTCCTTTTTTGGGATGTGAGTTTCTTTAGGGGTGTGCATGCTCGGGAATTAGAGGCACTGGTTGGTTTCATGGATACCATTTATGGTGCTTCGGTGAAAGGGTTTGGTGAGGATAAGATGTGCTGGAGACTTGATAGAAAGAAGGGCTTCCTGGTTAAAGACTATTATAGTCTCTTAGTGGGCTCTAATTACTATTGCTTTCCTTGGAAAAGTATTTGGAAACAGAAGATTCTTTCTCGAGTAGCTTTCTTTGTTTGGACTGCTGCTTTGGGGAAGTGCTTAACGATTGACAATTTACGAAAAAGGAGAGTTTGGATATTGGATTGGTGCTACATGTGCAAGTGTAATGGTGAATCGGTTGATCATCTTTTTCTTCATTGTCCGGTTGCAAGGGATATGTGGACTATGGTGTTCGGATTGTTTGGAGTGAGTTGGGTTATGCCGTAGTCTGTAGTGGGGCTTTTAGCATGTTGGCAAGGCAGATTTGATTGTCATTGAAATGGGTATATATGGTTGATTGTTCCCCAATGCTTATTATGGTGTCTATGGAGAGAGAGAAATAGTAGGTGCTTTGAAGATAAGAAGAAATCAATTTCAGACTTGAAGCTATTTTTCTTTAGAACTTTAATGGATTGGTTGGCTGCATTGCAGAACCAATCATTTTCATCTTTTCTTGATTTCCTAGATTCTTGTAATTTTTGTTCTTGATTGTTTGACCCCTTGTACACTCCCTGTGTACTAGGATGCTTCCCTTTTTGATATCAATAAACTTATTACTTATAAAAAAAAAAAAATTTTTTTTTATTACCTATAAAAAAGAAAAGAAAAGAAGAAGAGGTTTTTTATTTAATTGTGTTGGACTTATGCCTGTCTTGTTGCCCTGTTATAGCTAGACATTGGATGAGGACCCCAAGTAAGTCAAGTTGAATCAGTAACTACAGAAAATTATCAATTAATTGATTATATTGATGATGGCGATACTTAATTGTGCAGAGGTGAATATGATTATGTTCTTCTATTGTGCAGTTGCATGCAAAGGGCAAAGTATGACATTGGAGAAGAGGCGGTTCATCGATTTTCATTGTCTGCTGAAGATAAAGCAACCCTTGAATTAGTTGAATGGGTAGATAGCGCCTTCATAAGAACTTCTGTATGATTCAGATCATCAACTTTTAACTATAAATTTAATGCTTTCATATATTACTGGTATATCTACAAATTGCTATTTTCTTTTCATTTTGTACTTTGAACCAGTCAATTGTATTTTGTTCATCATTGTGAACAGGATGTACTTTTTTTAATGATATTATCTATTACCTATCAAAAAAATAAATTAAAACATCAGAGGTTCTTATAGCAGCTAAGTTGTGGATGGTATCACCGAAGGTAGGAAGTGAAAGCTATGATGGTAATCATTGTTATTGTGTGATTTCACGGCCTTTGGCATTTCAGACTGTTGCATGTGGTTGCTGTTAATTGTTCAAAGAATTAAGGTGCCCAACTATGTATGAATTATTTGAGGATGCTGTTGGGAGCATCTTTCAAAGAAAAGGGGATTTGGAACTTAATCATAGAACATGTGGAATGAAGATTGGGTGGTTGGAAGAAGATTTATTTGTCAAAGGAAGATTAGCTCTCTTGAAGAGTACTCTTTCTAGTTTGCCTATGTATGTTATACATTTGTTCACCATTCCTACTTATGTGGCAAATAGAATTGAGAGGTTGTTGAGGTATCTCCTTTTTCTTGGGGGGGGTGTCTGAGAGATGACTTTAAGTTTCATCTGATGGGATGGAATACTTTGTGTTCTCCATTGAAAAATGGAGGATTAGGGGTGTGAGGAAATTGGGAACTTCAGTCAAGCACAACTGGGGATATGGTTATGGTGGTTATTGAGGAGTATATGAGCAGGATGGGACAGCTTTGTGAGCTACACTAGTCATGGTTGGGGATGGAAGCAGGGTTGGACTTTGACAGGATATTTGGTGTGGTGACTTTGCATCGATAGAATTGTTTCCATAGTTCTCGATTGTGGTTGATAGAGAGGCATCATATTATGCTTATATGAAATAGCTGGAGGGATTCCATGAAATATTAGATTTCTGTGGTTTTAATGATTGGGCATTGGAGTTGGTTGAATTTTTTTTTGGTATCTTGTATTCTAATATTCCATGTGGAGATGGCAGAGATCATCTGAAATGGTGTTTGAAAGGTAATGGGATGTTTGATGTCAAATCCTACTTAAAGTTCTTTGTGGTTCTAATGGTACAAATTTTCCATGAAGGAGCATAGGGTGAACTTAGGTACCAAAGAGAGTTGCTTTCTTCGCCTGGTCAGCAGCATGATGGAGGATTCTGATAGGGAACAATCTAATAAAAAGAGGCATGGGGTTAGTAAATTGTTATTGTATGTGCAGATGCACTACCTAAATAGTGGACCATTTGTTACTTCATTGCTGGTTGCTATTGAACTGTGGTCTTTTACTTTTGCCATGTTCAAAATACAGTGGGTGATCCCTAAGGGAGTGATAGATGTTTTATTTGGTTGGTGTAGTGGATTTAGCAAGAATAGTAGCTCTTTTGTGTGGAAGTCTGCCCCTCTTTGTTTTATGTGGACAGTATGGAAGGAGAGGAATAACCGAAGAAAGTAACCATAAATAGTCAACTGGTCTAGAATTGAAATCTGGTTTCTTGAGAGATTTGTTTGAGTGGTTTGCATCATTGGCACTAATGATTTGAATTCTGTTTTAGACTTTATTTATTCACTCTCTCTTTAAACCTAATCATTGGTTTTTGTATTTTTTGAGTATTTTTTGTGCACTCTGCATAAAGTCCCCCCCCCCCCCCCCCCTCTCTTCCTTACCTCAATAAAGACAAAGTCATTACTTATAAAAAATGATATTTCTCTCTAATCATGCTATATATGCAACATTAATGTTTTAGCATGTATTATGTGTTGGATTTCTCTGTATTGTGATATTTGATGTCTTTTTGTTGACTACTGATGTTTAGTTCTGAATGAATCTTGTCTTGGTTGCAATTTTCCTCTCATATGTGAAATGATGTTTGCCCATGGTTTTTTGTGCAGTGAGTTTAACATCGTAAACTCATTGTTATTTTCTTATCAATAAAGCGTTGATAACCTATCAAAAAAAAAGAAGAAAGATGTTTGCCCATGATTTCTTTAGTCTCTTAAAAAAGGGATACATTTTTATTTTATTTTTCTAGGTAGAAGATGTAGTGTCTCGTGCTGCTGATGGGACTTCTGCAGTACAAGATCTAGATTTTGCCTCTTTACGCTCCCAATTAGGTCCTTTGGCTGCAGTAAGTGCCCGCAATGTTAATCTCTATTCTCCTTTTCTCAAATTCTGTGAAAGTTAATATTTAAATATCTTCCATGTGCTTATCGACTGATGTGTGTGTATTTTTTGCCAGATTCTTCTTTGTATAGACATTGCCGCTACTTCTGCAAGGTCTGCAAAGATGTCCCAACAGCTTTTGAATAAGGTAATGCTCAACACCTACAAACATGGAATTCTTACTTGGTGTGGCTGTAGTCAAAAGAATGGTATATCTTTTTTCTTCAAGTAATCTTTGTCTTGGTTTTGAAGGATTATTTGAATTTCTAGTTCCCTAGAGAATAAGAGGAGTTATTTAAAAAATTGTCAAGGAATTTTCACATGTTCTTTTTGATAGAATGATAGTGACACCTGTTTCATACTACTTCTTTAAACTTTTCTGAGAATTTAATGATGTGAAGGATATAGTGGAGATTCCTATTCTCTTCATTTTTGTTTTTGTTTTTGTTTTTTAAATTATGGGTGATTCCTGTTGATCCCGTACCAAAATTTTCTTTTACCATTAATATGTTACTTTCCCTACATAAAGCCTATCCCATAAACCTTTTCAGCATGCAACATTCCTTTTTTAAGTACGAAGTTAGTATGCAAGAATAAGCATATGTTTTTGGGAAGAAATAATTTTCCTTCATTGTTATCATCTGTCAGTAATGACTTCGTTTACTTGTACCAAAAATAATGTCTTCATTGTCATCCCATAGTCTTCTTCTTTAGACTTTCTAGATTTTTTGAGCTTGAGATTGTAATTCTTTAGGAGTAGGCCAATTTGCATTTTGTGTTCTGATCTATCTTCTCTTTTTATAAAATTATTTTTACTGCATCTGCCACATACTGAGCTTTGTTAGTTTCCCAGTATCAATTACTTTTTGAAATGTCCTTTACTTTGTCTTTTGAAGGTTTTAGCCATTGTTTTTTTCCCCCTACAAGATAAATGTTGCCTTGTGGCGTGGTTCTACAGTATGCATTGACTTGTATCATATGCAGGCGCAAGTTATGTTGTCAGAGATATATCCAGGAGGTGCTCCAAAGATGGGCTCCACTTACTGGGATCAAATCCTTGAAGTTGGAGTGATTACTGTTTCACGGCGTGTCCTCAAGCGTTTACAAGAGTTCTTGGAACAGGTAGAAGTTTATCTATGTATGTATTTTATTTTATTTTATGATGGAGGAGTTCTTGTTAATATTGGTGTAGTTCTATATCTGAAGACTTATTCATAATTCCAGTTAATTGACTGAGGCAACGAGAATATGTGGAGAGAACTTTATCCTTACCTATGTCAATGGTCTTAAATTTGCCTTAGAAACTTTTACAAAAAAAGTAAGCAAGGAGATACTTACTTGGTTATTGATCCTGCTTTGTGGTCTGCTCTGCAGGATAGCCTTCCTGTCCTTCAGGCCCTTTTGTCTGGGGAAATGATCTTTTCTTTGTCTAAGGAGTCCCACCGACAGGGACAAAGGGAACGTGCTCTCGCAATGCTACATCAGATGATTGAAGATGCCCACAGGGGCAAGCGACAGTTTTTAAGTGGTACCTTTTTCTTTTGGGGGAGGGTATATCATGACTACCAGTATTTCCTTCTTTTTGGCATCTATTTTTTGACAGGTGGAGCTATGGGTTACACTTACTTTTTATTCCATGGCTTTAATGTGCCTTTATCCTGTAAAAT
This sequence comes from Quercus gilva, assembly GCA_023621385.1. Classification (NCBI taxonomy): domain Eukaryota; kingdom Viridiplantae; phylum Streptophyta; class Magnoliopsida; order Fagales; family Fagaceae; genus Quercus; species Quercus gilva. The sequence continues at coordinate 12,554,561 of CM042484.1, read as the reverse complement.
TGCAGGTAAGCTTCATAATCTTGCAAGAGCAGTTGCTGATGAAGAAACAGAGCCTAATTTTTCGAAAGGGGAAGCCCCATCATCTGATCGAAAGGTTCTCTCCAATAGTGACAAGGATGGCGTTCTTGGGCTTGGGTTAAGAGCTGTCAGACAGATACCCTTAAGCTCAATGGCTGGGGAAACTGGTGCACAACCTGTTAGTTATGATCTAAAAGATACTGGGAAGAGGTTGTATGGTTCTTTAAGTACCAAAGCCACAACGTATTTATCACAATTTATCCTCCATATTGCTGCAATTGGTGACATAGTTGATGGGACTGATACAACTCATGATTTCAATTTTTTTTCCCTTGTGTTCGAATGGCCTAAGGATGTAAGATCTTTTATTTCTTGCATTGAAGATTATCTTTGTTGTTTTGCTTATATATATAGATAGCTTCCATATCAATTGTAAGTTAACTTTTTGGAGAATGGAGTCTGGAAGCCTTATAGAGTGATAAAAAGAATAGATTAGAATAAATTTGGAAGTTCTTAAAAATTTAAGGGAGAAATAATTTAGATGCAAAATGCATCATTAGCATATAGTGAGCCTGCACATCATAGCACATCACTTTGGAACTGGGGAATATGTCCCAATGTGTTTATGCTCAACATTTACTTGTGTAATAGCCAACCAAAATACAAGCTTCTATAAAATGTTATATGATGAGCAATTGCAGAGCACACAAAAGACTGATAATTATTGGAACCATACCTTTTGACGTGCTCATCACACATGTTAATCAAGTTAAATTATATGCCTATTTAATTTTTTTCATTTCATGATAATTATGAAGAAAACATAATTCAATGATCGTTATGGATGAGGGTAATAGTGATAAATTTGGGGAATGCCCTCTAATTTAATCATGAATTTTTTTTATTCTTACTAATTTTGTTAAATACTTCATATTACAAATAAACATATTAAAAGTCAGCTAATGATTCAATCACAGTATTGATAGGTTAAGCCTTATATTTCCAATTAATATAATTAGCATATTAATTGTATAAATCATGCATAAAGTGATTATCTATATGAAATGATCAATCCAACTTGAACTTCAGCAAGGACAGGTAGGAACTAAAGTTCTCATTCACAAGATTATCTTTCAGCAACCCACAATAACCTTATCTTCCTTTTCGACATGATCATGTATATGCTAATTATTATTGTGGTATTTTGCAGCTTTTGACTCGTCTGGTCTTTGACCGAGGCAGCACTGATGCCGCTGGAAAGGTTGCTGAAATTATGGGTGCTGATTTTGTGCATGAAGTGATTTCTGCATGTGTACCTCCAGTTTATCCTCCGCGGTCTGGCCATGGATGGGCGTGCATTCCTGTCATTCCTAACTGCCCCAAGAGTGGCTCTGAAAATAAACTACTCTCCCCTTCTTCTAAAGAAGCTAAACCTAATTGTTACCGTCGTTCCTCAGCGACCCCTGGAATCCCTCTATACCCCCTCCAATTGGATATAGTAAAACATCTGGTTAAAATGTCTCCAGTGAGGGCTGTCTTAGCATGTGTTTTTGGGAGCAGTATATTGTACTCTGGCAGTGATTCTTCTATATCAGGCTCCTTAAATGATGGATTAGTTCAGGCACCTGATGCTGACAGGTTGTTTTATGAGTTTGCGCTTGATCAATCTGAGAGGTAAGATACATGCCCTAAGAGTAATTTACACCAAGTTACACCTATATCCGATGTGCATTATGGTTATCTAGTTTAAGCTTGTAATTTGATGTCCAGGTTCCCAACTTTAAATCGATGGATACAAATGCAAACTAACCTTCATCGAGTCTCAGAATTTGCTGTAGCAACCAAGCAAACATCTGATCATACCAAGCATAAACCTGAAGCAACATCTGCTATTAAGAGACTCCGTGAGCATGACAATGATACTGAGTCAGAAATCGATGACATTGTTTGCAGCGCTAATGTTTCAACTGCTTTGCAAGACTTCAATGGTCAAGGGGATGCAGCTCCCAATCCTTGGTGTGTTTCTTCAAAATCTGAGTTTGCTGAACTTGATAATACAGTTTTCCTTTCGTTTGATTGGGAGAATGAAGAACCCTATGAGAAAGCTGTTGAACGGTATCAGTGCTTATTGTTTTTAGTTTCTGCATCCCTTACTATATATTGATGGTTATCTTGTGTAGTTTTACCACTTGTCTTCTTTGGTCATCTTTGTTCTGGTGTTGCAAGTTGCATATGATTTTTTAAGTTTGCTTCATCCTGATATACTTGTTTGAAATGTAATCACCACCAGGATTACTTGGATATTTCAGCTATTAAATCTGGTAACTGTGATACTTAATTATGATTTGATAATATGCGAAATAAGAAAATAAAAAGGAACAAATGAAGATGCATCAAATCTTAGATCTTAATCACTGTACAGATTGTGAATTTCATTTTAAGCCTCTAGGAAGTTTGTATGTAGAAGTTTCCAGTTTTCTCAGGGCATATTGGTGAGAAAACATGTGGATGCTAATAGTTTTTAACATGACAAATAAACAAAATGAGTGCTTCTCCTACCAAGTTTTCCTCTTAACGTAGTTTTCGCGTTGTTATTGGGGTTCTTTTTTTTTTTCTTTTTTTTCTTGTGTGTGTTTTTTGTTTTGGGGTGGGGGTTGGGGTCTTTACAAGGCCCTTTTTGTCATGTTTGAAAATTTTTAGTGCTTATAGTTGTTTTTATCACTACTTTTAGTAATATTTGTTAGAATTATGTTTAAATGATTAAATTCACAATTTCCTAACAACTCAAACATTTGGGACGTTTGATAATTTTACATGGTATCAGAGATGAGATCTTGATTTTGATCATTGACTTTACTCTACCTTCTATTTAAAATGTTAAAAATCCCACGTTTTAGGCGCCACTTATTGAGGAGTCGTGAAAGGGAAGTGTTAGAATTATGGTTAAATGATTAGATTCATAACTTCCTGATAGCTTAAACTTTTGGGACAATCAGTAATTTCACAATATTCTTGGCCCTCGTTATCTTTAATAGGTTGATTGATGAAGGAAAACTAATGGATGCTCTTGCACTTTCGGATCGCTTTCTACGTAACGGAGCCTCAGACCGTTTACTTCAGCTACTCATTGAACGTGGGGAAGAGAATCATTCAATCTCTGGACAGCCTCAAGGATATGGGGGCCACAACATCTGGAGCAATAGTTGGCAGTATTGCCTGCGGTTGAAGGACAAACAACTGGCTGCTAGACTTGCCCTCAAGTATGTATGGGTGTTTTCCATTAATGTGGTAAATGCTTGCTTAAATTTTGGAATACACCTAGATAATTGTTTATGGCCAGCTTCTCTTTTTGATTTTGTTAGTCAAATGTGAAGCAGTTCTTTTTTTATTCTTTCTCCTTATTAGCCCTTGCCATCTGATATTTAAGAATTTAAAACTGCTACTCTGTTAGTGTCTGCTTGATATACATTTTTTGTCCACATCCTGACCACTTAAGCATTTACTTAAGCATTTAGGGTTATTAGTTTCGAACATAGTACGAGAGCTAACCCCAAGGAGTAGCACATTTGGCTGGAGATGATGCTTCTTGTAGTTAAGGTCTCCAATTAAAGACTTGAAGTTTCCTCTTCCTCCACCCCTGGGGCTGAAAACTCACTTATCCAAAAAAAAAAAAAAAAAAGTACCAGAGGTTGTTTTGTTTAAAAGGTCTAGTGGTTGAACCCTGGGTTGGGAGCCTACTTGTTTAAGATTTGGTTTTGGTGTTTGTTTTTGTTTCTGTTGCCATTACGGGTCTGTGTGTGTTCGCGCATGTGCTCGCATGTCTATCCTTTTTTATCCTGTCCTCCCATTCCTTTGTGATCTTTGCCTTTTGTTCTACGTCACATTTTACAACTGGCAAACCTTTCTTACAATATATCACTTTCATTGTATCTTCTGTTCTACACCATTGATGGGGACATACAATATACTTGCATATATGATGATTTCTGTGAGATATGTTATGCGTCTACCTGTAAGTTGAATCTTAAGACTCACATTTTATTCCAGGTATATGCACAGATGGGAGCTTGATGCTGCTTTGGATGTTTTGACCATGTGCAGCTGCCACCTGCCACAAAGCGATCCACTTAGGAATGAGGTGCTGGCTTGTTTGTTATTTGTTTCATTTTATTTTATTTATTGTAAATTGTTGTGTTGATTCGTTTGCATGAAGCTTGGTATGTTACCTTTATGCTGGTGTTAAATTTTCTTTGGTAACATAATTTTTTTGGTTGCTTAGGTCTTGCATATGAAACAAGCTTTACAGAGGTACAGCCACATATTAAGTGCAGATGATCATCATGGCAGCTGGCAAGAGGTTGTTATTCTCTCCTGTATCTGGATTAAGATGAAAAGTATGGAATAAGTGGTCTATAAGTGGTACTTTCCTGCTAGGAATTGTTTCTCCCTAATTCTCTTTAAATTGCAGGTTGAAGCAGAATGTAAGGAAGATCCTGAGGGCTTGGCACTTAGACTAGCTGGAAAGGGAGCTGTTTCTGCTGCTTTAGAAGTGGCTGAAAGTGCTGGATTATCTATAGACTTGCGGAGAGAACTGAAGGGCCGGCAACTTGTGAAGCTTCTCACTGCAGACCCTCTAAATGGTGGAGGTCCAGCAGAAGCTTCTCGGTTTCTTTCTTCACTACGTGACTCTGATGATGCTCTACCAGTTGCCATGGGTGCAATGCAGTTGCTACCCAATTTACGGTCAAAGCAACTTCTTGTAACTACTTGTTGCCCTTTATTTTGTAGATGTGATTGGATTACATTCCTTTTTTTTTATTTATTTTTTTATTTGTGTATAGAAATTTTGTGTTCCTTCATTATGACTTTCTTTTGTTCCTATTCGAAGGTTCACTTTTTTTTGAAGCGAAGAGAAGGAAATCTCTCAGATGTTGAGGTTTCGCGGCTTAACTCATGGGCCTTGGGTCTCCGTGTTTTGGCTGCCTTGCCTTTGCCGTGGCAGCAAAGATGTTCTTCATTGCATGAGCACCCTCATTTGATACTGGAGGTGCTTCTGATGAGAAAACAGCTGCAATCTGCTGCTCTGGTATTGTAATTCTTACTTGGACAACTTCTTAGATGCCTTAACTAACATGCGTTTTTCTTATAAATGAATGGATTGATCATGCCTTTTGTTTTCCCCAATATATATATACATATATTTTGCTTACAAGAAGTGGGGTGGGGGCATTTGAACTCAGGTTCTGTCCATGGGAAAACTGGGCAGTTCCTTTGTGCCACAAGGCTCTTGGCAAATTCTTTTCCTCTGTTACTTATTTACATTATGTTTGGATTATATTTGTTAACAGATCCTTAAAGAATTTCCTGTGTTGAGAGACAACAATATAATTATTGCATATGCTGCAAAGGCTATGGCTGTCAGTATTAGCTCTCCCCCTAGAGAACATCGGATATCTGTTTCTGGAGCAAGGCCAAGGCAGAAAACAAAGGCAGGCATTCCTCCGAGGTCATCTTTTACTAGCAGTCTAAGTAACTTGCAAAAAGAGGCTCGCAGAGCTTTTTCTTGGGCTCCACGAAATACTGGAGACAAGGCTGCTCCAAAAGATGCTTATCGTAAAAGAAAGAGTTCTGGTTTGACTTCATCTGAAAAAGTTGCTTGGGAGGCTATGACTGGAATTCAGGAGGATCGTGTTTCATCATATCCTGCAGATGGGCAAGAACGGCTTCCTTCTGTTTCAATTGCTGAGGAATGGATGCTGACAGGTGATGCAATTAAGGACGAATCTGTTCGTGCATCTCACAAATATGAAAGTGCCCCCGACATTACCCTATTTAAGGTATGCTAGTGAAAGTGGTGAAACATGTTTGTTGCATATGTTGGAAGCTTAGCATTGTGTAGTATTATATAAACTATCAATTTAGTGCTGGAACTGTTGCAGGTGGGTAGTTGATTACTATAAATCTATACTGGGATGAGCATTAGTCAAAATAATGAGGTTGAATTATGGATGCGTATAACTCATTGCACAAGTGAGAGATTATCTATCTCAAGCTCAAATAGGAGCACGCTGCTAATCCTATTCAGGAGTTCATCTTTGGGGCTCATGGTGGGATGGGTCAGGCCTCCATGTTTAGTGTGTTTGGGACTTTGGGTGTATTATTAAGTATATATGTTTTATACTACTGGTGCAACACAAACTAGCAGATAAGGGATGTTTCTACTCTTTGTATGTGAGGTTTTAGTGCAGTAATTGGGTTAAATCATGTACGATTTTGCTTAAACTATAGCTCTGATGTATGTTAGAATTTTCTGACCAAATTTTGAATTAATCTAAATACAATGTGGAAGAGAATTGTGAGAAGTTGTTACCGATAAAAAAAGAAGAAGAGAATTATGAGAAGTTATGGCTTATTTATTTATTGAAAGATTTGATATTCGAATTTTCTCTCTTCTGTGGAAGCATAACAACACACAGATATAATATATTAAAGTGGCTTCTCTTGGCCATGGAGTGTGCATATTGTGAATTATGGTATAATTCTTATGTGAGGTCTGTTTGGAATCTGCTTATTTTGCTGAAACTGAAATTTTTTTGTTGAAAGTACTGTAGATAAATGTAAAAGTTAGTTGAAATAGTATAGTGATATCCATGAATAGTACTAAAAAGTGTAGTAGGGCCCATGAATAGTACTAAAAATAAACTGAATAGTAAAATAAGTTGACTTTTTAATTTGGAGCCAAACACACACGTGGTGATCTGTTTACAAATGATTTTTATTTTATGCATGCTGCTGTGAGTCTGCTGAAGGTTTGGGTATTCTATTTATAGGCACTGCTTTGTCTGTGTTCTGATGAGTCGGTGTCTGCCAAAAGTGCCCTGGACTTGTGTATTAAACAGATGAAGAATGTGTTAAGCTCCCAACAGTTGCCTGAGAATGCGTCCATGGAAACAATTGGTCGTGCATATCATGCCACAGAGGCAATTGTACAGGTATTATTTTTGCCAAGCCCCTGTAATGCATATTATATGAAACAATGTTTTTATTTTTATTTATTTAATTAAAAATTTTGCTATTTTTGTGTATCATATACATTAAAAATCCAAGGTCAAAATAGCCAATAGCATGCATTTTTGCTTTCCTTACATGCAGATAGTTATGTCATCATAGTTCAGTTGCCTTTACATGTGATTAGTTTGTAATGCTCTTGAGTGATATGACATGTTGAATGCCAGGGGCTACAATATTGTAAATCCGTGCTGAGAAAGCTTACTGGGGGTAGTGAAATCTCCATCAATTCTGACAGAAGTAGGGATGCTGATGATGCATCCTCTGATGCTGGTAGCTCCAGTGTGGGCAGTCAGTCCACAGATGAATTATCTGAAGTTCTCTCACAGGTGGAGATCTGGCTAGGACGTGCTGAACTGCTTCAAAGCCTTTTGGGATCAGGGATTGCTGTTTCTCTTGATGATATTGCTGATAAGGAGTCATCTGAACGTCTCCGTGACCGGTTGAGTGTAGAGGAGCGATACAGCATGGCTGTATATACTTGCAAAAAGTGTAAGGTAAATATAGTGTCGAGGCATTGTGGTTTATACTGCTGGTCTTTAGATTGAGCTTATGTATATTTTTGGATTCTCCCAGATTGATGTTTTCCCTGTGTGGAATGCTTGGGGACATGCTTTGATACGGATGGAGCACTATGCTCAAGCTCGGGTGAAGTTTAAGTATGTCAAATTTATTCAGATAGTTGCTCAATAAATTAACAAGATTTAAGTTCTCTCTCTCTCTCATATTCTTCTAAAGTGGGATGCAGAGTGGTCTTATTCTTTAATGCCAATTCAATGGCTTTCAGGCAAGCTCTTCAATTGTATAAGAGTGATGCTGCACCTGTCATTTTAGAGATTATTAATACAATCGAAGGAGGTCCACCAGTTGATGTTTCAGCAGTTCGTTCCATGTAAGATATCATGTGGCTTTTATGTCAGAATTCCTATATTTATTGCCACAATAAATTTCTATTAGAGTTGTTGAACTAGTAGCTGAATCAATGTTGGCTTAAGATCCATGATAGGCTAGGTTTTAATTTATAGGAGGTCTACAGCCTCTGCTAAGAGATTGGACCTTGCTGTGATGGCAAGTGCCTTCAATGTGTTGTGGCTTCAAGTTTGGGAGTTCTTCTCTCCAAAATTTGAGAGTAAGGTTGCCTACCAACCACCTCTCAAATTTTTTGGAAGTGGGGAGCTTTGTGCATTGGACTACAGCCTCTACTATTGACAGTGTTGCCTTGATAGTTTTTGAAAATTTTGTATTTTGGATTTTATAATACAATATCAATGACTACTTATAAAAAAGGAAAAAAAAAAAAAAGACAATATCAATGACTGTAAAAAAGAACACGTAATTTGTTGGACTTACAATAGTTCACCTATAACTACTGCCATTAGCTATCAATTATCATGCACACATACACTTCAGACTATAATAACCTATAAACTTTGATCTGTTTGGATTTCTTGGATAAGAAGATAGGCAGAGAACTTGATTGTGCTCAGCACTTTCCCATTGCTGTATAAACTAAAAAAAGAAAATCAACTTCCCAACTCTTAATCCCAACTGGATGGGGTGGGTTGCATGAAACCTTTTTAGCCATGGAAGCCTTGTTTGTGATGATGAAGAAGCATTTTGATTGTGAAATGTTAAGCAACGTATCTCTTTGAACTCCTACCACTAAAGATCTTGAACCAATGTTGATGAAGATTTGAAGTGGCATCTTTAATTGTCTGCATCAAATTTAACTATATCTTTTAGCAACATTACTCTTTGAGAATTACTGTTTACCAGAATGTTGAAAGATGTGTTCCTTAGTCTTGCACCAGGTTATGCGTGTTGAATCCTTTTGGTTATGTTTCTAAAAGACCTGCTATTCTGATATAATTTTGTGGTATACTGTGCATTGAATATCACCTTTTAGTTGTGAACAGGCAGGAGTACATTTAAGCTAGTCAAGCCTAAATTTCTACAAAAAAAAAAAAAAAAAGAAAAAAAAAGAAAAGAAAAAAAAGGATATAATTTTTAGATGCTAGTCATTACATAGGATCTGACTGATGCAACTTATACTGCAGGTATGAGCATTTGGCTAAAAGTGCACCGACGATATTGGATGATTCTCTTTCTGCTGATTCATATCTCAATGTTCTATATATGCCATCCACCTTTCCACGTTCAGAGAGATCTAGACGGGCTCAGGAATCTGAAAATAATAATTCCTCCCTCAGTTCAGAATTTGAAGATGGACCTCGCAGCAATCTTGACAGTATTCGATATGTTGAATGTGTGAACTATTTACAAGATGTGAGCTTCATCCTTACACTGATCAAGTTTTTGTTTTTAGGCTGGCACTCAGATGCCAGTGCCTTTCTATTTTCCCCTGCATCTGGAGTCAGTGTTATCTCTTGGCTTAGTAGCTAATTTAAAGTTCTTATTCTGTATTACATACATGCATTTTTATTTACACAAATAAATCAAGAAGTTGATGATATATATATTCTTTTTATTACATTTTAAAACTATTTAGTAATGGTTCTAGCTTGAAGTTTGTTTCTGTTATTTATTTTAACCTGGAATCTAGAATTCTGTTAATTTTCTCTGTTATCTTTTCTTTTTTCCACCATTGGTTGTTGACACCAATCAATGGTGGAAATTAATTTTCTAGCTTTATTCATGGTAGTCAGCTTCTTAATACGTTTTTTTGACCTTTGCAGTATGCACGCCAGCATTTGCTGAGTTTTATGTTTAGGCATGGTCACTACAATGATGCTTGCATTTTGTTTTTTCCTCCAAATGCTGTTCCTCCCCCTCCTCAACCATCGATATTGGGGGGAGTAGCAACTTCATCTTCATCCCCTCAAAGGCCAGATCTATTGGCTACAGATTATGGGACAATAGATGATTTGTGTGACTTGTGTATTGGTTATGGTGCAATGTCTGTTCTTGAGGAAGTGATTTCAACAAGAATGTCATCAGCAAATCCACGGGATGTGGCAGTAAATCAGTATACAGCAGCAGCCCTTGTCCGTATTTGCATCTATTGTGAAACACATAAACATTTCAATTATTTATACAAGTTTCAGGTAATTTTCAGACCATATATTTTGAATTTAAACTGAAGATATTATTAGTACTACTAGTGGTTGTGAGACCAGGCCCCTTATCCTTGGTTGGAGACTGACCTCCGCATCTTTCTCTATTACACCTACTGCTACCTTCTTTCTGCCCCCAACTAAAGGTGTAGGTTTGGGTGGATTTGATAGCAAAATTCTGTTTAATTGCTTTTTTTTTTCTTTAAACACACACATATATAGACTCATGTATTTCTGTGTTCTTTGGGGTTACTTTTTCATTAAGTACACAGCTTGTGGTGGTTTTCTGTTGCCTGCATGTTTATCCCTATATGTTGAAATTTTTTATCACTTACTGAAAAAGAGACATTGCAGTCTATTTCTAGTATTTTATCTGTACAGTTATCTATAGGGCCATTAAAGATGTCTGTTGCATCTTTCCATTGGGAATGTTCACACAGCATACCTCATGTAGCCCTCCTATTTTCTTTGTTTACTTTAAGTTAGCGGCATTTGCAAGATTAAAGCTGCTGTGTGATTCAATAATCTGTATAGAGATTGTTAAACAATTCTTACAGATATGGTATTGAATTTTTTCTGGTGTGAGGGGAAAAGGATGTAAGGTAAATAGGATGCTCTTATGAATTTTTTACACTCTATTGAACAAAACATCATGTTCATTTGACATGGTTTCAGCAGAAAAGCTTGTGTGCTTGTCCTTTCTATATTATAGCGATTAATTTAAAAGTATTTGAAGACCTTATGAGCTGTTCTTTTCTTTCTCCTTTTTGGTCAAACTCAAACGCAAAAGTTGCAAATTCTAATTTTAGCTTTATAGTTATGACTTGAAATAGCATCAGAATTCAATTATAGATATAGTTGATTTTTTATTATTTCCCAGATAAAAATGATTTTTTTTTGTGGTTGAATTTTTGTTGAAAGCATTTTCTAGTTCCAGATTAAGCCAAGGTTTACTTGAATTTACTCACTGATCCAGGTTATTAAAAAGGACCACCTCACTTGTCCTTCCATGTTGTAGAGTTTAATTTAAACATATTAAGAGACTTTATGAGCCGTTCTTCTCTTTCTCCTTTTAGCAGCATTCCTTTTTGTTCAAACATATAAGTTGCAAACTCTTATTTTGGCTAAACTTATGACTTGAAATAACATCAGAATTCAATCAGAGATTTAGTTGAATCTGTATTATTTCCCAAATAAAAATGATTTTTTTAGTGGTTGAATTTTCACTGAAAGTATTTTTCTAGTTCCAGATTAAGGTTCATTTAAGCCACAGATTAAGCCAAGGCTTACTAGAATTTACTCACTGATCCAGGTTATTGAAAAGGACCACGCTGCTTGTCCTTCCTGTGTGCTTGTTCTTTCTATATTGTAGCATTTAATTTCAGAGTTTATAAACTTTATGAGCTGTTCTTTTATTTCTCCTTCTAGCAGCATTCCTTTTTGGTCAAATATATAATATGCAAATTCTTATTTTAGCTTTACATTTATGGCTTGAAATAACATCAGAATTCTATCATAGACTTAGTTGAATTTGTATTATTTCCCAGATATATTTTTTTAGTGGTTGGATATTCGTTGAAAGTATTTTCTAGTTCCAGACTAAGGTTCATTTAAGCCAGGTTAAGCCAAGGTTTACTTGAATTTACTCACTGATCCAGGTTATTAAAAAGGATCATGTCGCTGCTGGACTTTGCTGTATTCAGTTGTTTATGAATTCTTCTGCACAAGAGGAAGCTATCAAACATTTGGAACATGCTAAGGTATATCTTTATTATTGCTCTGGAGCACCCTTGTTTGTTCTAATATATAGAATAATGGCTTTTTTTAGATAACTTGGGATTTTCAGTGCCATGGTTTAAGAAATAGGGTTATGTTTTCTGGATATTATGTTTGGATGATTTTGTATTGATAGAATAGGATTGTTGGAGTGCAACTAAGATTTGGGATGTGATGTCTTCAATGATTTGTTGTCCAGGTCTAAGAGAAACTAGAAAACAGGATATAATGGCATGAAATAGGGGTAAAAGGAAGAAAGATAAATTTACAATATGCTCTTCTTTTTTGGATAAGTGCAATAGACATACTAGGAAAGCTTCTGTTGATGAAGCTTAGATGTCTCCATTGGGAACAACAGTATCTGCCAGTTAAGATTTAAATTATAAGGCTCTTTACTTATCAAAAAAAATTATAAGGCTCTTGGAAAAACACTCAATATTTTTATTAATCAACTTCATCTATTCTTCAAGAACATCAAGCATAAATATATCTAGGACTTTTTCTTGATCTAGTAGTATTAGAACTCCTAATTTGACTAGTAAATGTTTTTGATATGTCCAAATTTGACTAGTAAACTAAAACCTAATAAGGTAATAACTGATAAAATACTAACTTGAACCCAAAGAAAAGAAAACCAAAGATGCTTTGGATCTCCTAGAAAATTCTAGACTCAATTAAACTATTAAAATATCCTTAATTTGTAGAGATTGCAGTTTTTCCCTTGAATACAAAATTGACCATAACTTGTTTAATGAAAACCCAGATTAAAAACTGTTAGGACACGTATAACTAGATCTTTATAATCACACGACTTTTACTTTAATTGGACCATGTGGACTCACCCCATAAGATAGATCTTAAATAGATGAATTTGCAAGGTAGTAACAAGTCAATCAACCATGGCTGCATCAGCTGCCTGAACAAGAAATTGATGTCTACACAGTTTATCTATATATTTAAGTTTCATCCTTCCTGGGTTTGTATAGTTTCTCTTGTTTAATTTATATCCATTTTATTTCCTCGCTGATTTTCTTATATTGCTTTGGTTATAGATGCATTTTGATGAAGGTTTGTCAGCACGACATAGAGGTGGAGATTCTACTAAGCTTGTTACAAAGGGCATTAGAGGAAAAAGTGCCTCTGAGAAGCTTACTGAAGAGGGACTTGTGAAGTTTTCTGCTCGGGTTTCAATTCAGGTAATGACATCTATTGATTATTGAGAAAAGTTTATTACTTTTAAGGTGATAGCAGTCCTGGAAGATGGTCTTTAAATATTAGGTTAACATCAGAGTTTGACAGGTATGTTGGTTAGTATATCTGGAAACTTAAAGAAGGAAAGGAAAGTAGAGAAAAGATCGTCTGTTGATTCACAATTTCTCATATTGTTTCAGAAGATTCGTACTTATCAAAAAAAAAATTATTTCAGAAGATTCCTTTTCACACAAGCCCTTGTTGAAATTAGATTCACCAAAGTTATATGCTTCCTAACTACATGCATAGAGAATTCTTTTGTGCAAGTTGGCATATTTGTATGTGCGTGTGAACATTTGACCTACTTATGCTTTCTACCTCATCTTTAAATGTAATGCTCAGAAGGTAGCATTTGTACATCTAAATCATTTGTTGTTATCTCTCTCTCTCTCTCTCTCTCTCTGTGTGTTTTCTACTCATAATTGATTGGAAGTGTAATGGATTATTTTGAAGTGTACACCCAGTTGTTGAGGTAGGAACCTTGCCTTGTGCTTGCTTTTACTTTTGGTATTAGATCCTTGGTATAAGAACTGCTAGGAAATAAATATGCCAACGTCTCTGTTGCACACACGGTCAAAGCAAGGGTCATTTTTCCTGTAAGCTTGGACCATGTATCAAACATATCTACTCAATCTTAATAATGTCAGTTACAAGCTTTCGCTTCTTACTAAGAGACAATCTTCTATCAAATATTTTCTAGTATGGAACCTTTATTAATTGCCTGGTGTCTCTTTAGTCTGATTGTACATTGGTTATAATACTCTATATAAACCAGATGAGTAGATAATATATTTTTTATTTGTTGAAAACAGAAACTCAAAGAATCTACGTCTGTATTTTATCTGTATAAAAATATCTTCTCTCTCTAACAATTTCGTAGGTCAATTTTTTCACTTATTCCCTTTGGATTATTTATATATTATAGGTGGAAGTTGTGAGATCCTTTAATGATTCAGATGGGCCACAGTGGAAATATTCGCTTTTTGGGAATCCAAATGATCTTGAAACATTCAGGTATATGCCTTCTTAGAGGAAGTTGGTTTCAATCAGAAAGTATAAAAAGCAGATGTTGGCTTTAATCAGTGTAGTTCCTTTTCTTTTTGGTAATTTAATAGTGTTATTGTTCTATGATGCATGATGACACACTTGTACACATGCATATATACATATTCATATATATAAGAGAGAGAGAGAGAGAGAGAGAGAGAGAGAGAGAGAGAGAGAGAGAGAGAGGTGTACACACACACTTGTACATATGCATATATCTAGAAAGCACGGGTGCGGCTCTAGGGCCGCCGCAGCCGACGTGCATGGACGCGGTGTGTGGTGGTCGACGTGCTAACCGCGTGTAAGTGCCGTGTTTTTTTTTTTTTTTTTTTTTTTTTTTCATTTGTGGATTTGCACCGACTTGCAGTGAACTGGGCCAATTCGCACCGATTCAGGTCGAATTGGATCGTATTGGCCGATGGCCGAAATTTGCCAAAATATCTGTAACATGTTGAAAAGGGCCAAAACCGGCTTTGAATCAGGCCGAAATTCTAGTACCAAAAAAAAAAAAAAAAAATTATGCAAAGCTCACCGTTTTGAACTTTGAAGCTCTCTGCATACTGCCTCTCTCGTTATCTCACTCTCCGTCTCCCCTCTCTCACTCCCTAACCTACGGCCACTCACTCAAAAGTCAGAATCTCTCCTTTGCCTCGCTGCCCAAGCTCACTCTTCATCTCTCGGTCTCAATCTCTCCATCATGGAATGTTTTAGTTTCAAACTTGTGGGTTGTATTCTAATTTATGAATATCATGTTTTAGTTATTATTTACTATTACTCTTAAACTGGTATACGTTTATATAATGTGAAAAAGTATGCTTAGCAATATATAGAAAATATAAATAAAAATATTTTTAATAATTTTTTAATCGCTACACCCCGTTGCACCTGCACCATATTTTTTCAAAAATTTCTGAGTCTCGCACCTGAATCCACACCCGTGCTTTATAGGCATATATGTAGATAGAGGGTGGAGAGAGATAGGATCAAGTTACTATTGACGTCACTCGGTTAATGTTATACCACTTAATATTTTTATAAGGATCAACATATTACCAAACCCTCTATTAGATCACATGTCCTTCCCATTCTTATCACGTATATGAAATTCCACATCAATTGGATACTATTTAGCATTTAATTATAAACTCAAGATACTTAATTTAAAAATTATAAAACTATCATTTTTAACATTTTATAGATGAGGTTCTTTGTTGCTTCTAGCACACGGCCTGTGTGCTTTGTTTCCTTTGTATTTTTTTACATCTTTTTTCAATGAAGTTTATGACTTAACAAAAAAAAATTTATAGACGAGGTATCTTTTAAATTTTGATTTTCTTGACATTTGACGTTACGACGGAACATGTAATTCATCAGTGGATTTGATAAAGTGTTGCTAATATCTATCAAGTGTTATGCATACATACATAACAGGCATAGGATTGCTCCGTTTGTTGATAAGGAGACTGATGCTTTAGGCTATGAAACTTATGTATCGTTATATTTACTTAATCTAAGCAAACTTGGTATCCTCAAGGCCGAAGGGTCACAAATTTTTAATAAATTGATTCCAAACTATGAAATCTTACCTGGCATTTATTTATTTCTGTAAAAATGATTTCACGTTTGTACATTTTTCTTTCATGGCATATAGTGCTCCAGAAATGTATGGACATACTTGGAGAGACTTATCTGCTGTTTCTCTGCAGGAGAAGATGTAAAATTGCTGAGACTCTTGTGGAGAAGAATTTTGATTTAGCTTTCCAAGTGATCTATGAATTCAGTCTTCCTGGTAGCCATTACATAATGACTTCCAATTCAATCTATTATTTCTTTGTGGTAATTTAGCATTTGGAATTAGTGCACTTGTGCTTATGTACATCATGTCTTCTTCTCATACCGTGCAGCTGTTGATATATATGCTGGTGTTGCCGCATCACTTGCTGAGAGGAAAAAAGGCAGTCAACTGACAGAATTTTTTAGAAATATAAAAGGCACAATTGATGATGATGATTGGGACCAGGTAATACGATTACATTCTTTTAGTATTCTGTGTATGGCTAATAAAGGCAAAAGAAAAAGCTGTTTGATATTCTCAATTGGTTGCTAGTTGAAATGCCCACGCTTAAGCTAATCATTAGAAGACAGCAGAAAATTAAGTATGATGTTCAATTAAGATTCTAAGCACTAATTATCATGATGATATGCCGACGTGTTATCCAAGTTGTTACTTAGTTTTTGAACTCTGTGTGTACTTGCCACAAAAATTTTGAATCAGATGTTTCGTACATGTCAATCACTTTGCTTTTCTGTAAGATTGGGAGGTTTTATTATTTCTTTTTGTGTACAGTATGCCTGTTTTGTCTATTAAAATAAGAAGACTAGGTGTGTATCTGAAATTGTGTAGGTCTTGGGAGCTGCGATAAATGTTTATGCTAATAAACACAAAGAACGCCCTGACCGTCTCATAGACATGTTAACCAGCAGCCACAGGTAATGGTTTCTACTAATTCATATGCATTTGATAATTTTGCATAAAAAAGATCTTGCACCGTCTGTGATCCTTTTTAGAATGAACTTAAAGGCGTGTTTGAGCTTTCAACGTAGTCTGTCATTAATGCACTTATACTCATTGCCTATTTGACCTTTTCAAAATGGGTAACTCTAAATGCAACAAATGCAAACAGATTGTGGGCAGTTTGTTTTCAGGTTGGGTCTGTGAACTCATTTAACGCTTTTGCAAAATTTACAACTTGGTATCCAGAAGAGTTTAGCTTGGCTGACTTGTCAAAAACAAATGAAGGTTGACTTTCTAGTGAGGATACAGTAATAATGCTTTGTTTAAAAGAAATTAAAAGTTGAATTTTTCTATGTATTTATCTATGCTTATTACTTTTTTAAAGTGTCACTTGTGATAAACATATGAGAATGGTTGCATCAAATAGGTGCCTATTTGTGACTTACATCTTAATATGTGACTATTTGTCCGTCTGTATTCCTTTATTATCTTTTTATCACTATGTGAGACCTCCGTGCTTTGTATCTTGACTTATGTGAGCAGGAAGGTTTTGGCTTGTGTGGTTTGTGGTCGTTTAAAAAGTGCTTTCCAAATTGCTTCTCGAAGTGGAAGTGTAGCTGATGTTCAATATGTAGCCCATCAGGTTAGCCTTCCCCCTCAACTTCTACTTTAGGAATTCTAACATTATTGTTACTGTTTAGTTAAATTGTGGTGCTTCTCATTTTGAGATCGAGTTTTGGTCATTCAAATTCAACACCAAATGCAATGAATAGGAACATGTGTACAAAGGCCCTTTTGAAACTAGTGGTTGTTTAAGTCAATGGCATATTCCAAAATTTCGAGATTGTGTTGAAATGAGCCGTCTGTCTTGTTCAATTTAACACCTTACCTCAAAACCTCTCCTCATTGCGGGCTTCTATCTCTCTTTATCTCCTTCTGTCATTGATTTTCCTTGGAAAATGGTGTGGCAATTAGAGGTTCCTCTTAGAGTAGCGTTCTTTTCTTGGACTGCTGCCTTAGGTAAGATCTTAACTACGGATAATCTTTGGAAGAGACATATTGCAGTGGTAGAGTGGTGCTTTATGTGTAAAAGGTGTGGGGAATCGGTGGATCATCTTCTTCTTCATTGTCCTATAGCATATGAGTTGTGGTCTATGGTTTTTTGTTTGTTTGGTATACATTGGGTTATGCCGTATAAAGTTAGTGAGGTGTTAGCTTCTTGGCAGGGGAAGTTTGGTAGACATCGAAATATAGGTTTATGGAGGTTTGTGCCGCATTGTTTGTTTTGGTGCTTATGGTGGGAGCGGAATGCTTAGATGCTTTGAGGATTGTGAACGGTCTATTCTTGACATTAATTTTTTCTTTTTCCGTACTCTCCTTGAGTGGAATTTAGTTTTGCCTTCCTATTCTTGTTTTTCTCTCCCCATCTTAAAGATTGTTGTAATTTGGGTTTTTGATTTGTGCCATTGTAGTACACTTCCAGTGTACTTGGTTTTTTTAAATAAATTTTTTTACATTACTTATAAAAAAAAAAAAAGATTTAACACCTTAATTTTGTTTTATTCTCTGATTTTAGTCACACTGGATTGTAAGGAATTTTTCTTATCCTGGTACCTACTTTTTTTCAGGCATTACATGCGAATGCACTCCCCGTGCTTGATATGTGTAAACAATGGTTGGCTCAGTACATGTAATTTGTTGCTAGAGAAAATTACAGCTAAAAGAATTTGGTTTTGGGCAAAGGGGAATTTCTGTTAACTTGCAAATCAATGAGGTTTCAACAGCCATTGCTTAGGGAAAGTGGATTGCAACGAGCTTACTTGAAGACGCCATCTACTTGAAATTGACAACCCTTGAGACATTGAAAAAGAGGTGGTTTACCTTATTGGTTTTTGTGCTTGTCACCTTTTTGGTTCTGTTGCCCTTTTATCTGCTATGTGGCATTGGTGAGGCTGCTTTTAAATTGTCATAGATTTGAACCATTGGGTTGGCCCCATTTTTTGGGTAACATGCTGTAATGTGGTCAAAGGTTGAAGGATATAAAGAGAAAATGTAGTCACAAGGCTGAATAGGACCGCAGTGAGTCAGGAATCATCCCAAGATGCTCATATAAGGTCTGAGGTTGAGACCATTTGGATGTAAAATATAATGGCACGGCAACAGCTATAGTGGATTTCCGTTGCTCTGTATAGATTGTGAGAAAGGAAAAAGTAAAATAGGGATAATATGTATGCATGTATGTATGAATGTATGTGTATCTATTCCCTCTAAGGGGTTAAATTTTGCTGTGAAAAAGTAAAATAGGGATAATATGTATGCATGTATGTATGAATGTATGTGTATCTATCCCCTCTAAGGGGTTAAATTTTGCTGTGTAAAATAATAAGCTTGTGCATCTCTTTTGTTCCTGTATTGAGTTCTATATATTCCGTCATGATTCCCCAGGGAAGAATCTGTTACTTTTCACTAATGCCGTTTAGGTATATCTTCTCAGAGTCCTCACCATTCAAATGATACTCATCAGTAATAATTTTATTCTTGTACAAGGCAGTTCATGATTCCAGCCTGCATGGATTCACTTTTGTTGCTGTTAATTGCGCACTGAACCATATCCGATCTCATTTTTTTGGTTGCTGTGGAACAAAATCCATTCTCATCTCAACTTGCTTTCTGATAACGAAAAAAAGATTTTTTAATTATGCTTTAGTTTGTTGTAAAAGCTACCCTCTCTTTTTTCACAAAAAGGGAACTTTTGGCCAATTAGTTCTTATTCGTTCAAATGAAACTCTAATATCTTTGCGTGAGTGAGTGATTGTGTCTATAACTTATCAATAACATTTATTTATTTTTCCCAAGAACGGAACTGATGGTAAGCATTAATTTACTGATTTCAAGAAAGGTTAGAACTTAGAACTTGTGATTTAAATGCAAACTAACAATATATACAAAGTATCCACATTTCTCGGATGCTCTGTAAATATGGACCAGCCTTTATCAAGACTTGTTTATCATGTGACTACTCACGCTAGGAACCACCTGCTAGCTTCTTTTGCATGATTATCATTGCCTTTGGGCTTATTAGCCACCATTGAGTTGCCAAATGCCAACTGAAGGATTTGAAATTGATTCCAATGTTAGCTCAAAAGAAAAGATAAGGGGAAACTGCAGTTAACCCACCTGTGGTTTGGCCCGTTTTAACAGTGCTTACTCGTGATTTGAAATTTGTCACTTAACCAACCTGAGGTGGCTTCCGTTAGACTCCTGTTACTCGCCTCTCTCTTTTCACCGTTAAAAATAGGGGTAAATGTGTCTTTTTTATTATATTTTATGTCTCACTCATCTAAAAACAAAAAATAGAACAAAAATGCAAGAAAAACAAGATCAAAAAATGGTATTTGTTGTCTCTCTATTCACACAAATTTTGAACCTAAGAACATACCCAAAAAAATTTTATTCGCACGTTCACACTACTCTGATTATTTTAATGATTTTTTTTCCTTATTTTTTTCTTCCTTTTCTTTCATTTCATCCCAGCTGTCTCTCTCCTCACGTTTTCTTCTCCATCTGAGTTTCTCTCTTTTCCTCCATCGTCGATCTGCACAAGCCCATCCACCATAAACCTAGCTCGCCTCCCCAGCTTCGATCTAGCCCTTTCGCCGACCCAGTTTGCCTCCCCAGCTCCGATCCAGCCCTTCCGCAGACCCAACTCGCCAATCTTCGCAACCCATTCCGCCGACCCAGCTCACCGATCTTCCTCCACTCCTCACCGGCCCAACTCCCCTACCCAAACGTATTCCTCCATTCCGCAACCCATTCTTGCATTTTTGTGTTATTTTCTCTGCCCAGATCCCTCTTCCTTGATCACCGCCACTCAACACCATTGCCTATCTAGGCGGTGCTTCCCTCGTTTCTCACTACCAAACCCCACTGCCCTCTCTTTCCTTCATCTGAACATTCCTAGATCTCGCTTCTCTCTCTGTTTTCTTTCTCTCGCTTCGATCTATCCCTAGATCTCCCTCAAATCTCTAGTTCAACCAACGCCAAACCCCACGAGCACCACCACCATCCACGACAGGCACCATGACACCAAAGCCAAACCCATGACATCTCGGTTTACTTTGTTGGGTTTGCTTTGTTGTTATTTGTGTTTTGAATATTTGAAGGTCCTTTGTGTTGGTAGTGAGATAGTGGAAAATTGGCTGAGTAATTGTTGAAATCTTTGCGAAATAATCAGTTTTCATCTAACCGTGAGACATACATGGATGTGGTTTGTGAAAATTGGTTTTCATCTGAGTGAAAGAATCTTTAAAGGTTTTTGTGTTTGATTTTTGTGGAAGAACATATAAGGCAGAGAGAGGGAGAGAGCTCATTTTTTTTATTTTTATTTAGGGTTTTAATTGGATTTTAATTTTGGCTTATATAGTAAAGGGGATTTTCTAACGGAAAGAGCAGAGGTAGGTAATGGGGGTCTAACGGAGGTCACCTCAGGTGGGTTAAGTGACAAAAATTAAACCACAGGTAGGCACCGTTAAAACGAGCCAAACCACAGGTGGGTTAACTGCAGTTTCCCCAAAAAATAACTAAAAGCGCAAACAAAGAGACTACAATATTGATAAGTTTAAAGCAGAGTCCTGCACATGCATTATTCCTCGATGATACCACATATTGGTGAGATGTTGGAGCTTAATTGAGGACAAATAATATTGACACCACATTCTTATACATATGCTTTGATATCATATAGTAAGCTCAGCATAATGTCACTATAACAACAGAGTATGCTATATTATTTAAATATACACTTTGGTTTTGGAAAATTCTTAAGTACTTTCGGAGCACGGTGAAATGGTGCTCCTGCTTCTTACTTTCACATTCATAAATGTGAGAGGAGGGAGTAGGAGCATCATTTCACCATGTTTTAGAAGTGCCTAAAAATTACTCCTTAATTTCCAACTATAATTTATCAATAACAATAAAGCATGAATGTGAGAGGAATGAGCAGGAGCACTATTTAATTGTGCTCTAGAAGTACATAAAAATTACTCATTGATTTCCACTTATAATTTATCAATAACAATAAAGACTATGCACTAGCATTGGAGGGTGTAAAAACCCTCCCAGTTGCTATTTTACCACATAAATAAAAAGGGAAATTACAGTAAACACACCTATGATTTGACTCATTTTCACTTTACCTACTTGTGGTTTAAAACTTAACACTTTACCCACCTGAACTTCAATTCGTTTGCTCTTCGTTACCCAACTCACTCTCAAACGTTAGAAAAACACATTTTTAATACAAATCAGAACATAACACGGATCAAAAACACGAACCATTAAAACTTTTTCTCACGAGCCCTAGAAACACGAAAAACCCTTGTATTGAGCTGGGTTTTTGATTTTTCTGATCTTGGTGCATAACACTTTCATGTGAGGGTGAGGTTCTGACTTTAGGTTGTCTTGAGGCATTGAATATTTGAAGATACATCATCATCAGGTACAAAATTTCTGCTTTATGTGGGTCGGGGTTTCAACTTTTGATGCTAGCTTTGATTCACAGGAAATTTGGGCAAAAGTTGATAAGCGATGTCTTCTTCGAGTGGAAATTACTCAGGTTCAAGTGGACATCTGTGTACATATGAGACTTGTGTGCTGAGAACAAATTTGACAGTGGATAATTTTGGGAGAAGGTTTTTTGGTTGTAGCTGATATAAGGTAAGTATAGTTTTTACTTAATCTAGTTGACTCAAGTAAGTTTGGAATTTGATGTGTTCAATTCACTTTATGAACAGGTTGGTCCCAAGTGCCCTTTCTTTCATTGGATTGATAATCTCACTTGTATGCGTGGGAATAAAGTTGCCCATTTGGTGCAACAAAAGCTAGTTTTACTGCAGAGAGAGTTGGAACTTGCAAATGAAAGGGAAAGAGCAGCTACCCAGACAACAGGAGAAGCTACCCAAACAATATCAGAAGCTACCCAAATGGTAGAAATTGCTCAAGAAAGGGCAGCAAAAGCCACTGAGAGGGACAGAAAGTTTCGAGCTTCCTCTGTTAAAGCCAAGGAGATAGCAGTGAGAGCTTTAGAGCAAGAGAGAAAGTGCAGAATTGCACTAATTTTGTCATGGTTTTTTTTTTTTTTTTTTTTGGTTTTGTTTTAGTTATGTTGTTTTCATGTTTGGCTCAAGTGAGAATGTTGGAATGATGAGATTAAGTGTGCCTGGTGGTTTGTAATGTATAAGCAGGTCCTTAATTGTATTGTAATAGAATTATGTAAGATGCTAGATGCTGTTGGCTTGAAGCCACTTTATAATATAAGTTTTTTTTTAAGATAAAGTGTTATTTATTTTAGATGCTGTTGGTGTTTTTGTTTAAAGTGAATTGGCAATTTGTGACTTGTTGTTTTGTTGGATGCTGTGAACTGTGTTGAATGCTGTGACTTGTTTGTACATAAAGTGTATTGTGTGAAGATAATTGTGTTGAAATTGAATTGTTTAAACTTTAAAGTGCATTGTGTAAAGTGTTTGTGTTGAAAGTACATACACCTATTGTATTCAAAAGTAACTACTATATTAAATACATAAACACATAACTCCGCATAATCAAGTCCCTCCTATATTCAATACATACACATATAAACTTGATATGTTCAACTGCAATAATCAACCACATGACAACAATTAGTCAAAATAATAATTTTGAACACCTGCCATTAAGTTGGGAAATGTATACACATTTAAGGTGGCATTGAATGTTGTCTTTCATCAACCACCAGTCAATATAGGGCATTTGGTACAACAACAACCAAAACAGTTGCATATGCCATTGTTTACAAAACTTACAAAAATACAAATAAATCCCAATAGTTTTAACATCATATATAACCAACAATTGTTTGCCTTGCCATTGTCTACAAATTACATACAACCCTAACACATAACCATATTGTCCTAACACTACATATACATAGCAACAATATTGTCTTGACATAAGCTTCATTTACTACCCCTACCTCTCCCACCATAGCTGGCCTTAGGCCTGTCCACGAGTTGGTCTGGGTCAGGTTTGTGCCCAACCCGGAACCGGCCTTACCAGATCGGATGACCAGACTTTTAACCCGCCCCCGATCGGAATGGTTAATTAGATCGGGCGGATTTGACCTTCAACAGATGGTTGTCGGTTTGGTCAGAGTTGGAGATCTCAAAATCGGCCAAAATCTGGCTAGGTAATAGTGAAATGGGCAAAAGATTGGTGATATTTTCGCCGGATTTTCGTTGGGTTATCGCCAGATTTGGCAAAATCTCACCAGATTTGGCTAGATCTCGCCAAATCTGGTGGAGATTCCATGGATCTAGCTGAGATCTTGTCAGATCAAAAAAATTTCGCCGAAAATTGCTATTTTGATCGGTTTGGTTGGGTTTCTTCGAGTTTTGGGGAGAAAACCCGCCAACCTACCCGTGGTTTTCAGTTTCTAGAGGTGGAGACCCATCGCCTACTGTCATCGGCGTTGGGTCAGCCGGTTCTCGGGTCGGATTGGATGGATTGGCCGGGTGGGTCGGGTATCAGTTGCTGTTGGACACCCCTCCTGGCCTTTCCACCTCTTGTTTTACTTTTTTGTGTCCTAGTTGCATTACTTCTTCCTTTCAAAGCAGCTCCTTTAGTAGCAGGTGGTCTTATAGGCTGTGATGATGGTGCTCTAATGTCCCATGTTTCTGCAGGGGCATGTGGTGCTGGCTGGTTTGAAGAGAGCCAAGGAGCTCCCTTAACTGTATACCTGAAGTCTAAAGAGTACTACTGAGTTGGTTGTTGTGACCATGGAGTTTGATCTGGTGGCCGTGACCTTGCTGATTGGTAAGATGAAGCCATAGTATAAGGCTGATGTGTTGGTGGGGGGGTTGAGATGATGCTAAGGGTTGAGATGAGGATAGGGCTTGGGATGAAGATTGGGCCTAAAATGAGGACTAGGTCTATGATGAAGATGGGGCCTGGGATCCTTTGCATGTAGAAGGCATTTCTCTTGCCTGCAACCAAATATGAGCATGTTTACAGTGTCAGTTATTGGTATTTTATATAATAAAAATTTTTGTAAAAACTTACATATTTCTCTTTTTGTACTCTCTTCCTTCTTTCCCATGGTGTCTCACCAGTGACATTGGCCTTACATTCCCTTGAATTGTGTCATTCCTTTTGACACCTTTCACACCTCACTGGCTTGTTTGCTCTAGACACCCTATACGGGTTCCTTACCTCATCAGCATCTCTCTTCCTCTTTATAGGTGGCCTGCCTGGTGGCTTATAGATAGTAGGTGTAACAGGCTTGGGTTGGCCACTTGAGATCCACTCAGACTAGCTAGGCATGGGAGGTATGGGTGTCTTGTATGTCTCCATATAAGCATCCTTGTAGTAGCATGGATGGGTGTAATCCTCTGGTTTCTCACAATTCACAAAAATGGCTACAACTCCATGCTTGCAGGGGATTCCTGTCAAGTCCCATACTCTACAATTGCATGTCTTCCCTACCAAGTCCACCACATGCCTCTCCCTCTCATTGTCAACTTCATACACAAACCTCCTAGATGGCATTGCATAGAAGTTCTTAGACTTTAATTTTAACTTTTCCAACTTATCCTGTATGCTTGGACACAACTTGCCACCATACTTTTCTATGCCAATCTTCTCTATATACAGCCTGCTCATAAGCCTAACTCTGATCCACTCTAACATTGATAATATTAGCTTATCTCTAGCCTTCACAATCATAGAGTTGAAACTCTCACTCATATTGTTTTCCAAACAATCTGTTAAAGGCCTTGGAGAAAAGTGGGATTTAGTACACTTTGCAGGCTCTATATTTGCAAGGTACTTCCAAGCTTATTCATCCAAACTCTTAAGATACTCTATTCCCCTTTCAAATTTCCTAACTGATGTTGTGCCAACACACCTCCACAGTACACTCTTCAACTCCATGCCCTTGTGGTTAGCCTTAAAGTCATTGTATATATGCTTCACACAATAACTATACTCTACAGTTTGAAAAAAAAGTCTCCATTGTAGGTATAAGGCCCTGAGTATTGGAAGCAAGTAAACAAGTAAGCATTCAATGTTAGTAAGTAAGCATGTAAGCATTCAAGTTAGCAACTATGCAAGTAAGCATTCAAGTAAGCAAGAAATCAAGTCATAAACATAAGCAAGATGATAATACCTTCTGCTTGTCACTGATGAATACCAGATTGAGATCCTTTGGCCTGTCAATGTCATTTGCAAACAGCTCCAAGAACCAAATCCAGCTGTCATTGTTCTCTTGCTCAATCACAGCCATTGCCACTGGGAATATATTGTCATTTCCATCCTTCGCAGTGGCAAACAATAATTGCCCACCAAACCTACCCTTCAAGTGGCATCCATCTAGCCCAACAAAGGGTCTACAACCACCTAGAAACCCAACTTTCTAAGCATTGTACCTAAGACTTGCCCATTTTGAAATGTTAGGGGGCAGGTACACTCAGGATTAAGTATCTTGATCTCACATGTACACTCTCTAGTCACCATTGAGGCATAACACCTCTATCCACAATTGTTCTTATAATTTACAGAAATCTTCTTCTTCTCATTCAACTTCCACTTGATATCAATGTGATGTTGAATCACATACTCCCTCAAAGCCTTCCTAAAAACCTTAGAGTTTGGAAATTTCATCCCTTTTACCAACTGAACATTTGTCATATCAGTCCTCTTATTGAATTCTGGGTTGCCAGGCCTCTGCTCATCATTAGAACCATCTACACTTGCAATATCATCCTCTAAAGCGTTCAGCCCACTCTTCATCTAAATCTATTTTTGGAGGTGGAATATTGCTTGGCTGAGGTGTATCTATGTTTGGCTGAGTTGGAACAATGTTAAGCTCAGGTGGAACACTGTGAGGTGGAGAAGACTCACCAAAAATATCATTAGCATAGTCTTCTCCTTCTAGACCTTTATTCAACTAATCAAACTCCTCCTCTACCTCCACACACTAGCATCACCCACTGTAGCAGCTCCTGCACCACCTTTTTGACCAACCCGTTAATCTATTCCTTCACCAACCCCTTCAGGAACTTCAACTGCAAGTGGAGCATGGCCACTCTCCACATACAGTATGATGGTGTCTTTTGGCCCTCCCTCATTAAGCTTACACATAGACACCACATCTATATCATCATGTATAAGCCTCAAGTCTTGCTCCAAGTTGCCCCTAAGAGTTAAATAAAGAACCTTAGACGGGTCATCAATCCCCAATTCCTCACATATACCTTATATTTCAAAATAACTAAGCCTATCAAGATCCTTATGCACTATTTCAACTTTCCCACCAAAGTATTCTAAACTTGGGTTCCACAGAAAAGTATCCCCATAATGAACCTCGAATTTCACTTCCTTCTCACTCATCTGCAATAACAAATTACCATTTTACATGTAGACAATTAAAGAATTGTAAAAAACAGACACATAAAGAGTAAACACTTGTATGTTTCTGTTTTGCTTTTGGGATGCAACACACACATCAGAGGGACCACATTTTCTGCTTTGCTTTTGTTTCTGTTTACTAATAAGAACATGCAAACACTGTTTTACTAATAAACCCAACAAATTCGTAGGGTCCACTGTGAGACACAATGACCACGACAGACAAAATGCCCATAAACAAACACAAATCCAAACAACAGGTGGTCACATTTTTCATAAACAGTAACAAACACAACCAATATTCTCATTCCATTACATATAACATTGACCATTGACTGATTACTCAAAAAAATATAAAACAACCACAAACCCAAATTAAAAATAGTCTGAACAACCCGTTGCTTGTCTAGGTTTATTCTTGCAGCACAATTTCAATATCAGATGCAGATGGGGTTTTTCGTGTTTCTAGGGCTTGTGAGGAAAAGTTTCAATGGTTTGTGTTTTTGATCCGTGGGCAAAGTGTTAAGTTTTAAACCACAGGTAGGCAAAGTGAAAACGGGCCAAACCATAGGTGGGTTTACTATAATTTCCCCTAAATAAAATCATGCTACATCTGGGTATGTAAACCCAATTTTTTTTTTCCGTCCTTGCTACAGTAAAGGTTGCATATATGGAAAGAGCACTAGCATCTAGGGATGCAAAAAGTATCTATTTTTCATCCTCAAAACTTATTTTTATATATTTTGCTATCTCATTTTATAACTCACCCAACATCTCAATTTCTATTTTTATATACAACTTATTAAAAGAATATAAATTGTACCAACAAATAATATAAAAAATTTAGTCTCTCTCTCTCTCTAGCAAACCCACACACCACTTAAAATAATAAAATTTAAGTTTACCACCCAGCTACAATAAGTTGCAAATGGCAACTTATTGTAGCAAGGTGGCATATTTTTTTACAACTACATACCTGAATAGAGTGAATTTGGTTGTAAAATAGCAACTTGGTCCAGCTAATGCTTACTGGTCATGGGGTTGTAAACCAAAATAGAATATTTTAATCTCACTCTCTCTCTCTCTCTCTCCCTCTTTTAGACTTTATGGAGTATTTTTTATTATTTTATTAGGTAGTTTATATTATTTTATTGAGTTGTATGTAAAAATAAAAATTGGGATGTAGGGTGAGTTGTAAAATGAGTTGGTAAAATAGATAAAGTTGTGTTCGTAGATGTAAAATAGTTTTTTTTGGTTGCATCCCCGCAGGGGCAGAACTACCCTTGGATTGCCCCCCCCTAATTTTTTTTTTTTATAAAAATATTATTATATATATGTGTATTAATTTTAGCAATTTTGTTCTATAAAATTTCATTTTATTTCCCTTTAACAATATCATTGATTTTTTTAAGAGTAATGCTATACTCACAAACTTTTTTATAACATTTATACAAACCTTTTTGGCAGCAAATTCTTATTGGTTCGCATATAGGCACATCACTCGCATTATTTTTTACTTACCAGTAACCACTTATTATGTACATAAGTAATTTATAAAAAACTTACAACTGTAGCATTTTCCTCATTTTAGTGATCATAAAAAAAATTATAGATCTAAAATCTAAAACAAAATATACAAGCCAAAAAAAAAAAAAATATATAGTCCAACAACAAAAATTACGAGTAAAACTAAAAATAAAATTAAGCTCAATTAACTAATTTTATCCAAATTAAATAACTCTACTCTTTAAAAAAAATTCTAAACAAAAATAATTTTGTTCTTGTAAGGGCTAAATTTGTAGTGAACCCTTAACAATAAAATTTGTAGAGATGTGGGTGTAAGGGCTAGGCGTTAGCAATACAAATAACGGATGATGTGAAATCAATAGGCGTAATAACAAAATAATTTTACTGAGTATTTTCTACGAGGTTAGGGACCATGAATCTGGTTAGGTGTTGATAAGGATCTTGATAATGACTTCGGATAAGTGTTTGTGATGATCCTGATGATTTTGGTTAAGTGTTTGGGAAGCGTATTCATCCTCGGATTGGTCCGAGGATCTATTTTTCTTGGAATTGATCTATATTCTATCCTTTTTCTTAGGACTGATTCATATCCGAATCTCCTTTATGTTGGGAATCCTCTTGGTTATATAGTATTGTTTTAGTTAATCTCAGCCATCCATCTGTCGGTTATCCGGTCACTGTGAATAAGGGTTTGTCCCATCATCTGCTTTTGCAGGCTTTATGTTAGTTCTCAGCCGCCTTTGCAGGCTTTCTATTAGTTGGAGTGACCAAGGCACCTGGGTTTGCTGGTTATTTCACCATCAAAGCGGTCAGAATGTTGGTGGAGTACATTTAATGGGTGGGAGATATTTTCCCTTCATCAACATCGATTCGCCGCTTGAGGGCTTTGGGATTTTTCCTTTTTACTCTCGGTCTATAAATTCTCCTCGGCACGGGCCTTGGGCCGGCTATAGAGTGGGCCGGGATTGTTTAAATATTTGGGGCCCCACAATAGCCCCTCAAAATTCTGCTGCACGACCTCTAGGGCAGGGATGAGGATTTTGACTTTCTCGGCACATTTTCATGCTCTGTTTGAGCCTTACCTCCCTGTCAGTTTTACCGTTACTTTAACTGTTCTTGCAATTTGTTTCTGGCGCCAGGGGCCTGTCCGAGGAATTTTTCCTTGTTTTTACAGTGCTTTTATCTTTCTAGTCTATATTTTTTTTGCCTGAGCTTCTTATTGGTTCTTCTAGGAGGGATAGGTTTAAGTTGCTTGTGCTTTAGCACTCATTTTTTTTTGTGGTTTTCGTTCCTGACAGTGCTCATTATTTAGCGTCAAAAGGGTTGGCTTTGCCGTAGATTTGGGTTTGTGGTCCGTACAAGGACCCTGGTTCCGTTCAGCGCTTATATCGCCCTATAATGACCAGTTTCAACATAGGTTTGGGTCTGAAGACCATACAAGACCTTGGCTTTTCTTAGCGTTTAGTATTTATGAGGGAGTGGTCTTCCTGTTGGCTTGAGTCTTTGGATCATATAGTGCTTAAGTTTTACCTAACACTTGGTCTTTGAAGTATCTGGTTTTCCCCAGAGGCCTGAGTCTGAGGACCATGCAATGCCTAGATTTTGTCCAGTATCTAGTTTTCTCACTTTAAGTTGTTAGTTTCCCCTGAGGCTAGTGTCCAAGGACCATACAATACCTAGGTTCTGTCTAACACTTAATTTTCTCATCTGGAGTATCTGGTTTCCCCTGAGGCTTGGGTCCGAGGACCATGCAATGCCTAGGTTCTGTCCAGTACCTAGTTTTCTCACTTTAAGTTATTAGTTTCCCTTGAGGTTAGTGTCTGAGGACCATACAATGCCTAGGTTCTGTCTAACACTTGATTTTCTCATCTAGAGTATCTGGTTTCCCCTGAGGCTTGGGTCCGAGGACCATGCAATGCCTAGGTTCTGTCCAGTACCTAGTTTTCTCACTTTAAGTTGTTAGTTTCCCCTGAGGCTAGTGTCGGAGGACCATACAATGCCTAGGTTCTGTCTAACACTTGATTTTCTCATCTGGAGTATCTGGTTTTCCCTGAGGCTTGGGTCCGAGGACCATGCAATGCCTAGGTTCTGTCCAGTACCTAGTTTTCTCACTTTAAGTTGTTAGTTTCCCCTGAGGCTAGTGTCCGAGGACCATACAATGCCTAGGTTCTGTCTAACACTTGATTTTCTCATCTGGAGTATCTGGTTTTCCCTGAGGCTTGGGTCCGAGGACCATGCAATGCCTAGGTTCTGTCCAGTACCTAGTTTTCTCATTGTCATTTGAAGTATTTGGTTTCCCCTGAGGCTTGGGTCCGAGGACCATGCAATGCCTAGGTTTTGTCCAGTACCTAGTTTTCTCATTGTCATCTGAAGTATCTGGTTTCCCCTGAGGCTTGGGTCCGAGGACCATGCAATGCCTAGGTTCTGTCCAGTACCTAGTTTTCTTATTTTAAGTTGTTAGTTTCCCCCGAGGCTAGTGTCCGAGGACCATACAATGCCTAGGTTCTGTCTAACACTTAATTTTCTCATTTTAAGTTGTTAGTTTCCCCCGAGGCTAGTGTCCGAGAACCATACAATGCCTAGGTTCTGTCTAACACTTAATTTTCTCATCTATTTATCCATTGCCATTAAATTCTACATCGCTATAATCTATAATAAACATTAATTAAATACACTTTTCATGCAACGTAATGACATACGCGAGATGGAGTTGGCGTAGGATAAGACTGCTCTGTTCTGCCTCTTCGTTTGACGTGACCCTTCTAATCACGAAGCGTCTCTTGCGTCAATTGAGTAACGCGTTCTGACGCTTCGGTGCCTCCGCATTAATGAGGTGCCTCATCATTAATGTCAGCCGTGGATTTACGAGGATCTAACGGTGGATAAGCCCCTTGGGAATTTGGGCGAAATTATTGCCTCCGGAAATCTCTCCCTTAGAATTAATGTGGATTAGCTCTCACCAACTTTTCGCCCTCTATAAAAGGCATTCTTGGGGCAACCTTTTCCTTCATACTTGACAAACATCCCTAAAAAACTTCCCCCAATAATATTGCCCAAAGGTTCTGCAAGAAATAGCAGTTCGAGCCCCTTCCAATGAATTGGCCCTTGGAAAGGGCGTTCCCGAGGATGCTGAGCCCCTGTCAGGAGCCGAGGATGGCACTTCGACCCCGGACGTCATATTGGGGTTGGGGTAGGAGAGGTCTGAAGAATCTCACTCTTTTCAACCTAATCAGAGGTGGAGCCCTCCTCGCCGTTTGGAGGAGGATTCAAAAAGAATGTAACTTCCTTCCCTTGGGTATGAGCCGCTGACCCTCCAAGCCGGCAACGATGGGGGTGGGAGGGAAATCAGGCGGAACCCAGAAGTGGAGCCGTCCTGTGCTGCAGCCTCTTCCGCCTCCCATGTTGCCCTCCATTTTCCTTTTTTCTTTTATCTCTTCTATTTTTGCTCCTCAACGAGCCTTCTTTTCTATCTTTTGTTCCTCTACCAGCTTTCTTTCCTCCCTTTCCTCCTCTCTTGCTTCACTTCTTTCTATCTTTTGTTCCTCTGCCAGCTTTGCTAAGCGTCTGTCTTTGTAGTTAGCTCTAGAACAAGCCCCACGGGCATCACTTGTAAAAGATGTAACTTTTTCTTCATATATTAATAAAGAAGTAGACTTGTTTTGTCGCTTTTTTACTTTTCGCATATTCTTGTTTCTTGTGATTGTAGACTTCTGAATGAATGTTGTTGCTGTAAACTGTATTGTTCTGGTGCGTTCTTTTTTTTTTTTTTTTTTAAAGGTGTTGCTCTTGATTTTTTTTTTTTTTTTACACCAACCGTCGCACTTGCTAGCGCACAAGTCCGCCCCACGGTGGGCGCCAATTATAAGGGCTAAATTTGTAGTGAACCCTTAACAATAAAATTTGTAGAGATGTGGGTGTAAGGGCTAGGCGTTAGCAATACAAATAACGGATGATGTGAAATCAATAGGCGTAATAACAAAATAATTTTACTGAGTATTTTCTACGAGGTTAGGGACCATGAATCTGGTTAGGTGTTGATAAGGATCTTGATAATGACTTCGGATAAGTGTTTGTGATGATCCTGATGATTTTGGTTAAGTGTTTGGGAAGCGTATTCATCCTCGGATTGGTCCGAGGATCTATTTTTCTTGGAATTGATCTATATTCTGTCTTTTTTCTTAGGACTGATTCATATCCGAATCTCCTTTATGTTGGGAATCCTCTTGGTTATATAGTATTGTTTTAGTTGATCTCAGCCATCCATCTGTCGGTTATCCGGTCACTGTGAATAAGGGTTTGTCCCATCATCTGCTTTTGCAGGCTTTATGTTAGTTCTCAGCCGCCTTTGCAGGCTTTCTATTAGTTGGAGTGACCAAGGCACTTGGGTTCGCTGATCACTTCACCATCAAAGCGGTCAGAATGTTGGTGGAGTACATTTAATGGGTGGGAGATATTTTCCCTTCATCAACGTCGGTTCGCCGAGGAGGTGGGCATCCTCGGCGAGGCCCCTTGAGGGCTTTGGGATTTTTCCTTTTTACTCTCGGTCTATAAATTCTCCTCGGCGCGGGCCTTGGGCCGGCTATAGAGTGGGCCGGGATTGTTTAAATATTTGGGGCCCCACAGTTCTTATGTACCAAAAAAAAAACTCAGTAGCTAAGTAGCAAAATCAAATATTGAAATAACTGCACACAGCCAACAGTAAAACCGCCTCCCCTAACTTAAAGGTCTGGCTCTGTCCTTGCATCCCTGGATTCTAGTGCTAGCGTGGAAAACATCAGCTAGCCAATGACATGCTTCTAAAACAAAATCCCATGGGGAATAGTAACGATAAACTGAGAGATGTTAAGAATTACAATAGTTTATGAGCCACAATAATAGTTACAGTGGTTCTAAAAGCAATAAGTTCCATGCACCACATCATACTACAGTAATTAATATTTACTGTTAGCCAAAGGACATAACTTAGACTCTGTATTCGCAAAGGTTACAAATAGTCCAGTTGACTGTTTGGAAACATTGTGTTTTCTTAAAATGGCTAACTTAGCAATCTAAAAGATAATCTATACCATACCTTTTACCCAGAGAGACTCACTCAAAGATCAATGGTCGACCACCTCCACTTAAAAAAAAGGAGAGTATGCATCTTTCTTCACACCCCACATTAATTATAGGAAGCCTAAGAAAGAAATTGATACACTTTATATTAGTTTATTATCTCAAGTTCTCAACACTCTTGTCATTTCTCTTGAGGTTATTCAGTGATTTTCTTTATTGACCTGATTGTCACAGTGCCTCTAACCAACCACACTCGTTGCCCTTAGGCCTAATGAATAGGTAACTCTCATTTTATCGACTTCTTACCTGTGATCTTGGGATGTCTGACCTTTGGGCTTATCAGAATCCACGTAGCAATTCTCTTCTTTATTTCCCACCTACACCTACTTATTTTCTAGTATTCGCCTTTCCTTTTTTTCTTTTTTTCAACATGTTTTCCAATCTGCTTTTTCCTCCTAACAAGAAAATCGAATTCAATGTCAACATCCTTTCTTCGCTTACCACTTACATTAGTGGGTGTATACTGTATAATAGAAAAATATTTAAAATTTACACAATTTTGTTTAAAAATTACCCACATCAATCAATATATAATTATATAAGGTTGCAAATTTGTTACAGTAACCATGTAAATTTGTAGTTTTATATTGATACTATTCACTTTGCATTTATTTATTTATTTTTTTAATCCTTTCTTTATATATCCCAATGATGAAGCTAGGAAGAAAATGGATAATAGTTGTTATGTGTAAAGAAAAAGAAACCATTAAAAAAAATCAAGAAAATTTAATATTATAATGAATGTAGTATAAAAAAAAAAAAATCTGATGAGTGGTTTTTTAAAAAGTGAGAATGTAAAATAAAAAAAAGTAGGTCCTTCTACTAAAATAAACATGATTTTTTGCACAAATTAGTGCGAATGCGCTGGGCAGGCCATTGGTCTTCCACTATCCTCACGAAGAAACAAAATCCTCTTTGTCCTCCTATGGCCATATACTCATACTATTGCAAAGTAATCCAAAAAGGTCACATATATGGATCCGATTTCTATTTATAAGATTGAAAATTAGTTATTGGACTTTATTTTGTTAGAAATGATGAATTGAAGTGCAGAGCCTACAACTAATAGGTCTGTAACATTCGTTGCATTACAAGACTAAAATGCATACTGATCATTCCATCTTTGACGTTATATGTACATGTGTAGCAGTCAGATGCCTTCTCATGTACCAATAACTTGCAGTATGCTTACATAATTTCTTCTTTGACGTGAGCAAAACTGATAGGCCAAGAATATATTGACCTCTTTGGTAACTTAATCAAATTAATTAGTCAAATGAAATTAATTAGATTCAATTATATGCAATAAGTGTGGTAGCACAAACAAATCACCAACTAAGTTAAATGCAGCGGAAAATAAGTTTGACACAGGTGATTTGTTTACGAATGAGGAAAACCACTGAGGCAAAACCCCAAATGCAGCGGAAAATAAATTTGACACATGTGATTTGTTCACGAATAGGGAAAACCACTGAGGCAAAACTCTACCGGGTAAATTTAAGGTCACTACTTTCGAGAATCCACTATTATCAAAACAAGTGGTTATAAGTAAAAGGAATCCTAGTACCTAATACCAACCTACAGTTAAACCCTTATCTTAATACTCAATTGGACTTGTGCTGTAGTGACAATCTCTCCGTTCAATGTACGAATCCAAATATGTGACTAACCAATAATGCACAAATCTCAGTAACACACCAACTTGAGGAAGATGTTGGCTACAAAGTTCTTCAATTCATCTAACAATGAAGATCAAGAAGCGCCTTAGTCACAAAACCCTTGGCGCAAATACGCAGTAGCTTCTAGAGAGAATATGATGAACTAGGACAAATTTTGTTTTCGGTCACAATTTGCATGCACAATGACTTTACATCAAGTTGCATCACCTTGCATCACCTTTGATAGCCCTTAAAATAATCATTATATATGTCTAGGGTTGTGAAAAAAAAACTCTACACAAATACACATGGATATGCGTGAAATCGAATCTGGAAATCTGAATTTCATAATTTTCGATAGATACAACTTTTGTCAAGCATCAGCATTAAACCTCAATAGATATGATTTGTCGAGCTTTAACGAACAACACTTCTTCACTTGTTTTTTGTACAGATTTGCATGGCTTCAATAATAAACTTGAACCTTGTTCTTTGAAATACTAAACCAATCCTAGATCTATCCAATTACAAGTAAAGTGCGTTTTGTCAAAGGATTAGCCAATTTATATAACATATGTTTCTAACAAGTCTCACATATGTCCTAACAAAGATAACAAAAATGAAGGAAAATACAGTTTCAAATTGACACAGTGAGAAATTAATCCTATTTATAATTTTATATACGACAATGGATGGAAGGATGAAATTGATTGAAATGTTAAAATCTAAAGACTAAAATGACAATTCATCCAAACTTAAATGGTGTAATTTGTAATATTGCACACACAATGCGTCTAATTTTATTGTAGCTTAAGGACATAACTCTCATTTTAAAAATTAAGATGACTATATATTTTGAAAATCTAACCATTAGATTCGCATATTCTTTGTATCTTTAAAATTCAAGTTTCAATAAAATAGGTATTAATACTTATATTTGGAAATAATAATAAAAATGTTACAATTCTAAACTTATGGGGCACAAGAATTTAAATAAGGTACTTGTGCCACATGTCGTATCCATGGCCGAGGAGTCTATTATCGTGCCAAGGAGGCCACACACTTGGACAGTAAGACCACGTCATTGGCACGTTACCAGAGAAGGCCATACTGTAGAAAAAGAGCTTTGGGGAGGGGTTAGTCCTGATATGACTGAAGGGATGGTGGCTACCACCACATTTAATGCATCCTACCAAACCTCTTAGCTGCATTTATGTGGAGAAGACCCCTGAACAGTGCTGCCTTGGCTACCCCAACTCATAAGGAGCTTAGGAAGGTGTCTGATGGGATAAGTACTCAAGTAGTGGTTTGGACGATCAACAAACGGAGGGCTAAGATTATCTAAAAGGAGCTATATAATGTAAGAGACCCTCTAGGGAGAGGGAATTGGAAAAATTTGTAGAGAACACATAGTAGTAACAAGAGATGAAATTGTATCCAAGTCCAAAAAAACTAAATTCAAGAATCATTCTCTTCAGACTTTGTTGAGGAAGGATTTCCTTGCTTTAAACTTGTCTTTCTTTGCTATCTTAATATCCTCGACCCATTGTCCTCGTTGCCTGATTCATTGAGGCTTAGCTTTCAAGGCCATTCTTTACAAATTTATTATGTGGGGCTCTTTGGGCCTTAACCCATTCATCAGTTGGGCTTAGGAGCTGAAAACTTGTTCCTACAATTGGCACAATCTGTGGGAAAGGCTTGAGCTTTAGTAAGGCCAGCGTCCAACCATGGTGGGATTAGGGCAAGACCGAGAAGAGTCCATTGGTTCCTAACATTAGGACCAGTTTCTCAACCTTGAGCGAAGAGGGATCGCGAAGTTAGTGTGCACACCACGCATACTAGCAAGAGCCAGTCTCGAGGCGAGAGTTACATCTCTCATGAGGAAAATACCAGAAGCATGCAGTTAGAGATTGATTGTCTTCACAGGAAGCTATGCCGCGAGTGGTGAAGAAGGACTTCCTCAGAGTCTGACCCTTCCTTTGATGATGATGGAGATGGTAGCTATAGGCCCAGGTTCAGGACTCCTCCTAGTGAGTCTTTTTTGCATGATGAGGACCGTCATTACAAACAGAGGAGTAAGAGTCCATCTCGCAAAGGTACGGGCAATGATGCTATGAGCAGAGCTCTTAACCAGATCTTTAAGTCACCATTTACACGTAGAATCGAAGGGGGAAAGCTTTCTTGGCGGTTCACTCAGCCAGCATTCACCATGTATAATGGTAGAACGAACCTTGTGGAGCACGTCAGCCACTTCAACCAGAGAATGGCCGTCTACTCCAGGAATAAAGCCTTGATGTGTAAAGTATTCCCATCCAGTTTGGGGCCCGTGGCGATGAGATGGTTCGACAGTCTGAAAGTAGATTCTATTAGCTCCTTCAAGGAGCTTACTAGGGCCTTTGAGGCTCATTTTGTAACTTGCAGTAGGGTTCCTCGACCCTTGGATTCCTTACTGTCTATGACCATGCGAGAGGGGGAGACCCTGAAGACGTATTTCGACAAGTATTGGGAGATTTTTAACAAGATAGAGGGGAACTTTGATGATGTGGCTATAAGGACTTTCAAGGTTGGCTTACCCGCCGAGCATGATCTGAGAAAGTCTTTAACTAGGAAACCGGTTAGGAGTGTGCTTCAACTTATGGAACATATTAATAAGTATAAGTGGATCGAGGAGGACCAGCAACAGGGAAAGGGGAAAGCCAAAGTGGTCCCTTAGGATAGAAGGGATTTTAGGTTGGATAGGTACAATAACAACCAACCAAGAAGAAATTTTACGAGGCACTCTGGATCTACTACTACTCAGGTAGTCAGCACAGTGTTCCGAGAGCTAGTACACCAAATCCTGGAGAAAATTAAGAACGAGTCATACTTCCAATAGCTAAACAAGATGGGGGGAGACTCCACAAAGTGCAACTAGAGCCTTCATTGCCAATACCATCATGAGTGGGGGCATACTATTGAAGATTGCAGGACGTTATGGAGTCACTTGAAGCAGTTGATCAAAATTGGAAAGTTGAAGCAATTCCTGTATCAGCCCAGTGGGCAGGGTGGTCAAGTAGGGTCAAGGGCTCATAGATACACTTTTACAAGACCACGTTTAGGTACAATTAATGTCATTCTTGCTGCTTCAGGAAGGACTGGTTCTCGGCCATCCAGGGTGTTGTCTATAGCTCAACTATTTATCGAAGACTCGCCCCCCTGACTCGAAGCGAAGTAGAGTGAGGGTTTGACCAGCTTTAAGCTTTTTTGATGAGAACAAAGTTGGGATCTTACAACCACACGATGATGCCCTAGTAGTTACGCTTAGGATAGGAGGGTATGATGTGAAGAGGGTGTTGGTAGACCAAGGCAGTAGCGCAGAAATCATGTATCCTGATCTATTTAAGGGACTGAAGCTGAGGCCTGAAGACCTAACCTACTATGACTCCCTTCTGATAGGGTTTGATGGGAAGATTGTCTTTCTGAGGGGCTAGATTAGGCTGCCTATTCAGGCAGGATCAAAAGTCGTGAAAGTGAACTTCATCACAGTAGATGCCTACTCCTTCTAACTGCTATTGTGGCAAGACCTTAGCTTCATGTCATAGGAGCCGTGTCTTCCACCCTCTACTTGAAAATGAAGTACCCATCGGGGGACCGAATCGAGGAGCTAATTGGAAGCCAGTCTATGGCTAGGCAGTGCTTAGTGGCCGTAATTAGACATCAGGTTGGAGGTGAATCCTCAGTTTTCGTCGAGTAGGACTTATAGCAATCAAAGGTGCTAGTGTTGTCTATCGAGGCCATGGCAGGAGGGGCTAAGTGCAAGCAACTAGAAAAAGTTGTTATTGGCAACTACAGGAAATTGGAGTTCAACTACCTCTTTGAGAGAAGGAAGAACTGATAGATTTTCTCAGAAAAAATATTGATGTATTTGCATGGAGCACTTATGAGGCCCCCGGGGTAGATTCGGACTTCATTTGTCATCATTTAAAAGTTAATCCATTTGTCGTCCCCAAAAAGTAACCACCTCGGCTCTCATCTAAAGAACATTCTGATGTCGTCAAGGAAGAAATGCTCAAACTTAAGCGGGCTAGGGCCATAAAGGAGGTGTTTTACCCTAAATTTTGGTCAACACGGTGGTGGTGAAGAAGAAAAATGGGAAATGGTGGGTGTGTGTAGACTTCACGGATTTAAATAAGGCTTGCCCAAAGGATCCTTTCCCCTTGCCTCAGATAGATCAACTGGTGGATGCAACAG
This sequence comes from Quercus gilva, assembly GCA_023621385.1. Taxonomy (NCBI): domain Eukaryota; kingdom Viridiplantae; phylum Streptophyta; class Magnoliopsida; order Fagales; family Fagaceae; genus Quercus; species Quercus gilva. The sequence continues at coordinate 12,514,842 of CM042484.1, read as the reverse complement.
TGGGCCATCCCTGGATGAGCTTTTTGGATGCTTTCCAAGGATATCACCAGATACCCTTGGCTTTGGTGATCAGGAGAAGACTTCTTTCATTACACCCACAAGGAGTTATCATTACAAAGTGATGCCCTTTAGGCTGAAGAATGCAGGGTCTATTTATCAGAGAATGATGACTAGGATGTTCGAACCACAACTGGGAAAAAATATTGAGGTCTATATAGACGATATGGTGGTAAAGAGTAGGTGGAGTCTGAGCACAAAAATGATTTCGGAGATATTTTCGAGATACTGAGGAGACACAAATTGTGCCTCAACGCCGCTAAGTGTTCTTTTGGGGTAGGCTCGAGTAAGTTTCTGGGATATATGGTTACCCTCCGCGGAATTGAAGTAGACCTAGATCATATTAGAGTAATCAATGACCTGCAGCCTCCTCAGAATCCCAAAGAGGTCCAAAAGTTGACAAGAATGACTGTCGCTTTGAATTGATTCATTTCTCGATCAGCGGACAGGTGTAGGCCCTTCTTCCAGATGTTGCATAAGTGGAAGGGATTCCAATGGACGTAGGAGTGCTCCTCGGCCTTCCAGCAACTGAAGGAATATCTTTCTCGGCCACCTATTATGTCCAAACCCGAGGAGGATGAGATTTTGTTCACTTACATTGCTGTAACCTCACATGTGGTGAATCTGGTACTGGTGCGGGATGATAATGGAGTACAAGAACCAGTTTATTATGTGAGCAAATCATTACATGAGACAGAGGTCCACTACTTACCACTAGAGAGGGCCATCTTGGCAGTAATGCATACCACGCGGAAGCTCCCACATTACTTCTAGGCTTATACTGTTGTGGTTCTAACCAAACTCCTTCTTTGATCATTGCTTCGAAAAGATGATTACATAGGGAGGTTTGCAAAATGGGCAACAATCCTAAGAACCTTCGATATTAAATAGATGCCTCGTACCTCTATAAAGGGCTAGATCCTCACCGATTTTGTAGCTGAGTTTGCTGAGCCTTCGTTTAAAGAAAACAGTGAAAGACCGAGCATGGATGGAAAATCAGTTGGGATGGTTTCCTTGCAGGAGCCTCTATCTTGGAAGGTGTACGTTGACGGCATAGCAAACCAAAGGGGATCAGGAGTGGGGTTGGTTTTAGTATCTCCTGAAAGGATCATCATTAAGAAATCCTTAAGGCTGGGCTTTTCGATCACGAATAATGAGGCCGAATACAAGGCTTTGCTGGTGGGAATGGCTATGGTTCAAAAAATGGGAGGAAGAGCAGTGTAGATGTTTTCGGATTTGAGGTTGGTTGCAGGCCAAGTAAAGGGAGAACTAGAGGCCAGGAATGTGAGAATGCAAGAGTACCTAAACCAGGCTTAGCACTTGCAATAAAGATTTGACTCTTTTTCCCTACACCAAATCCCTAGAAGCAGAAATACGCATGCTAATTCCCTTGCCAGTCTTACAACCTCTTCGGCGCAGAGTCTACCTTAGGTCATCCTGGTCGAGGATCTATGCAACCGTACCAAGATGGAGAGGGTGAAGGTCTAGATTCATTAACTTAAGGTGGGACCTAGTTGGATGGATCCTATTGTCCTATTCCTTAAAGATGACATCCTGCCCGAGGAGAATGGGGAGGCTACAAAGTGCGAAGAAAGGCTCCTCGATTTTGGCTGTTCGAGGACCAAAAGCTGTACTAGCGCTCTTTTTCAGGGCCATATTTGCTGTGCATCCATCCTAAAGTAGTGGAGCTATTCCTAGAAGAGTTGCACGAAGGGATTTATGGGAGCCATATAGGAGGCAGATCCTTGTCTCATCGGGCCTTTACTCAGGGATATTGGTGGCTCAATGTGCAAAGAGAAGCACATGAGTACGTGAAGAAGTGTGATCAATGTCAGATATTTTCTCCTAACATTCATCAGTCAAGACGCATTCTTAACCTTCTGTCTAGCCTATGGCCTTTTGCTCAGTGGGGCTTAGACATTGTGGGGCCCTTCCCTAAAGTAGTAGGAAACAGGAGATGACTTTTGGTCGGCACTGATTACTTTACCAAATGGGTTAAACCTGAGCCACTGGCAAGCATTAGGGATGTGGATGCCAAAATGTTTGTGTGGAAGAACATTGTCACTCAGTTTGGGATCCCTTATACCCTTATCTTGGACAACGGACTTCAATTTGATAGCAAGACTTTTAGAAAGTACTGTTGTGAATTGGGTATCACGAATAGGTATTCCACTCTAGCTTAACCTTAGGGGAATGGGTAGGCCGAGGCTATCAATAAGGTTATAGTGAATGGACTAAAGAAGAGGTTGGATGATACAGAGGGCAAATGGGTGGACGAGCTTCCACATGTTCTTTGGACATATCGGGCTACCCCTCGTAGGTCGACGAGGGAGACACATTTTTCAATGACTTACGAGGCCGAGACTGTGATTCCTCTGGAGATCGGATTCCCAATGCTGAGGATTAGCTTGTTTGCTCCAGATAACAACAACCACCTATTAGAAAAGAGCCTAGATCTAATCGAGGAGCAGAGAGAAAATACCATGATTCAATTAGCATACTACCAGCAGAGGCTTAAACAGGGTTATGATTCAAATGTAAAGTTAAGATCATTGGCCTTTTGGGGACTTGGTATTAAGAAAGGTTGTGGGTACAGCAAAGAGGGAAGTTAGGACCCAATTGGGAAGGGTCATACCGTATCACCTCGGTAGCAGGCATAGGAGCATACTTCCTAGAAGATCTAGATGAAAAAGTTGTACTGTAACCTTGGAATGTAAATAACCTGCGAATGTATTATTATTAATGAAAGGCAGCTCTGCCATGTTTTCATTTATGACATTATGTGTTGCGTTAATTACTTGTTTGAATATTAAATAAAACATTGGTTATGCCTGGTTGCTCGGACCACATACCTTAGGTAAATTAATATTCTTGGTTATTTGCCTAGGTGTTAAACAAAAAATTGGTTATGCTTGGCTCCTCAGACCACATGCTTTGGGTAAATTAACGCTCTATATTACTTGTTCGAATATTAAACAAAACATTGGTTATGCCTGGCTCCTCGGACCACATACCTTGGATAAATTAATATTCTTAGTTATCTGCTTAAGTGTTAAACAGAACATTAGTTATGCGTGGCTCCTCAGACCACATGCCTTGGGTAAATTAACACTCTTTATTACTTGTTTGAATATTAAACAGAACCTTAGTTATGCCTGGTTCCTCGAACCACATACCTTGGGTAAATTAATATTCTTGGTTATCTGCCTAAGTGTTAAATAGAACCTTGGTTATGCCTAACTCCTCAGACCACATGTCTTAGGTAAATTAATACTCTCTATTACTTGTTCGAATATTAAACAAAACCTTGGTTATGCTTGGCTCCTTGGACCACATACCTTAGGTAAATCAATATTCTTGGTTGTCTGCCTAAGTGTTAAACAAAACATTGGTTATGCCTGGCTCTTTAGACCACATGTCTTGGGTAAATTAACACTTTTTATTACTTGTTTGAATATTAAACAGAACCTTGGTTATGTCTGGCTCCTTGGACCACATACCTTAGGTAAATTAATGTTCTTGGTTATTTGTTTAAGTGTTGAGCAGAACCTGGGCTATGTCTGGTTCCTCGGATCACACGCCTTGGATAAATTAACACTTGTTTATTCCTTTTCTTACTAAGTGTTTTGTTTATCTCTAAAGACTTAGACCTCCCTGTTGATTACACAGTTTTCATACCAACACATAGTCATCTTTTCTCACTGTTTACATAGGTTTAATTTATTTAAGCTAACAACATATTATTGTTATTCGCTTTTGTTAAAGTGTGGGTGTTCTCCCTTGAAAGCACCATCAATTTAAAAGTCTCAGCAAAGGGCGAAACAATGACTACAGCCAACTAGAGATATGTATTGCAAGAAAGATAAAGACTCATAAAGCAAAAGTTGATATCTTTTCATTGAAAAAAAGAGAAGTACATTATGAATAAGGGAAAAGTGCCATAAGAAAGGAAAATTACATAACAAAAAAAAAAAAAAAAAAAAGTAAAAGAGGAAAGATCCTAAACTATGCCTAGGCTGGTGGAAGGTCGTCTTTGTTGCCTGGCTGGGAGACAGGAAGGTCGGTGGCCTTGGGATTAGCTTCCTTGGATTTGGGATCAGCCTCCTTTGCCTTGGAAGCCACATCCTTGGCCTTGGGAACGGCATCCTTGAACTTAAGGGTAGTCTCGGAACCCTTGGCCTCTGGAGGGGCTTAACTTTCTTGCCCTTGACCTTATCCTCTGGCCGAGAACCACCCTGACCAGCCCCCTTACCCTTAGCCACCTCAGCCCCCTGGCCTTGATCACTAGCCTTGCCAGGCCCTTGGGAGATCTCAATAGGAGGAAGAGTGGCTTGAATGATGGAGGACTGCTCAGAGGAGATTAGGGCAGGAGCAGCGAGAGGAGGGAGCGTAACTAGAACCTCATGAATGTCTGGAGGGTAGTACACATTCTTAACCTTCCTCCATTTTAAAGTAGTAGGTACTCTTGTTAGGTTGAGTGCTTCAACCTACACTTCCTGGCTATAATCCTTACAGACTTTAGCTAACTTGTCTGCTAGACGGACCTCAGTCTCCTGCACCCTGAGGTTGTAGGATGCCTGCTCCGCAGCCTCTGTAGCTTCCTTGGTCATCTGAGTAACCTTTTTGGCCTTCTATAAATCTGCCTTCAGCTTTAGAACCTGCTGTCTTGCCGTGGCCAGCTCTATTTCAACATAGTGAGGCCTTTTGTGCTGCTCCTAACTTAGTCATGGGCATTCTTTAGGCCGGCCTCAGCGCTCTTTCGCTCCCTCTCCTTAGCTATCAGTTTTGCCGTGATCTCTTTGTTCTTTTGCTCAACGGTGCCTAGGGCCTTGTTGGTCTCGACGCGAAGGTTGGCCTCGACTCTAGCCTCATTTCAAGCATCCTTCACACATTCCTTGGCTATAAAAACCTTCTGGATGGCCTGTATAGAAACGACAGACAAATATGTTACTAAATAAGAGAAAGAAGACTTAACATGATATCAAAGAAGCATGCTGAGGAACTTACCAATGCCAGATCCCTCTTCAGAGACAGAAAGAGGTCTGGCTGCCTTATATTTTTCAGTGCAGCCATATCCTTTGGTAGAAGGAGAGGCTGTTCCAAGGCCTCAGCTAGGTAGTGGGCGTGCCCTTTCTGGAACTCCTTGATGGTGAAGTTCCACGGAATGGCTACCCCGTCTAGCTCCATCTGAGGGACCCATGTGGGATGTTGGTGGCGCACCTCGGCCATACTCTGGTCTTCCCTACTCTCGACCAAGGAGGCCCGCACTTTGTATTTGGCCATCTTCTATTGCTTAGGCTCCTTTTGGGGGACTACCTTTCCCTTCTCAGCTACCTCCTTTTCCTTCATTTCTTCTTCAGGTTGGGCATGGGGAACAAGTTAACTGCAGGAGGAAGATGGGGGGGAGGGGGAGAGCAGGAAAGGGTTGGGACGTTGAGGTGTCCTTCTGCTCCAGCCCCCTTGCCCTATCCGCAAGAAGCTCCTTCAGGCCTTTCCTCATATTCAGGGCCATTTCTTCTTCCTCCTTTAAATTGTTGTCCACCCGGGCAGCTATAAACTTGGGGGAACAAACCATAGAGGACCTGTTAAGCTCGCCCTCGGAGTTTGAGACTTGAATCACAGGCTCTTCTTGCTTCTCTCCTTCTTCCTTGAAACAAAATTGGTCTATCTCTGCCTCAAGTGACAGTCGCGATGAAGCAGTCTCTTCTCTTAAGATTGCAACTTCACAGGGAAAACAACTGGGGTGGAGGGGGGGGGGGGGGCAGCTCAACTAGCACGATATCTTCTTGGCCTAGAAAACTGAGCACCGAGACGTGTATCTGGGCTAGCTGAGGACCGCCTGCTCTTATCGTGTGGCCTACATCTTGAAACTTGTTCGACAAGGGCTCGAAGTCGAGGATGAGGTGTACGGCTTTCAATTGCCTGTCTTCACTCACAAACAATTCGGATCTCAGCACCTTGTTAAGGTCAGAGACGTTGACGAGGTTGAGGTTGGGAGCTACGTGTCTTTTATCTGCAAAAACATCCGAGATGCTAAATCACAGTCAGATTAATGAAGCCATCCATCAGAAATAAACGGAGTGCTAAAGGAAATGAGAAAGCAACAAAACTACAGAGCTAATGCCTATGTTAAAAAAAGGAAAAAGAAAAAGAAAAAACCTAAACCTAGGGTACCCCACCTATCTCTCCCTCCTAGACTGGGTAGTAAAGACCGTTATGCCATTCACTCGAGACTATTAGAAAGTCATCCTTCATGCCCTTGTTGGTTTTGGGGAGGCATGAGACGAGCCTGACAACAGAGAATTTAGACTTAAGGTAAGACCCTGATTCTGTGAGCAGGTGGCACCCATACATCCAAACGACATCATGCCAGGTGATATTTAACCCCATTTGCTCGTTGAGAGCGTCCACACTACCCAAGACCCTAAACAAGTTAGGCGTGCATTGGTGGGGGCATAGCCTATGGGCAATGAGATAGTCCCTAGTTACTCTATCCATAGGAAGCGTCATTCCCCCTTCTATGAAGGCAATCATGGGAATGACAACCTCCCCTTCCCTTCTATGGGTAAGCCATTAACCAAGAGCATAGTACCGCAGGGAAACTCCCTGGGGAATGTGGTACCTAGCCCTAAATCCCTCCATACCAGCAAGAGAATCTACAAGGTAAGTGAATATACTCATTTAAGCAAACTAAAGGGAAGTGAAGGAAATGTTTTTGAAAAACGAGTAAAGAGTAGAAGGCCGAGGAGACTGGCCAAGAATAAAAGAACCTAGGAACGTGAAAACTTACAAAAATAAGGACGAGGGTTACTTCAGGGGCTTCTCGAAGGTCTGAAGATTTTGGAATTCTTGAAAGCTTGAGAGTTTGGGAAGTCTTGGGAGCTCGGAGATTTGTAAAGTGGGAGAAAATGAATCCCCTAGGCGCCTTATATAGAGGGTGGAATTGGGTGGGAGTTATCTCGCCCAAAATTTTAGGAGAAATGTCAACCGTAGGATCTCCATCTCATCGTAGGATGTGGGAAACAAAGCGCTGCCTGGAGCATTTAATGAGACATTGTGGACTCCGAAGTGCCAGAACAGTTGCAGGACAAGCGAAGTGATGCTTTCACGTGTAGAAATCAAAGAAACGTGTGGAATTGATATTCCAAAGTCAAAAACCAGAGTTTTGAGGGGCTATTGTGGAACACAAGAATTTAAATAAGGAACTTGTGTCATGTGTTGTATCCATGGCCGAAGAGTCCATTATCCTGTTGAGGAGGCTACATGCTCGGACAGTAAGGTCACGTCAGTGGCACGTTACCAGAGGAGGCCATACTGTAGAAAAAGAGTTTCGAGGAGGGGGTTAGCCTTGACATGACTGAAGGGATGGTGGCTACCACCACATTTATTGCATCCCACCAAACCTCCTGACTACATTTATGTGGAGAACACTCCTGAACAGTGCTGCCTTGGCTGCCACAACTCACAAAGGGCTTGGGAAGATATCTGATAGGACAAGCACTCAAGCAGTGGCCTAGACGATCAAAAAATGGAGGGCCAAGATCATCTAAAAGGAGCTATATAATGTAAGAGACCCTCCAGGGAGAGGGGATCGGAAAAATTTGTAGAGAACACATAGTAGTAATAGGAGTTGAAATTGTATCCAAGTCCAAAAGAACTAAATTCAAGAATCATTCTCCTCGGACTTTGCCGAGGAAGGATTTCCTTACTTTAAACTTGTCTTTCTTTGTTGTCTTGATATCCCCGACCTATTGTGCTCGTTGCCTGATTCATTGAGGCCTAACTTTCAAGCCCACTCTCTACAAATTTATTGTGTGGGGCTCTTTGGGCCTTAACCCATTCATTAGTTAGGCTTAGTAGCCGAAAACCTGTCCCCTACAAAACTTATATAATAATTTAAATTTAATGTAACATGTTACATTTGTTCCATGGAATGAGAGTATACTTTTTCTTTAATATTCTTGGATATGTTCAAATTAGTCAACCGATTTTTTATTTTTTATTTTTTTAAGTCCTTTTAATAACATATTTTCCATTTATATTAAAAAAAATTGATACAATGATAAGTTTCTTTTTTGCTTTTAATTTGGATAGTGTTTGTTCCTCCTGATATATATTGATAAATTTGTGATATCTGATTTATCAGCTATCGAATAAAATTATGTTGAATTGTTTCTTACACACACACACACACACACACACACACACACATATATCGTTGTTGAATTCAAAATACATTATATGTTCTATTACATAAATCTTATAAAAATATAAAATAATTTTAAATAACACATGTACTATTTAACTTACAAATTTTATATTATATTCTTAGAAAATAATTATATTACATTTTCTCATACAATGCATAGGTTTGTGACTAGTTAGTTATAATTTTGAGGAGGAAGTACGTCTAGTTTATTTATCATCCCTGGCAGGGACAGACCCAAGTGGGGGCCTGGGCCCCCCTGGGTCCAATTTTTTTTTTAGTTATTCTATATGTCATTTTGGTAATTGGGCCTCCCTTCTCCCCCAATCAGTCTAGCTAGCTTAATCCAAACAGCAATTATGCAATCCAAAAACTTAACAAAAACAATAAAAATATTAACAACGGTGATTGCATTTTAGCAAAAAAACTATTTTACCACCAAAGAATAAAAAAAAATCATGTGTTATTGGAGAAGCTGAAGCTAAATTTTTTGTAACTACAGTAAACTGGTATAAATACCAGTTGACTGTAGCAAGTTGTTAAAAGTAAAATACATTATTTTATTAAGATTCTATCTCTTCCTTCAATTAAAAAACTCAAATTCTCTCTCTTCTTTATTATTTTAATGAGTTGTTTATATTATTTTAAATGAAGTGATTAAAAAAAATAGAGCATTTGATATTTGGTATATTATAAAGTGAGGTGGTAAAATAGATAAAGTAGTTTTTTGAGATACTGAAAGCTAAAATTTTTAGCACCACCATTGTGAATGCTCTAACTTAAAAAAAAAAAAAAAAAAAAAAAAAATCCTAACTAATTTAGTATTAAAAAAAACATTATTTTGTTTTTGTTTTTGTTGGTAGATAATTGTATCTTAATGTATTTAAAAATAACGATTTTATGTATTTATAATTTTTTAATACTATGTAGATGTCTATTTGGAGTTTTTTTTTTTTTTTTTTTTTTTTTTTAAATATTCTGGCCCCCACTAGCTTAAAATCCTGGATTCTTCCCTTATCCTTGGAGATAAACCTGTAAGCCAAGCATATATAGTTTGAAAATTCTTGACATCAATTCGAGTATAAAATCTTCTATAAAGAAATCGAGTCACAAATGAAAAGACAAGAACAACTTATCTGATTCTTTCGCATATAATAATATGTCATAGTCACGCAATGAGCTCATGAAAAGTTTAAAAACAGTCGCAAATGAGAGAGTTTACGACAGAATAAAAAATGTTATTTTCGAATTTCAGCTAGTATCAGTTTATATATTTACACCCCATTAGCCAAAGTAGGAGGCAAAGAATGAGAATCGTCTTTGAGCATTTCCCTTTAAACAAATGCCTAGTAGCACTATCAAAATTTACATCTGATAAGTTTGCTGAATTGTATGGTTCTCTCTCTCTCTCTCTCTCAAAAATACAATTTAATTACATTTTATAGGCTTGCTGAATTGTCATTGTTGAGTCTAGGACTTAGGCTGGCAAACCGTGATCACTAAAGTTTTTATGTATTAGTCTCAGAAGTATGTTATATATTTTTGAGTAGATTAGGAGTCATGTTGGGTAATACATAACAATAGTAAGTTCTGCAAGGGAGTAGCAAACTAGAATAGTGTTATTCAATTTGTCAAAGTTCAATTCAGTTAATGGATTTGTTTTCCTTAGGGTTGCTAGGTCTTACCCTCCCCTAGTTGTTCACAATTTCACACATCATTATTTTAATATATATATATATATATAAATTAAATTTCATTTTATATTTAAACCCTCCATTAAAATCTTCGCCCAACATATTTTCTTTAAATGGTAGAATATATAATTCCATATACAAACACAATATACTTTTTTTTTTTTTTTTTGAGAAAGTCAAACACAATATTCTAGTATATACTAGAATGTATAGTTTTATATACAACTACAACCCTAATAAATTCCTATTATAAAAAATCATATTATGTTAAACTTTCTTGCGCATTACATGCACGTCTTATTACTAACTAGTATAACTCTTACTTGTGCGTGTGTGTGTTAAAATCAAGTTACACATGGTATAACTCTTACTTATTATTAATTACACAACCTTATAAATTTTGATTGAATAATTTTTGAAAATTTCATCATAAGGTTACATGTTCTCCATAAGCTAGATTTCATATCAGTAAGATCTTATGTATTATTTGACCCATAAACTCATTTTTTATGCATAATTTTAAAATTAAAAAAAATTGAAATTTAAACATTTTATAGATGAAATATCTATTAATCTTTGATTTTCTTGAATTTTGGAAGTAAGGAGGATATACATAAAATGTTCAATAATGGACTTTTCAAAATTCAAATTTAATTAAAAAATTATTAAGTAGTGACTGTAGTGTAGTATTGCTAAAATTTACATAAGATATAATTTGCACCAAAGTTGGCGTAGCCTAAACTTATGCTATGTTATTAAAAAGAGTTTAACGGGAATAAAAATGCATTTATTTCTATTTATTAATTATATAGGCGGTGTTTCTCAAAAAAAAAAAAAAAAAATTATATAGGCGGTTCTTCTATAAAAAAAAAAAAAAATTATACAGGCGGTCCACTAGTTATTTTTTTGTAAAAGGAATTTTTATAATCAATTTAAAAATTATTTTATGGTATTTTTACTCAAAAAACTTGTAGCTCAACTGGCCCTTCATGGTATTTCCAAATTTAATTACTTTGACAACAATGGAAATATAATCAAACCAAACGGTGAAAAACATATTTAAGAACATATACACTGAATAATTAATAAAATTGTGTCCTTACCTTAGTGGAAATAATTAAATATCTATCAATTCACTAAAGAAAAATAGTTGTATTCTTATCTATATAGATTAATTATAACAATTAAATTTTTTTTTTCAATGAGGTGTAATACAATAAAAAATAATTCTCAAAATATTATAACATATAATGAGTAATATATGAGCAATAGAAATAATTTATTATTAAAAATTTCATAATGAACTTATAACATATATGTGCATCACGAGAATAGTAGTGAAAATCTGATAATCGGATGGTTATAACGTGTGCTAAAACCTGTATATGAAGTGTTTCTGACATATTCTTATAAAAAAAAAAAAAAGCGTTTTCTGGCTTTGAGATTTGGCAATCTATCTATAGTATCTTAGTCTGTGATTAATATTCTAACTCCATTAAATTAAATTATCACTGCACAGAAATCAGAATAATTAAATATACAACACCAAATAATAATATGCAAGTATGAAAGCTCTTTGCCACCTTCCCTATATTATTCTAATGAGCTCAAATACTTCGACAGACAAGAAGCTACTGCATTCTAATACTTAACAAGGCCTAAGAAAACAAGAACACTCTCTCTCTCTCTCAGAGTGAGTTTTTGTGTTTTTGTGCACGCGAATTGTAGAAAAACTCCGGTGAAGAATCTAAGGATGTCATCAGAAACAAGGCCTCCTGTACCACCTTTGCAATTCCGTAGGCACTCAGGTAGTCATGAAAGCAAGAATTTGAACTCACTGTCTAGCAGCCTGTTACCAGCTTTTGGAACAGTCGTGGATGAAGGATACTTGCAGCACAAGAAATATGTTATTGCTCCCTACGATCGTAGATACAGGTGATTTTGCCTTCTTCTGTTTTTTGATTTTCTTTCAGTACCCCAAGAAGTTTCTCTTCTTTGGTGCAAATTTAAAAATTTTAAAAATTAAAAAACAAAAAAAAAAGTGCATAGGATTTGGATGGTGTTTTCATTTTCAAATTTCAATGTCTGTAGTCTAGTCCAGTCTAGTAATGGTTCTTTCTTGAATTCTTGCGTTTATTTTTGAGTTTTGTGGAAGGGAGGAGAAAACTCCAGTCTAGAATTATTTGCATCATGTTTGTTATCTTGAAAACAAAGACTTTGTCGCTTAGTGTTGAAAAAGAGACATAGAGAAAGACAGAATTTCCCGTACAAGTTCCCTATAATGTGGTGGGCGGTGTTAGACTTGCTTAAACTAAGAATAACCGCGGAAATTTAAAGCCAGTATGAAAAGGTTTCTAGGTAATAATAATCCTTTAAGGAAATTGCTTTTTAGAGTTAAAACAGACAAGACTTCAGAGTCCGGTAACGGTGCCTTCTGTTTTGTTGGATCTAGTTTATGTAATGTATAAGGGAAAAACAAAGAAGCTAATGATAAAGAAAGATCAAAGAGTGACAGAGAATAAGAAATTACAGAAACTGTAATAGTATTGACTTGTTTAAACAATAAAATAAAGAGTGCGCATTGAATATGACATATATATATATATATATATATGAGTAGTATTATACAACTATACAAGTATAGACTCTATATCATCATCAATAAGTCCAAGGGCACAGAAAATTTATTGACACCCTCTTTTTGTGTGTGTGTGTGTGTTGTGTTGGGTAAATGAGGTAAGTTACAATTTTAGGTGAGAGTGGGTGTGAAAAATTCTGTGAAATTTTGGGTAGTTGTAGTATACCTAGTATATAGATGTAATAAATGCCCAGTACACAAGCTATTCAAAATTGGGGCCTCACTATTCTAACAACCAGAAACCTGCATATTTATTGACACCCTCTTTTTGTGTGTGTGTGTGTGTTGTGTTGGGTAAATGAGGTAAGTTACAATTTTAGGTGAGAGTGGGTGTGAAAAATTCTGTGAAATTTTGGATAATTGTAGCAGAACTGTTATATAGATGTAATAAATACCTAGTACACAAGCTATTCAAAATTGGGGCCTTACTATTCTAACAACCAGAAACCTGTATACTCTATTGGAAAGCTTAATCAGATGCACATGCAATTGTACCAGCAAGAACTTGTGCATAGGATGAACTCAAGTCTCAAACCCAAGACCTCACAAGAAGTGAGACACTTTATCGTGAACGTGGCAGTATTAGAATGTATCAATGAAATGAGATCCACATATTATGAAAGGGAGGATACATATTTCAAATGTATAAGATATTTTCTCGACTTAGTAGAGTTTTGAGTTCCATTTAACCACACAGTTTTTTGACAAAAAACTACATAAATTAATGGACCATTAATTTCAAGCCAACCCCAAGTTCCAACTCAACTCATGTTTAGTCACTTAATTTAGTCATAATTTTGAAATGGATAATTTAATTAATTGTAGTGTGATATCATATCATGCAGGTGGTGGCAGACATTTTTGGTGGTGTTAGTCATATACTCCGCATGGGCATCACCTTTTGAGTTAGCTTTCAGAAAAGTCGCAACCAGCTCTCTCATGCCCGTGGATTTAGTCGTAGATGCTTTCTTTGCCATTGATATAATCATAAATTTCTTTGTGGCTTACTTGGATAAGTCAACCTATCTCCTTGTAGATGATCACAGGAAGATCGCCCTAAGGTGCCCTGCTACTCTCCTAAGTGATTTTTGGTGTTCTGATAATTAACTTAAGGTCCAATCCAAACTACTAAGAATTAATTATTAAATTTATTTATTCCTAATACAATTTTTACAACATAAACCTTAAAAATTGATGTTAATTTTTAAACATATCGAAAAAAATAATCAAGAAATTGATTTATTATGTTGATATGGCACTAATTACATTTATTATCATGCCAAATTATAAGCATTATGTAGTGAGATTGAAATATTATTGAAACTTCAAGTCATGATTTACAAAAAGAATTGAATTTTGTCAAATAATTTTAGAAGTTCTGTATTCTTAGTAATAGTTATAAAAAAAAAATGTTAATTCTAGCCAAATTACTCCTGTGGGGGAGGATTTTGTTCCTTTGCTTGGCACAAGCATGAGTGTACCATTACCACAGGTGTAGTAGTGGTACACTCATGCTTGTGCCAAGCACTTATAAAGTGTGAGCAGGGTGCATCTCTTGCCGACGTGGGACGGATTTTGCACATAAGCATGCCTCCCATGTCGCTTGAGAACAAAACCGTGTGAGCTTTTAAATCTAGGCTATCTAACACTCAAGAAGAAAGAGAGGAGATAGAGATAGGCCCATCCCAATTACAAAAGACAGACCATCGGGTCATATTATGAGACAAAAGTTTACATTCCGAAGAACATAAATGAAATCCCACGTCATTGTTAGTACATGCGAATGAGTAAACTAACTATAATCAATTTGACCACAATATGCAAATGAGTAAACTAACTAAAATCAATTTGACCTTTTCATTGAGGGCAGCCAAACAAGCCCACAGCAAATTGCTAACAGGATAATTATTTCCACTTATTAGTTTTTTTTTTGGTAGAACACTTCTTATTAGTTAGTTACTTTACAAGATTTGTTTCCTCTTGATCAGATACGTCAGAAAATTATGGCTCCCCATGGACATAGCCTCAACCCTGCCCTTTCCGTTACTACACAGAATCTTCACCGGCAGAATGCATTTTGGTGAGATCTTTGGCTTCCTCAACATGCTTCGCCTCTGGCGACTTCGGCGTGTCAGTGAACTCTTCTCAAGGTACATTACTCTCTTATCTTACTGTTTCCATGGACACAAATTGACAAGCTCTATTAATAAAACATCAAGCAACAAGAGCAACTTTTTATCTGATAAAGCACTTTTATATCTTTTTCCAGGCTAGAGAAAGATACACGTTTCAGCTACTTTTGGACAAGATACTGTAAGCTGATATGTGTAAGCATTCGTTTTAAACTATTGCTCCCATCTTTTTTCTTAATTATGCATACTTCACTGGAAGGAAAAAACTTCTTATCTTAACACTTCATTAAGAAATTTAAATAATTTATTACAGGTAACACTATTCGCAGTGCACTCTGCTGGGTGCTTCTATTACTGGCTTGCCATCCATCATCAATCATCAAAGAATACATGGATTGGAACAGAGGTCCAGGATTTTGAAGAAAGGAGCATCTGGGTGCTGATTGGCAATATGACAAATCTCATCGTCCACAGTGCTGCCCGAACGTTTGCCATGGTAGAGTCTACCCTGCCCTGTTTAAAGTAGATTATTTTCTTCTTCTTCTTTTATAATTATTAATTTTATTTTAACCAATTACAGAAAACTAGCAAAGTGCACATCCAAAAACACACGTCTACTAACTTTAACCAGAAATGAAAATGAATTTATAACTTGCACTCACTAGACCAAAAGAATTGATAACAACTTTTATAAGCACTGCTCATACATGTCTGTCCATATGAATATCAAATCATTATAAACTTCTTCTAAAAACAATAACCTAAACATTCATACACCTCAGACTATTCCCATGGAAATAAGCCAAACAGGTTAAGCAAAACTCTTACCACATCTTGTTTTGTAAAATTGACTGGAATGCTCAATTCTCCAAATATTGCCACCCCATATATGCCTTTTGATCTAAGCAAAACAAACTATTTGACATATTTTAAACTTATACTGTTGCTTCACAGAGAGATGCCATCAATGAGATATTGCAATATGCAAGCAAGAGTAGACTCCCAGAAAATCTGAGAGAGCAAATGCTGGCACACATGCAACTAAAATTCAAGACAGCGGAGCTAAAGCAGGAAGAAGTGCTAGGGGACCTGCCCAAGGCAATAAGATCCAGCATTGCCCAGCATCTTTTCCGCAGAACTGTTGAAAATGTGTACCTATTCAATGGAATCTCAGACGACCTCATTATACAGTTGGTAATTTTTTTTGGGGTTTATTGTGCCATGTTGATTAATAATATTATTAATGATACCTTTAGAAGTAATAATAGTCTTACTGAAAATGACTTATCAATAGGAAAAGACAGGACGTAAATCAAAGATGTTAGCATGAATACTACATAACATTGAAGCTTGGTTATGACCATACCATATGTCCACAGCATCTTATGGTAAAATCATAAAATTGGAAGTACTGCCATCATTGATACAAAATTGCAGTACTATGTAGAAAAAGTAATCTTTACTTCTTCATAGTTGTCATTTCAGCAGTATCTGATAGCTTTTCTTCTCACAGATGTCAGAGATGAAAGCAGAATATTTCCCACCTAAAGTGGATATTATCTTACAAAATGAAATACCAACAGATTTCTACATCTTAGTATCAGGAGCAGTGGTATATCATCTCTCTCTCTCTCTCTCTCTCTCGTCTTCCTGCATAGTCATTCTATGCAATCTCATATACAAAATCCGAATTGTATCTGAAACTGCAGGACATGCTGACATACAAGAATGGAATGGAGCAGGTATGCTTGAGCAACTCTACATTAAATAAAATCCCAATTTACTACATTAAATAAATAGTTGTACTTCCATAATAAGTTTTCAAGTGGAAAAAAATTGTCAGCAGACGACACCTTGTTAGAGCAAGATGATGGGGGAGGTTGTGGGTTCACAACCAAGGGGAAAGAAAAGACAACGTTTAAGAAATCAACATAAATTAGTGAAAAATGGAAGACGATGGCTGTTTAACACCAAAGTACTTAACCCAACTTATTTATCCACCATAAAGCAAAAGTATTAGTATTAGTATTAGTATTAGTAGTTAGTACAGAAAAAGATGGCAATAACAAAACGATCACAATGTGGGAACTCTAAATTTGTAAACTTTAATACATTGGTGGTGGTAAATATAGATACTCCTGCATAGTTTAGGACTATGATTCAAAACCATCATTGCAGTCCAACATACATAGCTTAGAGAACAAGAATTGTATAAAAAAAGAAAGACAACCAAGAGGGTAACAGATTCACAGTTTAATATGTGTAGATGTAGAGCAAGACAAAAGTAATTTTCCTGGAAATTCTACCACCTGTACATTCTAATCATTACATATAGTAGTAATTTCATTCATATGACATCATAGTGAACCAAAGAATATTTAGAAAAGTAAAGAGGAAGTCACATGTTTACTATGCACAAACCAAGAATTTTGGAAATCATCATCATGAGATCTATTCTGCACTTGAAGCAAAGGGTGAATCAAAACTTGCAAAACATAGCATTTGACAGACTGCTGATAGCTCAGACTGTATTTACAAGAAGATGTATCCAGCCAAAATAGAATGAAAGTCCATACTTTCTCTACAATACAGACTGATTTTTCTCTTCTATACACTTCCAACAACAACCTGCAATGGAAAATTAACAAAAAGTTCAATAATTAACTGTGAATTATTTCCATAACTTGTAGAAGAGTTTCATCTCAAATATCAACATTGTACAGGCATAAGATTGAGCATAAAAAAATATATAAAGTACCATATAGCAGTAATACAAATACAGCAGTGAGTTCCCTAATGATCATCCCCATCCCCCCAGAAAAAAGAAAAGAAAAGCCTGCCCTCCCCTCATATCATAAATAAAGAAGGAAAAGATGTTGCCGGGGAGATTCTGCCATGCCTATTGCAAGAAAACACATTTTTATGTTATTTACTAAACTCATACGAGTTTTTCAGTTTTTGTCAATACTAGGATCGGCAGACATGGCAGGAGAAATTGGGGTAATTTTCAACATCCCACAACCGTTTACAGTGCGAACTAGGAGGCTGTCTCAGGTCATTAGAATCAGTCATCATGATTTCAAGCAATTGGTGCAGCCACATAATGAAGATGGAAAGAAAATTATCTCCAACTTCATTCAGGTTTGGAAAATTGTGATCTCTTCTATTCTTAGCTTTAATCTGACTTACAATTTTATGAAGAAATTAAAAGAGATTAAACATCACAAAAGAAGTTATAATGAAAGCTACTTCTCACTGGAAAATGCCCACATTGGGCCTAATGAAGTTGAAACAACTTTTAAACAAGCACATGTTATGCTACTTTGATTTTGACACAGCACAAGAACCATCGTTGTTTGATAAGAAAATAAAGCAAGACCTTCTTCTTGTATAGATATTATGAGCTGGAAAAATATCATTTTCAACCAACCATGACATTTTGTATTCAAAACATAGCTAGTAGCTAAAAAATTTATTGTTTCTTTCCTTCTTGAGATTTTTATGACTCACTCTGATATCATATGTATTTGTTTATACTGATACTTTCACTCAGAATTTGGGGGGTTTGAAAAAAGAGGTGCTACAGGAAATACCATATCTAACAGAATTGCTGGGTGACATGAAAACAGAGGTATATATCTTCACCTTTCAGGTAGAAATTGATAATTTCCTAGGAATATATCTTGCCTAGGATCTAAGATTACAAAGATCCAAAAACTCCCAAGTAAGATAGTGGAGGAAAAGCCCTTGTGGATCTTGTCCAATTAAAAAAAGAATTGAGAAATAAAGACTTCAATTCAATCACTGTGAGCACATTTCCTTTTGAAGTCCAATCATTTTTCTCCATTCAAATACACCAGATGAGATAAAGTGGAATGGTATTCCAAATAATGCTACCCCAATACATCCTAAAACGATTTTTCCAATACAACATGATAGGTTGATATTTTTTTTGAAATATGTAATATAGTTCGAATATGCTCAAGATATTTAATACATGCCCATATGACATATGAACTACAACTCATCTTCTCCAATACAGATAAGCCCACACAGTCCACATGATCACTTTTCTACATACATACACATGTCTGCAAACATTGGATAATGATTTGAGTGAATTATTAATGTATGTATAGAGAGTCAAATATCGAGAGATATATATCTCTTCTAGTATAACACAATGGCATTTCCAGTTTGCAGAAAAGTTTTTTCCTCTAAAAGAGAAGATAGACCAGGTAAAATCTTTATGAAAATTAGATCATTTTAACCCTTTGCTGGGAATATTTCCATAGAAAAAGTAAGAGAGCAAAGGAAGGTTGCAATGAGGGGAAAAAGGAAACCCTTAGGTTGAACAAACTTATGAACCTTGGTTCCATGCATGCCTACTTTGAAAACATATTTCAGACAGGTAAGAAAACTTTTACGGCACACAGACACAGTATGTGTACAATGAGATCCTAGATATTCACAAACATGTCATCTTCTGATCTTCTTCTCATTCGTATGACAAATATTTCCTGAAATGTCCAATCATTTACCTGACCTTATCATAAATTTAAGGAATGCAAGTTCTCAAATAGTAGCTAATGATAATCCCTGCATGTTCTTTGCAGCATACAGCACCAAATGAGGGCAATGAAAATCGTGAACAATTGAGTAATCAAGAAAATCCAAATGCATTAGGTAACTTGAAGCTCATTCCTGTTTTTGGTGGTGGTTGTTGGGGGGGGGGGGGGGGGGGGTGTGGGGAAGGGGGATGTGACCATATGGTACCCTATGAACCCCACAAAGTTTCAATCCAATATGGTTATATATTTTCCTTAAATAAATGGTAATATAAGAACATCTAGCAATTTGTAACTTTAGTATGATTTGAGCTATTTTTTTCAGGAGCACAAGAAACTTCTAAAACAGTATCAAGCACATTTCCTATAAGGGTGATAGTCCATGGACATCCTCCAAATGAAAATGCAATGAAAGACGACATGATGGGAAAGCTTATAAATCTGCCTGAATCAGTAGAAGATCTTTTCAGATTAGCAGGTATTACCATGTATGAGATGCATACCTCCAAAAAATTCCATTTATTGGTAAGTTATGCATGCCGGCAGCGTTTGAACCCACGCCCTTACCTTCCACCCACACTTGTGAGAGGAGGAAGTGCTGTCAGAGCCATAACTCATTGGCATGCATACCTCCAAAAGATGCTCAAATGCCTTTTTTTTTTTTTTTTTTTTTTTTTCAGAATAGTTCTGGAAGACATGCTAAAGGACTTAACCATTACTAGATAATATGAAATATCCTTAACAAAAAGAACACAAATCCAAATTATACCTTAAATGTTTCACCAAAAAACTAGAGGAATTACCACATAAAATTAAATTAACGAGATCTCGAGAGTCTATTATGGAAGGCCTACTGGTTTACTGATTTAACATGTGGCCGAATTATTTAGACAGCAAAGGTTATTACACTGATTCAAGTTACTCATAAAATGGGAGTACTAATCATTCCCAACAAAATTTAACTTTTCAACCCTTGCTCCATGTCAATTTATTGATGCAATTTTTGTATGTATAAATGAGGGAGGAATCCCCATAATGATGTATTGCACTGAAACTGTCTCAAATTCTGTCAATGCAGAGAAAAAATTTGGAAAAAGGGGAAGTACAATTCTCATGGCTGATGGATCAGAAGTGGAAGAATTGAGTGCTTTAAGAGAGAATGATCACTTGTTTATCTTTTGAAGACTAAGATGATATTTAACCAAATGTCAATGCAGATAATCCTTTGCTATGGGCAAGTGATGATTTCAACCATCTTCCAAGTATTTTTGCGCATGATAGAGTCATAATAGATAACAAGGGGAAAAATGGACGTTAAGCATGAAATGTGGTGAGAATAACCTCTTATGTATAAACATGTGTCATGGAACTCATGGTATTTATGAAAATCATATATTCCGTTAAGGCACAAAGGGCTACCAGTGTAAAAATAGTAGAGCTTACAGTTTCTAATCTCTGTTGTCAAGCATGCCTAAGACAGTGTAAGCAGCTTTCTGAAATCGCTGCTTCTCTTCCTCCAAAATTCTCTTCCTCTCAAGAGCAGAATCTTTGCACTTCTCTATCTCTTCCATTATTCCAGCAGAGTTTTGATCAACTTCACTGCAGGGAGTTTGTCAAGGAAAAAACAAGTAGAGATGACAAATTTTCAGCATAGAGTTATTAACAAAAAGCAATAGTATACTAGTATAGAATTAACATATCCAATCCTTCATTGAGTAAACTGTTTTCTGGGTAACCAAAAGGGCAAAGATATAGTGTGTGTGTGTGCGTGAGAGAGACTACAGAATGGTCAGATATTAACAACAAATGACCAAACAAAACCTGGAGGAGAAGAAGAAGATTTGGGTTTCTTTTGCATGCAATATAGGAGACCATAAAAGATGTTATACATAGTTAGCAAATAAGAAGCAAAGGAAGTGAGGTGGGAAAAGACAAAATGTGATAAAATTATACCTGTAGAAACTATATAAATAAAACTTTTTTGTGTTGCGTCAACATTAGCATAGTCATTGTCAAAGACAACCAAAACTGTGATAACAGATGCAAAAGTAACCTCAGACATAGTAACAGTGTTCGGAAAAAGAATACTACAAAGAATATAACATAAAAGTTTTTGATTTACAAGAAAGAGGAACAACAGCAGCAACAATGTGATGGACAAAGAATATGAAAGTAGTGATAAGTAAAGTGAGTAATTGGCCTGAAAAAGTGTGCATTGTAGTGACGAGAAGCAATATTTCTAAAATTTTATAGTACTAATTATGAACTCACTTAATCATTTTAAGCATGTTCTCCATTGCCCCTTGGAGTTGTTGTGACAAATCTGCATTCGTTAAAAGAAACACGAGGTATTAAGAAAATTCTAGGAATCTTATATTGTCATTAAAGTGAGAGCAAATTGATGATGTAACTGAGAGGTTTGATTAATTCCAAACTATTATATTATGTTTTGTCATTTATCATATTAACTAGTGCAAATTCAATTCATTGAGAAAGAGAATCTTCCAAAATGTGACATGATAAACTATTTCTCAAACAAAAATAGCCTTGATTCCCTCGAATCCAACAAGGTACAACCCCTCAGGTTCACCAAATCAATATGAATACGATGAGTAAAATAATAGTTCGGTAAAAACGCTGTAAAAGTTAGATATACAGAAGATTATGCTTAGTTTAAATTAGTTTCAGCCTTAAAACAACACTAATTTATCAAGCATTAATGTAAAATTGGCAGGATCTTTAATATTCTTGGTGTGATAACTCTCATTTTCCAAATATGAACAAAATGCACATAAAATACAGGAAAATGTGAGCCAGAGTTAGCTTCAACGAATAAAAGAAATGTTTGGCGATTTTGAAAGCATTTTTGTTTCTTTTTCCTGAGCAGAACTGAAATCAACATTTGCTTTGTTATGAAATCAATATGAATCCGATGAGTAAAATAATAGTTCGGTAAAAATGTTGTAAAAGTTAGATATACAGAAGATTATGCTTAGTTTAAATTAGTTTCAGCTTTAAAACAACACTGATTTATCAAGCATTAATGTAAAATTGGCAGGATCTTTAATAATCTAGGTGTGAGCCAGAGTTAGCTTCAACGAATAAAAAAACTGTTTGGCGATTTTGAAAGCATTTTTGTTTCTATTTCCTGAGCAGAACTGAAATCGACATTTGCTTTGTTATGCTTTCAAAAGTAATAAAATAAAAAGTACTTCCAAACGAGGCCTAAAAAGTCGGAGTAAATCACACAAATGAAATTTCAAAATTCGGACAATTAGAAATCGAATTCTCACATTAATCACATATTTCGCAGCGATTAATCGAGTACATTACGAAAATTTTGAAAAAACGTACAATAGAGATAGTTAACGTAAACAGATGCAGTGAGAATAGATTTTCTCAGATCATAGAACGTAACAAAGATGGAGAGAGAGAGAGAGAAGAGACTAACCGTAGACGAGAGATGAGAGCTGAGATTCAGGTTCCGGAGCAGGCAGAAGTGGAACATCGGAGTGAGATGGTGAGGCCGCCATTGCTTTGCTTTGAGAAAGAGAGAGGGGGAGCGATTTGGGAATTATGGGCGGGAATGGATGAGAATTCAGGAGGGAAGGACGAAGGGACAGTTATGGGTGCGACTGTGCGAGTGGGGTGGATGTATATTTGAAATGACAAATATATAGTAACTTTTTTGGGAATTACACTAGTAACTTTTTGTTTTTTTTTTTTTTTTTGGGTTGAGAAACCTTTATAAACATAGTAATGCTCACGGTAACTTTTGCAATAATTTGCTCATGAGGTAAATTATGAGTAGTGAAATTGTAGACTTATCACTTTTATTTTACCACTTACAACTTGACACATGAGCAAGTTATGGTAAAATTTATGGCGGAAGTTGTGTCCTTAGCATTACTCTTATAAATATTTTTAATTTCAGCCCACTTTGTCCCTTCAGTCAATTTCGGCCCACTTATTTGGTCCAATTTGGTCCATTACGGTCCAGTTCTATTTATTTGGGTCCACTTTAATAAAGCTCGGTCTATTTCGGTCCACTGTGGTTTATTTCGGTCCTTTCAGTCTATTAGATCCACTACGCCTATTCGATCCACTTCGATCCATTTTAATTCACTTCAGTCTACTAAAATTACTTTAAAGTACTAATTTTTAGAATGTGATGTTTATTAATTTAATTTTTATTTCATTAACTTATATTTGATAACATATACATATATATATATATACACATATATATACACACACTATTTTTATTTATTTGGGTGGTAAGTGCACTATATCCCTATATGTACATGTGGGGCCCTATTACATTAACCACGCTGGCCCACTACGCGCGGCCCAAGGCCCGCGCCGAGGATAGTGCTGAGGCCGAGGACAACGGGAAAGAGCCCACAACATCCAAGGCCTAAACCGAGAATGACCTGTCCTCGGCACACCGACATCACTAAAGGGAAATATCCTCCATCCATCGAAAATATCCCACCAACATTCTGACCGCTTTAATGATGATGTGACCAACGAACCCAATTGCCTCGATTACTCCGACTAATAGAAAAGCCTACAAAGACGGCTGAGAACTAACGTAAAGTTTACAAAAACAGATGATGGGACAAACTCTCATCTAGAGTGACCGAATAACCGACAGATGGACGACTGAGATTAACTAAAGCAATACTATATAACCAAGAGGACTCCCACCAAAAAAAGGAGAAGGGGGAGGAAAAACTCTAAGAAAAATAGATCCTCGGCCTAGTCCGAGGACAAACAGGCACTTTAGTTACATAGTCAAAGTGATGATCATTCCCTACAAAAATACTTAACCAAATTCATTTGATGAGATTCTTATTAATTTCTTGTCATCTATTACATATCTTAAACACCAAATTAACTGTTGTTCACTTCGGTGACGCCAAATCCATATACCCACTTCTCTACAAATTTTATTGTTAAGGGTTCATTACAAATTGAGTCCTTACAGTACATAACAGTCATGGAGTTATTGTTTTTTTTTTTTTTTTTAATAGTTCTTATTTTTTAATTAAGTTTTTCTTATATAGTTATTGACAATATGTAGTGGCTTAAAAAATTGTGTTATTTTCTATGTTGTTATACCCTATTGGCATTCATGGTGGTTGGCAACTTAATATTCATTTTGAATTTACAAGTCATGACTAAAAATCAATTATAAATTTCTCCAAAAATTTAGTATTTCAAGTTAATGTATGTGTTAGCTTTATTTTACAATATTGTGTTTAATTTTATGATCATGAATACTATTTAAAAAAAAAAAAAAAAAAGTCCATGATCATGACTACAACTGTTTTTTACTTGATGGAGAAAATGATGGGATGCTTATGATGAATATATGGCAGTTATAAACACTAGTAGTTTTAAATCTTTTAAAGTGATTACAAAACCTAACATTTCATTTAAAATTTTGTTTTTTGTTTTTTTTTTTTTTTATGGTTCTATTTTTGGCTTATTTCCAACACTATTTAATAAAAATGTGATTGTGTTAATATAATTGACAAAGAAATATTTTAACTTTGAATATAAAAGTGTAACTTTTTATTAGTTAGTAATAATTTAGCTATATTGTTTTCCCGTAATTTCATAATCTGTGTCGAGAAAAAAAAAAAAAAATACACTAGTCATTGGTAGCATTGCAATGACTAAGAGGTCCATTGGTAGCATAAGTGATGGGGAATGTAAGTGGCAGCCTACTTTGAAGACCTATAAGAGGCAAAAAGTTGGTTCTAATGGTCAAGCCTTAATTTGGGATGTTTCGGATGATGGGACGCTCTCGTGGGACCTTGCTTAGTCTTATTTTATTGTTTAATTGTTGCTGGATTAGTTTTAATTAAGGTTTATTATAATAAGGGCAATTTGGTATTTTTTAAAAATCTAGAAAGGGCTGTCTGTGGCCGTACCAAAGGCTCATGAGTCTTATTTTATGTTTACATATTATTAAGTCTTTTATTTAATTATTATTAGTATTTCTATTCATTCTAGGAATTGGTTATATAGTGTCGAAGTCCTAATCGTAAAAGGATAACTATAACCTCTATATAAAGGCTCTTTTGTAGTCATGTTATTGGAGAATATTGTGATTGATTAATAAAATTTGGGAGCTTATTTTAAGCCTTGTTTGTGTGATGCAAACTTCTCCGAGGTGTGATGCCAAGGAATCCTCGGTGTGTTGCTTAGGAAGACCTAGGTATGATTGCCTAGTGTTTTATTTATGTTATTTTCTGTTTATCCCATGTTTCAGCCCCAAAACAGCCATCATCATTCATTCTTTTCTAACCTATACTCTTAAACATCAACTCTTATTCAAAAATTCATCAAGAAACCTAGTATAGTGCTGTACTTCTTAACGGTCTTGCATCAAATTGGTATCAAAGCTTAAATCAGCACCATGACAACTAAGAGCGGTCAACCTATAGAGGAAACATGTCTGATCAACAGAGGCTGGTCTTATTGTATTCCATGGTTGACAAAGTTGATGCTTTAGAAGTGACAGTTGGAAAGTTGCAAGCTGGTGTCTTTCCAAATAGCAAAATTAAAAGTTGACTTTCTAGTGAGGATACAGTAATATTGCTTTGTTTAAAAGAAATTAAAAGTTGAATTTTTCTATGTATTTATCTATGCTTATTACTTTTTTAAAGTGTCACTTGTGATAAACATATGAGAATGGTTGCATCAAATAGGTGCCTTAGGCTTTGTTTGGGAGTTCATAAGGGAATGGAATGGAATGATCATAAGGGAATGGAATAGAATGAAATGTATTTAAATAAGGGAAATGAATGGAATAGAATGGAATGAAATGGAATTCAGTAACCTTGATTGGATGTAAATTAAGGAATAGAAATGAATGAAAATGAATGGAATGTAAGTAATTTTGTTTAGGAGTAACATAGAGGGAATGGAATGGAATCATTTTATAACAATATTACTATTAGACCCTTATTTTAAAATAAATGGTTGAATATATAGGGATATTTTGGAAGTTTTAGTAAAAAAATCATTAAATCTAATTCCGTTCCTTCCATTCCTCCCAATTTCGGGAGGAATGAAAATTTGAGGTTTTAAGGAAATAAAGAGGATTGAGTGTTCCATTCTATCCATTTCAATTCCTCCTACTTAAACTCCCAAATAAGGAAATGGACTTTCCATTCCCTCCATTAAAACTCATAAATAAGGGAAGGGAAGAATATTCTAAAATTATTCTTTTCATTCCTTTTCATTTCATTTCATTCCCTCCTCCCAAACGAGGCCTTAATATAACATCATAAGATTGACAATAACATGACTTAGGCTTCGTTTGGGAGTTCATAAGGGAATGGAATGAAATGATTATAAGTGAATGGAAATGAATGGAATGGAATGGAATGTATTTAAGTAAGAGAAATGAATGGAAATGAATGGAGTGGAATGGAATTAAGTAACTTTGAGTGGACGTTTTAAAATTAAGAAATGAAAAAGAATGAAAATGAATGGAATGTAAGTAATCTTATTTGGGAGTAACATGGAGGGAATGGAATGAAATCATTTTATGACAATATTACTATTAGACCCTTATTTTAAAATAAATTGTTGAATATATAGGGGTATTTTGAGAGTTATAGTAAAAAAATTGTTAAATCTAATTTCATTCCCTCTCATTCCTCTCAATTTTAGATGGAATGAAAATTTGAAGTTTTAAGGGAATAGAGAGGAATGAGTGTTCCCTCCTACCCATTCCATTCATTCCCACTTAAACTCTCAAACAAAGGAATGAACTTTCCATTCTCTCTATTAAAACTCCCAAACAAGGAAAGTGAAGAATATTATAAAATTATTCTTTTCGTTACTTTCCATTTCATTTCATTTCCTCATCCCAAACAAGGTCTTAATATAACACCATAAGATTGACAATAACATGACTTAGGCTTCATTTGGGAGTTCATAAGGGAATGGAAATGAATGAAATGGAATGAAATGTATTTAAGTAAGGGAAATGAATGGAATGGAATGTAATTAAGTAACCTTGAGTGGATGTTTTAAAATTAAGGAATGGACATGAATGAAAATGAATGGAATGTAAACAATCTTGTTTGGGAGTAACATAGAGGGAATGGAATGGAATCATTTTATGATAATATTACTATTAGATCCCTATTTTAAAATAAATTGTTGAATATATAGGGGTATTTTGGGAGTTTTAGTAAAAAAATCATTAAATCTAATTTTATTCTCTCTCATTCCTCCCAATTTCGAATGGAATGAAAATTTGAGTTTTTAAGGAAATAGAGAGGAATGAGTGTTTCCTTCTACCCATTCCATTCCTTCCCACTTAAACACGGACCAGCCTTTATCATGACATGTTTATCATGTGACTACTCACGCTAGAAGCCACCTGCTAGCTTCTTTTGCATGATTATCATTGCCTTTTGGCTCATTAGCCATCATTGAGTTGCCACATGCCAACTAAAGGATTTGAAACTAATTCCAATGTTAGCTCAAAAGAAAAAACAACTAAAAGCGCAAACAAGGAGACTACACTATTGATAAGTTTAAAGCGCACATGCATTATTCCTTGATACCACATATTGGTGAGATGCTGGAGCTTACTTGAGGACAAATAATATCGACACCACATTCTTATACATATGCTTTGATATCATATAGTAAGCTCAACATAATGTCACTATAACAACAAAGTATGCTATATTTAAATATAAATATACACTTGTTTTCAGAAAATTCTTAGATATTTCCAGAGCATGGTGAAATGGTGCTCCTACTTCTTCCTTTCACATTCTTGAATGTGAGAGAAAGCAGCAGGAGCACCATTTCACCGTGCCATGAATGTAAGAGGAGGGAGTAAGAGCACTATTTCACCATGTTCTAGGAGTGCCTAAAAATTACTCATTGATTTCCACTTAAAATTTATCAATAACAATAAAGCATGAATGTGAATGTGAGAGGAAGGAGTAGGAGCACCGTTTCACCATGCCATGAATATAAGAAGAGGGAGTAGGAGCACCATTTCACCGTGTTCTAGGAGTACCTAAAAATTAGTAATTGATTTCCACTTATAATTTATCAATAACAATAAAGCATGAATGTGAGAGGAATGAGCAGGAGCATTATTTCACTGTGCTCTAGGAGTACCTAAAAGTTACTCATTGATTTCCACTTATAATTTATCAATAACAATAAAGACTATGCACTAGCATTGGAGGGTGTAAAAACCCCCCCAGTTGCTATTTTATCACCCAAACTCTTAAAATCATGCTACATCCGGGTATGTAAACCTAATCCTTGCTATAGTAAGAGCTTTAGCATCCAGGGATGCAACTATTTTGCATCCTTAAACACTACTTTATCTATTTTACCAACCCATTTTACAACTTACCTTACATCCCAGTTTTTATTTTTACATACAACTCAATAAAATAATATAAAGTACCTAATAAAATAATAAAAAGTAATTTTCTCTTTCTTTTTCCTTCCACCCACTTTTTCTCTTCACATACAATCACAAAATTAAAATAATATATATTTTTTTACAACCTATAAACAATAAGGTTGCATATATGCAACCTTACTGTTCATAGGTTGCAAATTATTTTTAAGTTTACAAACTCAAATGGAGTAGATTTGGGTGGCTTAAATTGTAAAATAGCAACTAGGGGGTGTTTACACTCCCCAATGCTAGTGATCTTAGGTTGCATATATGCAAAGAACACTAGCATCTAGGGATGCAAAAAAATATCTATTTTACATCCTCAAAATTTATTTTATCTATTTTACTATCTCATTTTACAACTCACCCAACATATCAGTTTTTACTTTTACATACAACTCATTAAAATAATATAAACTATACCAACAAATAATATAAAAAATTTACTCTCTCTCTCTCTCTCTCTCTCTCTCTCTCCCACATACCACTAGAAATTATAAAATTTAAGTTTACCACCTAGCTACAGTAAGTTTCAAATATGCCAACTTATTGTAGCAAGGTGGCATATTTTTTTACAACTAAATACCCAGATGGAGTGAATTTTGAGTAAATTTGGCTGTAAATTGACAACTTGGTCTAATGCTAGTGCTTACTGTTCACAAGGTTGTAAACCAAAATAAAATATTTTAATCTCACTCTCTCTATGGGAATTCGATGAAAAAGCTGTATTGAATTAATTGAATAAGAAATTAGATCAGATGGTTTATATACAAAACTAGAGACTAACTATCTAACTAACAATCCACCATATGCTAATCTAAGAGTAATAACCAATCAGTAAGCTACACGTGTCTATAATTAACTAACTAAGTATAGCATTCCCTAAACTACAGGTAGTATAGAAACAAATTTCTTAAACTATTGTCGTTTATACAGAAGCTATGAACAGTGTTTCCAATTCCCTGAGTCCTGCAACTTCAGTCTTCTCCACTGCTGTTTGCCACAATGTTAAGCTTAACCTTAGGCTTATCCTTCTAATACTCCCCCTCAAGAGGAAAGAGAGAATGTATATTCACCATATTCATCTTGCCTAACAGAAACTGAAATTGCTGTGATCCCAACGCTTTTGTTAACAAGTCTCCAACTTGACTTTTGGTTCTAACATGCAACAACCTCACTACCTTTTCTTGAACCTTATCCCTTACAACGTGGCAGTCTATTTCGATGTGCTTTGTCCTCTCGTGGAACACAGGATTAGCTGCAATATGCATTGCTGCTTAACTGTCATTGAAAAGCAAGGCTGATTTAGGATGAGGCACTTGAATATCCCTGAGAAAACTCAATATCCAAACTATTTCACAAATTGCTACAATCATTCCCCTATATTTTGACTCTGCTGAAGATCTTGAAACAGTTTGTTGTTTCTTAGACTTCCAGGAAATCAAGGATTCTTCTAGGAAAATACAATACCCTGTGGTTGATCTTCGAGTGTCAGGGCATGCTGCCCAATCTACATCAGCAAAGGCCTTGACTTGAGAACATCAAACCTTGACCAGGAGCACCTTTAATATACTGCAAAATCCTATTAGCAACTTGTAAATGTGATAATCTAGGTTTAGCCATGAATTAACTTAACCTATGAACAGTAAAAGTGATATCTGGTCTTGTGATAGTCAAGTAAAGCAACCTCCCTATCAGTCTTCTGTATGAACCAAGATTATTTAATTCTTTTCCCTTATACTTGCTTAACTTTAGGTTATGGTCCATAGGTGTCTTGGTTGGTTTGCAACCTAGCATACCTGCATCATCCAAAAGTTCAAAAGCATACTTCCTTTGGTGGAAATTTATTCCTCCTTTAGATCTTGCCACCTCCAACCTAAGAAGAACTTTAAATCTCCCAAATCTTTAAGCTTGAATTGCCTATCTCGCAATGCTTTGATATCTGCCACTGCTTGTACAATATTACTAGCCATTATCAACATACACAAGTAATGCCATAAAAGCTTCAGAAGTATTCCTTATAAATAGTGAGTATTCTGCCTTGGACTAATGAAAGCCCAATTGAATCAAGCTTGGGAAAATTTAGAAAACCATTGACGAGATGCTTGCTTCAAACCATATAAAGACTTGTTACTTGTTAAGCTTGCAAACAACCTCCCCCTTGCTATGAAAACTAGGTGGCAAAACCATATAAACTTCTTACTTAAGTTCACCATGGAGGAAGGCATTGTTCACATCAAGTTGGGAAAGATGCCAACCTTTCTCATCAGCCACTGCAAGCAAAGTCTTGATAGAGACCATTTTGGCCATTGGGGAAAAATTTTCTGTATAATCCAAGCCCTCCCTCTGGGTGAAACCCTTTGCCATAAGTCTAGCCTTAATTCTTTCAATAGAACCATTTGCCTTATGTTTGATTCGATAGACCTATTTACATTCGATAGGCTTCTTATGAGCAGGCAAAGAAGTAAAGGTCCAGGTGTTATTGGCCTCCAAGGAAGCAACTTCAGCTGCCATAGCATCTCTCCACCTAAGGTTCTAAACAACTTGGGCATAGGAAGTAGGTTCCATAATAGAAGAAATGGAATTGTAGAAATGCTTATAGGTGGGAGAAAGGTGAGAATATGAAAGAAAAGATTGAATGGGATGAGTAGTACCTATCTTAGGAAGTGGAGCAGTTAATGCAGAAGGACCAGATACTTAATTACAATGATAAGATTGCAAATAAGAAGGTTTGTGAGACACCTTAGCAGACCTTCTAAGAATAGGTGGAAGTGCTTGTGGAGCAGGTTGATCACCAGGCTGTGCAGCAGGCTGCACATCATATTGTGCAGCAGGCTGCGCATCAGGCTATGCAACAGGCTGGGTATCAACCTAGGCATTAGGCTGTGCAGTAGATGAAATAGGTGTTGCTGGAATAGAGTGGTTAGCATGTTGGATATCCTATACTGAGACAGATAGTGGTGGAGAAGTAAGATCATCATCTGAGTCTGAATCTAAGTCAGGAGCAAAATGCTGATCATGAAAGTAACCACCATCATTATAGACAGGTGAATCAAGAAAAGGAAAGGTAAGAGTAGAAGTATTATCATGAATAGAAGAATGAAAAACATTGGAAGGAGTTGAGGAAGAAGCAGGTTTATGAGAAAAAAAAAGATGTTCATGAAACACAGCATTCCTTGAAATGAAAACTTGCCTAGAACTAAGGTTGAGAAGTTTATACCCTTGGTGGCAGGAGGATAGCCTAACAACACACAAGCTTGAGCTCTAGGTTTGAACTTATCCCTATGAATAGGAATGGTAGAGGCATAACACAAGCAGCCAAACACTCTCAAATGAGTATAGGAAGGTTTGAGATTGAACAAAAGCTCAAAAGGAGTTTTGTTTTGCAAAATTAGAGAGGGTAGTCTATTGATAATGTGTGCTGAAGTAAGAACACGGTCCCCCTAATAGCATTAAGGCACATTAGATTGAAGTTGCAATGCTATAGCAATAGAAAAAAATGTTGATGTTTCTTTTCCACAACAGAGTTTTGTTGTGGAGTGTAAACACAACTCTTTTGGTGAATAATGCCATGAGCATTAGAAATCCACCATGGAAAATTCTTGTCCATTATCTGATCTGATAGACTTGATATTAGTCTTAAATTGAACTCGAATCATTTCATGAAAAGAAACAATAAGATTTCTAACATCAGATTTGGCTTTGAGCAAATACACCCAAGTGCTTCTAGTAGCATCATCAATAATGGACAAGAAATATCTAAAGCCTTCATATGTTGGAACAGAATATGGTCCCTATATATCAACATGCACAAGATCAAAAGGATCAGAACAAAAATTATTATTGAATGGAAAAGGTAATCTTTTCTGTTTTGCCAAAGGATAGATATGGCAAACATCAGTACAAGATTTAAAATCAACAAAAAGTGTGTCGTGCAAAGACAACATCATATTCATTGAAGGATGACCTAGCCTAAAATGCCAAACTTTGGACATATTATGAACTGAATTGACAACAGAAAAAGAATTAACAGACTTGAGCTTATTGAGATGGTCTGTCAAGGAATTGGCACTGGTGCAATTTGATCTTTGCGGCAAGTAGAGTCCATTATGCACTTCACCTAGTCCAATCGTCTTCCTAGACAAAAGGTCCTATATGAAACAAAATTGAGAGAGAAAAACAAGGCAATATGGGAGTTTCTGAGTGAGTTTGCTAATGGACAACAAATTAAAATAAAAGGAAGGGACACAAAGAACAATGTCAAGAACTAGAGTTGTAGAAAGCTTGATTGTGCCAATGTGAGTTACTTGAGCACTTTCGCCATTAGGTAACTCAACAACACATTGGGTTGAGTTAATTATAGAAGTAAGTAGGCTAATAGAATAGATTATATGATCAGTGGCACTTGTATCTAAAACCTAAATGTTGCAACTATAAGCATTTCTATTTACTACCTTGGCAGCAAAAACATAATGCTTTAAGTTGAAGGAAGTACTTGCAAGTGGAGTAGTGGCTGTGACATTATTGGCCATTGCTATGGGAACAACTTTAGGTGCTGCAATGTTGCCTTGGCTATTGCTTGAACCCCCAATCATAGCCAAAATCCTTTGACACTAATCTGCAGTAAATGGGAATACTTGTGGAGGAAAGGATTGCTGCACGGAAAGGATTGCTGCACACGCATTGAATCTAACTTCATAACACCAAAGTTTGCTCCAAACTTAGTTCTTGCAACTTGATTAGCCTTTGCATTCTTGCCTTTGGATTTGTAACCAGGGGGATAACCATGGAGCTTATTGCATTTCTCCATGGTATGACCTGTGACCCCACAATGGCTACACACTAGCCTCTCCTTTCCTTTGTTCTTGTTACCTATAGCACCTAAACCATTTCCATAAGAGTTTCCATAACCAAAGCCAACAGTTCCAATAAATGAGTTGGTTGCTAAAGCAGTGGATTCAATGTAAGCGCCAGTTGAATGACCAATTGACTGTTGGTTCTCATCTTGAATTAGTAAGGAATACATCTTGTTAATGGAAGGAAGAGGATCAATTAACAAGATTTGCCCACGGATCTAACTGTATGACTCATTGAGTCCCATAAAAAATTGCATTACTGAATCCTGCAACTAATATTGTGTCAATTTCTCATTGATCGAGCAAGTACAAGAACCACAAGTACAACATGGAAGAGCTCAATAATTCTTAATCTCATCCTACAGAGCATTCAATTGAGTGAAATGGTCTGTGATAGAAAGATCTCCTTGAGTAATTGTTGCAAGCTCCTTCTGAAGTTGAAAAAGCTTTAGTCCATTCTTCTATGAAAATCAATTCTTGAGATCAGTCCAGACTTCCAAGGTAGTGTTCTTGTAAACAACACTTGCAAGAATCTTTGGAGAAACATAATTCAATATCCAAGATACAACCATGTTGTTGCACTTGGTCCAGGCTTAAACAAGCAATGGATTTTTTGCCATGGAAGGAGTCAGTGAAAGACTTCCATCAATAAACCCTAATTTGCTCTTAGCTTCCAAGGCTCTCTGCATTAACTTAGCCAAACTAGCATTGTTATCATTGACTAGAGGCTAAGCAACGAGAATCGCGCTTGGATTCTCTTCGTAATGTAAAAAGAAAGGATGCGATTCATCAATGGTGGTGACAGTGATAGAATCTGTTGTGGTTGCCATTGAAGAAATTCGAGCTTGAAAGAAAATCTGATATGACACTAAAAGAAAAATTCAAGCTTGAAAAGAGGAAATCTGAGGTGAATTTGCCTCAGAGTAAAATTAGGATGAATCTAAAGAAAAATTCTAGAAGACCTCAGAGTAAAACTGAGAGAAAATTCGAGCTTGAAAGAGAAAATTTGAAGTGAAACTAAGAAAAATCTAGAAGAGCTCAAAGTGCTCAATATCATATGAGAATTTGATGAAAAAGCTATATTGAATTAATTGAATAAGAAATTACATCAAATGGTTTATATACAAAACCAGAGACTAACTATCTAACTAACAATCCACCATATGCGGATCTAAGAGTAATAACGAATCACTAAGCTACACGTGTCTATAATTAACTAACTAACTAAGTATAGAATTTCCCTAACTACAAGTAGTACAGATACAAGCTTCTTAAACTAGTGTCGTTTACGTAGAAGCTGTGAACAGTGTTTATGCCGAAGCTGTGAATAGTGTTTCCAATCCCCTGAGTCTAGCACCTTCAGTCTTCTCCACTACAATCTACCACAATGCTAGGCTTAACCTTAGGCTTATCCTTCTGATACTCTTACTCTCTCTTCTCCTCTCACTTTTAGACTTCATGGAGTATTTTTTATTATTTTATTAGGTACTTTATACTATTTTATTGGGTTGTATGTAAGGTGAGTTGTAAAATGGGTTAGTAAAATAGATAAAGTGATGTTTGAGAATGTAAAACAGTTTTTTTTTTTTTTTTTTTGGCATCCCTAGATGCTAATGCTAGCATGGAAAATATCAACTAGCCAATGACATGCTTCTAAATCAGAATCCCATGGGAAATAGTAATGATAAACTAAGAGATGTTAAGAATTACAATAGTTTATGAGCCACATGTGGTGGGCCTTTTCTTGTCTTGGACTGGACTGTTCCTGCCGTATTGTGGCCCAATAATTTTAGGGTAGGAGAGTCGGGACTGGCTCAATTGAAACTCACCTTAAGTCAGCTTGTGCACAAGCTAAGACTCCTTGGTAGAGATATTGGTCATGTGCCCACAGTAGGGAATGTTGTCATAAAAACATTATGGCAGGAGAAACATAATATAGCAGGATAGTCAAAAATATTCTAACTAAGGTGCTCGCTATTGGCCAAAGATAACGTTTAAAAAATTTTACCATAGGAAAACATGATAATATGAGTATGGCAGAAATAAATTAGTAACAAGAAAAATAACATTAGTAATTAAACAATCATGATAAAAGAAATGAAGGCGATTAGTATGCTAAACATGGCTCCTTAGCAAATTTAAGTTCAAGAAGGGAACCAATCTCCAATATGGGTAATCTCACAGGGAAATCTTGCCATAGAAATTACCTACTCTGGAAAATTGACCTAAGTGGCTTAATCTCAGATTCTTCAACTTGCTAGAGAGTAGCCTATTGAGAGGGGGAGAAGTGGGTAGCCTATTGGTGCATGCTCTATCACTCTTTACACTCCTGTTTTCTTATTTTACTCTCTACTCTCTTGTTTTTTTTTTTTTTTTGGTTTTTGCTCTCTGTTTTCTTTGTTTTCTTTTTCTCTGTTTTTCAGTGTTTTCTCCTATTCTTTTTTTTTTGTTGCCCTTTTGTTCCCACTTTTACTGTGCATAACAAAGGCCTTTTTATATTGCGTGCCGTGATGAGATTTACCATTTTACCCCTCAACTACTTTTGGCCTGTTGTGGGTGTCCTTCCCGAATTGCCCATTGGTCTGCTAGTTGCCTAGCCACCACCACTACCTTGACAGCTGACCCACTGCCTCCTTTCATGTCACCTTTATTGTCATTAGTACTTAAACTTATTCCCTTCCCATCATTCGTGATAGGCCAAAAACGAATTGACCCATTGTGATGAATTAATTGATTAATTAGCCAAGCTTATTAATTAATCAAATTAACATGCAATTATACGCGGCAGCAGAAACAAATCACCAATAACTAAAGTATGCAGTGGAAAATAAATTGACATGGTGATTTGTTTACAAATGGGGAAAACCTACACGGCAAAATCTCCACCGGGTGATTTTAAGGTCACCACTCCCGAGAATCCACTATTATCATAACAAGCGGTTACAAGTAAAGGAATCTCAGTACCTTGTACCAACTTACAATTAAACCCTTACCTTAATATCCAATTGGACTTGTTCTATAGTGACAATCTCTCCTTTTATTTGCATAGCTCCCAGTACGTAACTAACCAATTGCGCAGATCCCAATACACGACTTCAATCACTAACTAAAGAAGGTTGTTGGCTGCAAATTTTTTCAGTTCATCACACATTGAAGATCCAGAAGATGCTTGGTTACAAAACCCTACAGTGCACAAACACAGCAGCTTCTTCACAAGAAAGATGAACTAAGGCAACTTAGGTCTCCGGTCACAATTTGCTTGAACAAAACTTTGCTCAACACTTGTGCAACTTGTGTCACCTTTTACGGCCCTTAAAATAATCCTTTTTATATGTCTAGGGTTGTGAGAAAAGAAAGCCCAAACATAAAATCACGGATTGGATGAAAAACAGATCAGAAATTCTGGGTTTCATAAACCTCGATAGATACCCTATCTGTCAAGCTACTGTCGAGCCACGAGGTGGAACAGCTTTTCAAGGTTTAATAGATACTAACTGTCGAGCTTTAATGAACAGCACTTTCTGCACTTGAATCTTGGATAGACTTGCATGGCTTTAACACTTGAACTTGAAACAAGGTTTCTTGAAGTATTAAACACATCCTAGATCTACCCAAATACAAGTAAAGTGTGTTTTGTTAAAGGATTAGCCAATTACATAAAATAGTGACATATGTTCCTAACATGTGAAACACATATGTCCTAACAATTCACACAAAACACCTTTTTATTCCCTTCTCCTTCACTGTGTCTTCTTCCTCAAAACATTCTCACCAATCTATTCCGATCAAATACCCCATCATGACACCGGTGAAAGGTGAGGGTTCTTCCTACCATAAAGGGAAAGAGATTGCCATTAACAATCTTGCCACCAAAATCACAGTTGAAGATGCTCCCCTCTCCGAATGCTCTGAAGAGGAGGAAGGGAGTCACGACCCAGACAGCGATTACGCTCCCCTCATCGACTCGTGGTTCAACACCCACATGCATTTCTCGGTGGTGCCCGGTGATTACTTGCCTCTGCCACTGGGTCACATGTGGCTCTCCATTTTCCGCTTCGACACGGAGGTGTCTTGGGCCCCTTTAGCTTCCTCGATCCCAGATCTTGATATATGCCAAGGAACTTCGCTCCCTGTGCCCATTTTCTTCAAATTTGGGTCAGGTACCTCTTTGGGTTAGAAGAAGTGGGTAGATGAAAAGTTGTTTGATATGAGTTTCATGGTAGCGTTACAGTAGGCCGGCGTGTTGAAGGCTACTGTTTCATCGCGTTGCTTGTCCAACTACAGGGACTTGTTCAATCTTAGTCATTTGGTCCGCTGATGGTGCCCTGCTACCCATACCTTCTTCCTTTCTTGCAGCTAGATCACTGTGGCCTTGGAGGATGTGGCGAATCAACTATTGTTACCCATTCTCAACGATGTGGACTCGACTAATATCAAGCTCTCGCTCGAGGAGGAGGCCATGGAAGCCGAGTTGAAGAGAGGGATAAGCAGCAATGCGAAATTGTTGCATTAGGTTAGGGCTTTCTCCAAGGCTTCTGATGTAGTTCGCCATGTGTTGACACCCAATTTTGCAACCTGCATTTAACCTCATATAGAGGGTAAGAGGATAATTTCACCTTGGAAATATGCATCTTGATTCTAGTCATTAGATCCTTAATCTTATTTCACCAAAATGATCTTGATGTTGTAGTGATTAAATCGACTGGTCATAAGCCCTAATCGGACCATTAGATTAAAAGTTATCATCAAATTAAGTTTTAATGGTGGAGAAGCACTATCACAAATTGAATTCGACTATATGTGATTATGAACAATTGATTCTAATTAGTTATAATTATAATCAATTTGAGATTAATGACGTGTCATAATTTGATTGGCTAGGACTACATTTTATGGTAAGGTTGCACACACCTAATTAATTAGATAGTTAAATATTAATTATTCAATGAGTAATTTATGCAATTATCTTTTAATTAGGGTAAATTTGGAATTAATTAAGTCTGAAATGGGAGTGATTGTAGTATATTAATGTTAATTGGAAACTAATTTGGGACCTATTAATGTTAATTGTGTTGAAATTATTTTCTAACAAATGACCTCTGCTCACCATTTTGTTGGTATTTGTCAGAATATTTTGAATCTGTGAATGAGGTTAATTTTACCAGAAACTAGACATTCGGGACTTCAATTTGAGCACAAGAACGAGACAATTCTGATCAGAATTGAGTATATGATATTTTGAAGTTAAACTCTACAAGCTGTTATCGTAGCCTCACTCCCACCAATCTTTACATTTAATGCACCATATTTCCCCAAGGGCTAAAATAAGGTCTTGGTTCATGATTCTTTGTCAACCCTCATTAAATGATCTTCCATTCATATTTTCTTCACTACTACTATACAAACCCTTCTTTCCTCCATTCCAAGGGACACAAAAAACCCCTCTCTTTTCCTCTCTTGAATTCTAGTGAAGTTGAGCAATCTTGTTATATGTTGGTCTTCCTAAGACTCAAGGTATTGAGTGAGACTCACTCTCCATCTCCTAGCTCTTCTTTTCCTCCACCCTTAGAACCTCCACCAAGAGTCTCCTCCTCCATCGTATGGATCTTGCATGAAGGTATAATCTCTTTCCCTAACTGGTTTTTTATGTTGCCATGATGAGAATTTAAGATTAAAGCATGATAGTAATTATTTAAATTTCCTTAAATATGTTTTAATGTTCTTAAATGTTCTTATGTGTTCTTCACATGTTCTTGGTTGTTCATCACATGTTCATGCATAACACTAGTTTTGATCTTAAATCCATATTAAAAATATGAAAAAGATGTTTGTTTTATAATTCTCTCAAATCCTTGAATCGAGGATATCACCATCCACACACATTCATTATAATTTATTTTTCAATCCAAATGCAATGCTTAATAAATTGAATTAGAGTTTATCACATGCACAAACATTAAATTCAACATGCAAATTAATTGACATATTAGTTGATATGATATGAATGATGGCCATCATAGTCTAGAAGACCGGTTTTACCGGGTAAGGTGGGTGCCTAACACCTTCCCACCTTGTAACATAGACTCTGAGCTTAGATTAAGAGTTAGTAGATTGAATGCTTATCCATGTAATTTTCAATTTTTAGATTGTAACTAGGAAACAAAGCCATGTACTTTATCTTAGATTGTATCTAGGACCAAAGTCATGTAATTTCCTATGATCAATGTAAATTCAATTTCAAATTAATAAAATGAGGAATTTTTCAATTTTGGTTTTCTTATTTTTTCCAATAATTAAATAAGTGGTGACTCTATTATAAAATCCTTAATCTAAAGGGGAAAATATAATCAGTTAAACATCTATTTTGAGCTGCAATAACACGACTCCACCCATTCATGTGGGTTTGGCCTAACATCTAACCAAAACGGGCCGGGGGTGCAGTCTCTCACACCGTGCGGCCTTTGTTGCATTCTGGTTTTGTAAGTTCATCTTCGGTTCTCACCCTCATTACGTTGTAAAACCTCTTTATTTTCGATTAGATATAAAGATTTCTACAGGGGTGAGTCTGCCATTGACCCTTTGTTTCTGGGTTATTTGTATGTGCAGTTAGATATTTTGCAAAGTGATGAGAAGCAAGCGGGTTCCTGCCATATATTTACTACTTCTGCCCATAGTACCATTTTGCAACATCTGCTATGGGAGTATTGTGCTAGGCACTTAGCTAAGTGCAAGTCTGTCCGTTTTGCCAAAGAGAAGTATCATTCCTGTCCGAAGGTTATTAGTGATTTTTGTGACCACTTTGTATTTGTCTTTCCATCGGCTTACCACTAGGTTGGGTTGAAGCCATTTGGGCATCCTGTGGTGGAGTTTTTTGATAAAGGAGTTGGTTTTTGTTGGAGAGCATATAGGAGTTTGGGCACTGGCTTTACATGTGCTGACTTGGTTATGGGCCCCTTTACTGACACGGCTGGGACCACCACTCTATTGACTTCCTTTGATGAGAGGGGGATTACATACTTGGCAACTACTAATGCTGGGTGGCTGCCTTACCTTACTGATAAGGGCATACGCTTTGTGCACTTTTTTGGCAACAGAGTGAAGAGGCAATTTGGGTTGGATCAGGACATATCTAATAATTTCTCTGCTATTCTAGAGTTCGCTACTTCTGTCTGACCATTCCTGCGGCACAGTGCTTTTGAGTTTTGGAGCAGGCGTTTCATGTTTCTTCCCAGGTTCGACTCCTGTTGAGGTGGCTCCATCTTCTCAGTTCAAGGTTGGCAGTAGTTCTGCCACAGTTCCTGATCCAGCAAGCGAAGCTGCTACCTTCTTCATCCGATTTGACCAGGCCGAGACCAATGACCTTGATCTTGTGGATTTCTAGGGTTTTGGAGCCCCTTATGTTGATTTTCATGGCTTTCAGGTCCCTGGGGAATGCATTTCTCATTTGGAGGCAATTTACAATAGCTGTGGGGACTTTATGCAGGGTTTTTTTTTGGCAGATCAACGGGGAGCACTTCCTCAAGCTATTGGGGAGCGTGATAAACGACATCGAGCATTACTTCATCAACACCGTGTCTGCTAAGAGGATTCTACAGTGGAGGGCAACAGTTCAGGAGTTGGTCAGAGATGGCTTTGCTGTGAAGTTCCTGCTGGATCACCTGCGAGAGATTGCTCGAGCCTTCTTTATGAAGAAGGCCCAGCCTGCTATGGACGCCATAGATCCTCGCATCAAGATTTTGAAGAAGGTGGCGACAGACCTAGAGGCATGTCGTGAGCGCCTCCTCTCTGGTGCTGCTGGCCCTAGTCGCTTTGGAGATCAGACCCTCATTTCAGGCCTTTAATGAGACTTATTACATTGTGTAGTTCTTTATTTCCTTCCCCTAAGTCTATCTTCTTCCCCTTTTCACCCTACCCGGTACATTTCTTTATTTTCTCTAGCACTTATTTGATAAGTCTAACATGACTTATATACTTTGGGTTTGTAATCTATTATGCTACATCTACTATGGTTGTTACTATGATTATTGTGAGTGCCCAGAATCATCTCTACTACAATAATGGGTTTACTATTTATTTGTATGTGGGGTTATGCTCAATCCTACTAATCGAGGCCCCAAACAAGTAATAGTACTCCCCTTAATTCCTCTTGAGTATCCCAGTGCATTCAATCTCTCTGTTTTCCTCTCTTACTCTCTTCTTTCCCAATGTCCAACCCCCATTACTCTGGCTTCTACCTTTTCTTATAGTCCTTCATTAGTGGGGTGGCTATCATTTCCTTCTCCATTTACTCACACATTCTCATGCCCACCAGAATCCTAAGGGATCCTCATGAATTCAGAGGATTTCACTACATGGAAGTGGCCCAAGGAGGCTATTGGTCCCACTTTCAACCACAATTGGATGTGGCATGTGGTGTATTTACCTCTTCCCCCAAATTCTATCATCTCCATTGGGCATCCCTATATTTTCCTTTCTGAAATTCCTACTGCTTGCAGTGTGCCCAATGGAATGAGGTTTAGGAAGCGCCCGCATCAACCAAGGCCCATTTGATAGGGATTTGATTTATGGAGGCCACCAAGAAGAGGGGTTTTCTATGATCTAAATACCCTTCTTTCGTGTCTTCATCACTAAAACTGATCTCGTTTGTGTCCTGTAAGAAAACTTTATCAGCTTTAGTTTCTGCCGACAAGCATTCTACTCCTGCTCCCGAGGCAATACTCACTAGATCCTCTGTGATAATTTTATGCTCATTTACTATGAATTCCAACTAATCAAATAGGTTTTTAAACCTAAAACTTTTTTGCAAGGTGGTAATTGTTACGGCAAGCAAGGCTGGCCTTTCCTCCTTATCTTCCCTTGGATCCGCGCAAATAATGACCACTGCTAATCCCTTTCCCTTGTGGATCAGGAGTGGGTTTCTTGGGACTTCTGGCTGAGATAACTCAAGAGCTCCTTCTTTGGTTTTGCGATGCACTAGTCTATGGAGTGCTCAGCATTCTACGGTAGGGTGTTGCACATAATTATGCAAATGGCAGAAATGTGGGTCTCTTTGCTCCTCTTCGGTAGATTCCCTAGAAACTTGGTTAGGCTTGAAGACCCCATATGTGATCCATTTATCTAGGAGCACATCTAGTTCCTTCGGTGCACATGG
The DNA here is from genome assembly GCA_023621385.1 of Quercus gilva. Classification (NCBI taxonomy): domain Eukaryota; kingdom Viridiplantae; phylum Streptophyta; class Magnoliopsida; order Fagales; family Fagaceae; genus Quercus; species Quercus gilva. The sequence goes on along the minus strand of CM042484.1, from coordinate 12,472,077 downwards.
CAATGGCGGAGGGGTTTTGTACTCCCTTCCATCCGATTTCCTTTTCCTTTCGCAAGTAGATACTGCCATTGCTTGTGGAGTGGACCTTCGTTCTTTGGGCTTGTCAGAGCTTGGCCTTACTGATTGGGCTGTCTTCCTGGCTTTTTGCAGAAATTGTGCGAACTAGGAGATTTTAAGTTCTCCAAAACAGCTCTGTATTCCATAATCATGTTACCCATACACATTTCCACTAATGTCTTTTCCTTACAATAATCATAGCAGTCAAAAGCTACGTCTCTGAATCTCTTGATGTATTCCATCAAGTCTTCGTCGCTTCTTTGCTTGGTTACTTGCAAAGTTGCAAGCGTTATTGTCTTTTCTCCATGAAAGTATTTAGTGCAAAACACGTCCACCATGTCGTCCCATGTCGAGATTGACCTTGGTTTCAAACCGGTGTACCAAGTGTATGCTCGGTCATATAGGGATTTGGAAAACTCCTGAAGACACAAGTCCTCATCTGCCGCATAGGGATTGAGGGTGTCAATAAACTTGCTCACATGTTCGATATCACTTCCCCTATTGCCATTGTATTATGCGAACGTTTGCGGTTCGTATCTCTCAAGATATGGCTTGCTGAGTATTCTCAGCAGGTAAGGAGGCCTTCGTGCATAAACTCTTTCCTTTGGCGCTTTGGCCTTTTCCTATTCTAGAAGCACTACAACTTCGGCCATGGTAATGAAACATTGCTTCGCATTCTGTGGACCACCCTTTACGAGGGTTTCTTCCTTTTTTGCCACATGCTTTAGGTCATGCTGGCTTCCTTTGTCTTTCGTCTTGTCCGCCTTCATCTGGCGTATCTCTTCCATTATCTGCGGCTGGGAATGCTGCACAGATTGTAGCACCTTGATGAAAAATTTGGCATTATTTGCAGGAACTCTTTACTGTTACTGTGGTCCAGCCCTCGCTTCGTTAGCACCTTCCACCTGGTTAGGTTAGTGCTGGTGGGGCATTGCTGGTCTTTATTCTGCCTGCAAGGGCACGACACTTATGTTTAGCATTGTTTTCGATCTCGTGGGCATAACTTACAAGGGCTTTATCTACCTTCCTTATATTTTTCCTAACTCCCCAGCGGAGTAGCCAATTTAAATATGGTGGGCCTTTTTGTGTCTTACACTGGACTATTCCTGCCATACTGTGGCCCAATAATTCTGGGGCAGGAGAGTTAGGACCCATACCTAAGCAATACCCAGCCCAAAGAAGAATACCAGTTAGCCCATAAACTGGAAGTAAAAGGAGATAGGGGCTGAATTATTGCCAGTTTGCCATGCTACTGCATTATTTCTGCCATGATATCAATTAGCTTGTGTTTGTTGGGCCTTCTTTTGGCCTGCCATGTATTATTCATTCCTTTTGTTTACATTGCCCAGTATTTCTGCCGGGTTAGTTTTCATATCATCTTGGGCTTCCTTAGCTCATTTTATTCCCTTAGGCATCATTAGCCCGTTCCATTCTTTCCTACTTATTACACTTCTATGGGCTTTTTACTAAATCTTTTGGGCTTTCCCAGCCCAATTATCCTGTACTTTTGGGTTTATTGGCCTTTGGACCAACCCATTTACTAATCCCTTTCTTTGGGCTCCTCCAGCTCCTTTTTGCTTGTTTTCTACTTCTTATAATTCTCATGGGCTTACTACTTCCTTTTTTGGGGCTTCCTTGGGCCCATTTGCTTTCATTGGGGCTCTTTTACTATTTTGTGGGCCTGTGCACTATTATTCTTGCCATTCGGGCTTAATGGTTTTTCCTTACTTTGCTAATTCTTCTTTCTTCACCCCTTTTATAATGTTGGGCTTTTTCTATCATTGGGCCCTTTTGCCTAAATGGGCATCAACACCACAAAAATAGTTAGTGGGTCTAAAGGCAAAAAGTTCCATGCACCACATCATACTACAGTAGTTAATATTTATTGTTAGCCAAGAACAAAACTTAAACTTTGAATTCGCAAAGGTTACAAATAGTCCAGTTGACTGTTTGAAAACATTGTGTTTTTGTAAAATGGCCAAATTAGCAATCTAAAAGATATTCTATACCATACCTGATGACTTGCATAATTTGGCATAATTTATCACTTCTCAACTTTAAACTTTAGTCTAATTTTATTTATTTTTGTTGATTTTAGACTTCATTATTGTTATTTAAATTTTATTGCAGATTTGAAGGAAATGAAGATTTAACCAAATAAAAGAGACGTGAAGCAGCTAGAGAGAATTTTGGGCTTAAGAAAGCAAGGTTTTGGGTTGAAGAGAGGAATGTTTTGGGCTGAAAAAGGGCACCACAGCTGAACTGAAAAGAGAGGCAGCTGAACGCTAAAAAGAAAGAGGGCTGAAACAGAAAAACGCTGGAGAAAAAGGCTGAAACAGAGGAATGTTTTTGGGCTGAAACAGAGCAACGTTTTGGGCTGAAAAGGGGCAACGTTTTGGCTGAAAACAGGAACGTTTTGGACTGAAAAAAGGGCAACACGTTTATGAAAAAGAACAAAGAGACGCTGAACTGAAAGAAAGAGTGCCGAAACAGAAAAGAAAAAAAAGCTGAAATAGAAAAAAAGAGAGGGCTGAAGCAGAAAAGAGGCTGAAGCTGACGCAGAAAGAAAGGGGAGGCTGAAGCAGATTTTTGTGTTCATTTTTTCCTTCAAATCTTCTCAAAAACATTATGGTGAATTCGTTTCTGTTGAGTTTAATTTTTAGCATGAACTAAATTTTCTTTATTCTAGGAAAACGATGTAATCTAGTTCCGAACTATGCTTGCTTTTCTATGTTAATTTGAATTAATTCTTTTCATGTTTGTCTGATTTATTCTAAGCTTATTGCTTCTAATTAACCGGCCATTAATTAGATGATTTTGATCTTGTGATTTGCTGTTGAAAGAAGGAATTATAGGATAGATCTTGAATATTTCAGCATAGGTAAATATAGAGATCGAAAGACTTGTATGAACCTATGTAGTATTAAAATCATTGGTCTTAATGCTTTCTTGCTTTATTAAATTGCATACTCTTGTGTAAATTGATGAACAAGAATGTTTCCAATTGACTGTCGAAAGAGGCTTTTTGATGTTTTTTGGAGATTGCTAACAAACAGAGAGAATTAAATTCAATTAGCTAGATGAGTAAAGCATAGTGAGGGATTAGGTGAAATCGATTTTCTAGAAGTTTTCTTTCCATTATTTGATCTTCGAACATCTTTCTTTTCCTTTGCGCATTTTCTTTAAATTTATTTTATTTTAAATTCCAATTACAAAAAAAAAACTTTAGTGACTTCTCTAGATAAAATCAAGATTAGCATAATTTTGGTATTTGTCAAAAGTAAGTGACCAATCCCCAAGGACGATACTCTTCTCATCACTTTACTATAAAACTACGATACTGTGCACTTGCAGTTTTGCACCGATCAATACCTATTACCTAGAGAGACTCACTCAAAGATCAATGGTCGACCTCCTCCACTTAAAAGAAAAGGAGAGTATGCATCTTTCTTCACAGCCCACATTAATTATAGGAAACCTAAGAGAGAAATGGATACACTTTATATTAGTTTATTATCTCAAGTTCTCAACGCTCTTGTCATTTCTCTTGAGCTTATTCAGTGATTTTCTTTATTGACATGATTGTCATAGTGCCTCTAACCAACCACACTCGTTGCCCTTTTTTTTTTTTTGATAGGGAAACATATAAGCTTCATTCAGCAATTTGAAATTTGATTACAACAGAGTGGAAAAAAAACTACAAAAGCTGAAAACAATCATATATCCTCTAATAAGAGATGTTTTACACAATTGGGATAAACTCCCTTCCAAGTTTGTGACGTACCAGAGAGTTTGGCAGCTTTTACGAGTTCATGGGCAAGTCTGTTGCCATCCCTTTTCAGATGTTGTAGGAGCACCAGCTGAAAGAGGCAGAGACGGTTCTAATGTCCTAAAGGATGTGTCCAATCTCGCCACCAACTTCTCCTTGGTTTAGAGCTTGAACAATGGAGAGAGCATCTGACTCAAAGATGGCATGCAAGATTTTCATTTATGAAGTAAGAAGCACTCCATGTAGAAGGGCTAAAGCTTCAGAAATTTCTGCCGTGTAGGGGGAACGAAGGACTTTGTTGGAGGTAGCGATTGGATTGCCTTGGTTATCACAGATAATCACCCCAATGCTAGAGTTGGTGTCATCATTAGGGGAGGCACCATCGACATTTATTTTGTAAAAACCCGAGGGAGGGGCTCTCCATTTGGGGGTAAGGGAGGGGTGGGGCAATGGAGGATGGGAGCAAGCTTCCTTAAAATCATTGAGCATTCTGTTAGCCATTTCCTAACTTCGGCTTGGAGGATAACCTAAGTCATCATGCACTACCTGATTGCGGTTCCACCAAATAGACTAGGCTATTGCAAAGAAAATCTCCAAATCATGCGAGGAGCCTTTCTTAATGATGTCTTGAATAATGTCTATTGGTTCACGGGTTAGGTGGAATAGGTCAACAGAACAGCTAGGCTAGCAAGCCCATGTTAGCTTGGCATGATCACAGTGGAGAAGAGCATGGACTGCTGTTTCAACTACCATGTCACAGATTGGATAGAAGCTAGAGTAGTTAATGACTCTGTAGCTTAAGTTTTGCATGGTGGGGAGGCCATTTACACATAGTCTCCAAGCAAAGACCTTAAGCTTTGAAGGAAGTTTTTGGTGCCAAATTCTCTTCCAAATCAGTGAACTTAAGTTGCTAGATGAGCATTCCCCCTCATTTGAAGCCCTCCCAATACTTAAAGCGATATGGTAGGCACTTTTAACTGAAAAAGTCCCATTTTTGTTGCCAATCCAAATTAGACTATCTTTAGGCAGGTTGTAGCTCAGAGGGATTGATAGGATTGTGCTAGCTTTGAATGGTAGGAAGAGAGAGTAGACTACATCGGCTTTCCACCATTTAGTGTCCTCATCTATGAGAGACGATACCATTGGAAAGTCTCCAAAATCAGTTGGTGAGGATATTACTTTGAACGTTGTTGGCGTTGGAAGCACTTATCTTCCCATATGTGGATTTTACGACCATTTCCAACCTTCCATCTCATTACTTTCCTAATTACTTCAAGGCTATTGTGAATGCTTCGCCAGGCATAGGACGGGTTGCAACATTTTTTAGAGTGAAAAATATCGTCATGAGGAAAGTATTTGGCCTTGAAAACTCGGGCCACCATAAAATTGGGGTTGGTGAGGATTTGTCACCCTTGTTTTGCTAACATGGCAAGATTGAAGGCTTGTAGGTCTTGAAATCCCATCCCACCAAGAAATTTTGACTTGCACATCTTCTTCCAACTAAACCAAGTGATTTTGTGCTCTTTATCTTTTTGACCCCACCAGAAATTACACATCATGTTTTCCAAATCAGTGCATAGAGACTTAAGAAGTTGGAAGCAGCTTATAGTGTATGTTGGGACTGTTTGTGCAACTGCCTTGATAAGAACCTTTCTCCCCCCAATTGAAAGGAGTTTCCCCTTCCAACCAATGAGTTTTTTTGCTATTCGCTCTTTGATTTAAGCAAACACTTGGGATTTTGATTTCCCTATGATGGAAGGAAGCCCTAAGCACTTGTTATGTCTCGAGCCCTACATTGGACCTAATAAGCTCAAGATGCACTCCTTTGTTTCTTGAGGGGTATTTGGGCTAAAAAAGACTTATTGGCACTAATTTTTTGCCCCGAAGCCGCTTCATAGCTTTTAAGTATGCTGACAAGTTTCTGACATTTTAGGCTTTAGCTTTGCAAAAGAGAAGGCTATCATCGGCAAAGAAGAGGTGGGTGGTTATAGGGTAGCCTCAGCAGATGGAGACTCCCGTGATTTGCTGTTTTCGAGCCACATCATGGATAAGAGCGGACAAACCTTTTGCACAAAGTAAGAAGAGGTACGGTGATAGGGGTCACCCTGTCTAATGCCCCGGGTTAGGGTGATGTTTCCAAAAGGCTCCCCATTTTTTATCACTAAGTAAGATACAGAAGAGATACAATGCATAATAAGATCAATCAGTTTGCTATTAAATCCCAAATTCACCATTACCCCCTTAATAAAATCCTATTCAACCCTATCAAAAGTTTTTCTCATATCGAGTTTAATTGACATAAAGCTTTCTTTCCCCTCATTTTTATGTTTCAAATAATGCATGAACTCAAAGGCCACTAAGACATTGTCAGTAATTAGGCACTCGGAGGTGAAGGCACTTTGGTTTTTAAAGATGATGCTCGGCATGACAGTTTTGAGTCTGTTGGCCAAGACTTTTGAGATGAGTTTATAGGTGACATTGCATAAGCTAATGGGTCGAAAATCAACCATTTTAGTGGGATGGTTGGTTTTTGGGATGAGGGAGATATTGGTTTTGTTGATCTCTGTCATGGGCATATTGGAATTCAACACATTCAAAACCATGTTTGTAATATTAAGGCCCACAATGTCCCAGTATTTATGAAAAAAGACAGCAGACATACCGTCAAATCTTGGGGCCTTAGTTGGGTGGATTTGTTGGAGCGCTTTGAGTACCTCTTCTCTAGTGAAGGTCTTGGTGAGCTCAGTGTTCATATCCTCTGTGACACGTCTGGGCATAAAGCTAGTGACTTCATTAATTCTGGTGGGATGGGTGGTGGTGTAGATTCTCTCAAAATAAGCCATAGCAGTGGCTACAATGTTGTCTTTGCCTTCACACCATTGACGATCATCATTCCAAAGCCCCAGAATATTGTTCTTTTTCCTTCTTTCAGATGCCTGAGCATATAAAAATTTGGTGTTTTGGTTTCCTTCTTTGTACCAATGAACCTTGCTGCATTGATGCCACATAGTTTTTATCATTGTCTAAAAGGTCGTTGATCTCTACTCTGAGTTGATTGATCTCTACCCTTAAATTTCCTTGGTGGTCTTGAGCCATAAGAGAGTTGAGTGCTTTCCTTTTCTCTTGGATTTTGCTTGGAATATTGCCCACCACTCTCTGATTCCAATTGGTTAAGGCTATGGCACATTTCTGAAGGTTGGAGGCAATATCTTTGGGGGTAGTGGAAAGGGTGCCCGAGCTCCAAGCTGATTCAATAATTTCACAGCGACCATCCTTTTTAGCCTATAAACCCTCGAAATGGAATCTGTGTTTGCCCTTATGAACCTAGGGGGGAGAGTCAATGATTGTGAGGATGCAGTGATCAGAGGTTGATTCTGCTAGATGGTGGAATTTGGGTTCTTGAAATACTCTAGCCACTTAGAATTGGCAAAGGCTCTGTCAAGGCGGAGTGAAATTATATGGTTTCCATCCTTCATATTGCTCCAAGTGTAATCTGGGCCACAATATCCCAGGTCCTGGAAGTAGCAATTGTTTACCACTTGACGAAAGCCCTCCATTTGGCTTTGGGGATGTTGGGCTCTACCTTCTTTTTCATTCATAGAGAGAATTTCATTAAAGTCACCACAACAAAACCAAGGCAAACAATATTGATTATTAAGAAAGGAGATGAGTTTCCAAGATTCTTCCCTGAGATAGGTTTCTGGATGCCCATAAAAACCGGTGTATCTCTAGGTGAAGCCATTTCCTGATTCAGTGATTATGACATCAATGTGATTATTCAAGTAGCTTTTGATTTCTAGGTTCATATCACCTGACCACAAAAGTGCAAGGCCTCCCCTTCGGCCTCTACTAGGAACTATTAGTCCATTCGGGTATCCCAGTTTGTATTTCACTCTCTCCATCCATTTATTATTTAATTTTGTCTCTGATAGGAAGACTAGTTTAGGATTTTAGTGCCTCACGTAGTCATGGAGCGCAAAAACTATCCAGGGGTTCCCAAATCCTCGGCAATTCCAATATAGTGAATTCATTGCTCCTGGCGGTGTTGCCATGTAGCCACCGCCAATCCATCATGAATGTTGTTTGCATTTGTGTGGGGTGTGTCACGGAGCTTCTTGTGAGGCCTTTCTTCATCTTCGTCTGAGAAATCAAGCATTCCTGTTCTTTTTGATCCTGAGAGCCCACTGAGGTTTAGAGTGTGTGTGTGTGTGTTAGGATTTAGGCCTTGCTGCCCTTGGGTTCTAGCAATTTTTTTCAAATTTCCTTTACTTAGGCCTCTCAGAGTGTATGGAGTATTGCTAATGGGATGAGTCTCTTTTGGGGGTTTTGATGGGCTTGTGATTTCTTGGGCTTTAGTTAATGGAAGTCTTGGGAGCCTATAGCAGAATATTCATCTTCTGTTTCCTTACCTGTTCCTAGATTTTTTTTTGAATTTCAAAATGGAGATTTCTAGATTGGGGCACAATGTTTAAGGTACTTACTTTTTCACCGTTCCTTTGATTTTCCACTATGCGATTTGACGTGTCCATGGCTCCTGATGTCGCGTTGTTGGGATGTGTGTTGCTTCTTAGAGTTGTTGGGGACTTCGCTTGCTCTGCCTCCATGTCCGTCGAGTTAAAGGCTGGCTGGGCAAGTGTTTGTCTTTCTTCTGAGCCACTTTCTCTTCTTTCATCAGAATCGCTGCTAGTGGAGGCTTTTGGTTTTTCCACATTGAATTTTGAAGATCCGTTTGCCCTTAGCCAATCTCCATATTACTTAGTGTTGACACAGTTTTGTTGTAGCACTAAATAGTGCTTTACATCATGTCCAAGGAGACCACAATGGAAGCAGAAGGTGGGTAATCTTTCATATTTGAAAGAAACCCAAAAATTTTCCCCCTCTGTATTGATTATATTACCACCCCTTCGCAGTGGTTTGTCAATGGGTAGATCCACATGTAGCCTCATGAACTTTACTTGCTCCAATAGCCAAGAGCGCTTGTTTGACTCAATATATCGGCCTAGTCTGCTACCTAGTTCTCTTCCCACTTCCTCTAACATGCTTTCAAAGGGGAGGCCCCAGACCTGGACCCAAAACAAAGAATGGGTGAAGGTTATGTTGGCCATGGACAGCCCCTTTTTCCATCTTATTAGTAGGAGGAGGTTGTTGTCGAAATTCCAAAGGCCATTTCTTTCGACCCACTCCATTTGATACTTTGAGTTAAACTTGAACTGAAGGATATTTTGTCCAACTTCCACAATCCTAAGATCTGATCCCATTTTCCAAGCTAAACTTAAAGTATTTTTCAGGGCTCGTAGGTTCTGATTTCGGTCTGCTAGAAGTCGGCTAAATAAACTTAGAGCACATTCCTTAAGCTAGTTCGGTCTGGTGATTGTTGAAATGGTGATGTTCTCTTCTTCTTCCTTTGTGAGTCTGAGATGTTGGATGTCGTCTAGTACTGCTTGGTCCATAGCTGTGTGGAGGTTTGTGAGTGTCTGGGTTTACCAAAGACCCAGTTGAAACCCGTGTGTGGGAGGGAGCACTCATGCTGCAGCGAGAGAGAGAAGCTCCTACAATGGAGAGTAAAAAGATTCTCCACACTCATTGCCCTTAGGCAATAGGCCTAATAAAAAGGTAATTCTCATTTTATCGACTTCTTACCTATGATCCTTGGGATGTTTGACCTTTGGGCTTATCAGAATCCATGTAGCAATCAATTCTCTTCTTTATTTCCCACCAACACCTATAACATCCATTCATTATTTTCTAGTATTTGCCTTTTCTTTTCTTTTTCAATATGTTTTCCAATCTACTTGTTCCTCCTAACAAATAAATCGAATTCAATGTCAACATCCTTTCTTCATGTGGCACTTACATTAGTGGGTTTTACTATATAATAGAAAGATGTGTAAAATTTACACAATTTTGTCTAAAAATAACCCACATCAATCAATGTATAATTATGTAAAATTACAAATTTGTTACAATAACCGTGTAAATTTATAGTTTTATACTGATACTATTCACTTTGCATTTGTTTATTTATTTTTTAATTCTTTCTTTATATATCTCAATAATGAAGCTAGGAAGAGAGTGGATAATGGTTGTCATGTGTAAAGAAAGAAACAACTTTAAAAAATCAAGAAATTTTAATATTTTAATGAATGTTAAAAAAAAAAAAAAATTGATGTGTAGTGTTTTAAAAAGTGAGAATTTAAAATAGAAAAAGTAAGTCCTTATACTAAAAGAAGCATGAATTTTTGCACAAATTGATGCAGGGACGGAACTACCTTGGGGCTGAAAGGGGCCATGCCCCCCCCCCCCCCCCCTCGCCTTTGAAAAAAAATTTCCTAGTATATATATTAGCATAAAAAATTTACTTTTGGCTCTAAAATTAATATATATACTTGGCCCCCCTCTTCTAAAAAATTTACAAGCTGATCCATGAGACCAAAAATGAAAAAAATTATCAAATCATCCCTTGTCTAGTTGTCCCAAGAATATAAAAAAAAAACATTTAGCTAAACCAAATCCGGACAAAAAGGAAAATCTTCAAAACAATTCACATATTCAAATAATAATAAAAAATATTTGGACACGGTCTAAGTAAAAAACAATTATAACTGTGGGTGTAAAAGCCCAATGTCACGTATTGGGCCTAGGGTCCAATTCGAATATCACTATGTGTCTGAAGAGAAGAAAGGGATTAGGAAGGAGTCCAGGTGGAAGAAATGTACCTGGAAACGAATGAGAGGAGTAGTCCGAAGAGAACCGTATTGGTCCGAAGAGGTTATTCTCCTCGGATTCCAAGGGAACTTGATTAAGCAAATATACTGAAGGTCTGAGTGATCTTCCCAACTACTTACACGATAAGGACAAGTTTTGGGCATGCCTAGAGATGATAAGAACAGAGAAATATCTAAAAGGAAAAGCTGCTACTACCGTATTTAATGCCCTGCAACAACTTTCCTAGCCGCATTTATGTGGAGAAGACCCCTGAACAGTGTAATCTCAACTACCTCCACTCATGGAAAACTAAAACAGAAGTCTGATGTGACATATACTCAAGTGAAGGCTTAGATGAAGAACAGGTGTACGATGAAGATGAAGGAGAAGAAGAATATATAAATGTAATGGGCCTCTAAATGAGGGTAGATGGCAAAAATTTGAGAAGAAGAAGAACTGGAAGAATTGTATTCTCTTTTCATGAATAACAAGCCTTTTCGGACTTGAGCTTATTCAGTTTTCAAGTTTTTTTACTTCAGTTCATCCTAATTCGCCAAAGTGAACCGTTGTTAAATTCATAACCAGCCCAGCTTTTTCACCCACTCTTTACAAATTTATTGTTCCGGGTTCGTTGGGCTCACAATCCAAATCTTTTGGGCTTGGGCTACAAAATTTGGACCCTACAATTGGCGCCATTTGTGAGGAATCGCTTGAGCGAGGGTGGAAGCAACATCTCATAATGGCTGAACCAAGGCAGCAACCAGTAGAGTCCAGGGCATCTCAGCATGCTGATCCTTTCCTCAATTTGGAACGGAGGTAGGATTGTGAAGGTAGAATACACACCGTACATGATGATCGAAGTCAGTCACATGGAGGAAGTCGCATGTCCCATGCAGAGAAAAACTAAAACATGTAATTAGAAATTGAAAGGTTAAAGAGGGAGCTGCGCTATGCAAAGAGGAAACGTATTTCTTCGTATTCTGATAAAGATTCTGACGACGAACAGGACGTCGCTTACAAGCAGAAATCTTAAACACCAGTTAGTGAGTCTTTTTCCTATGAAGAAGCACACCGTCGTGAGAGGCAACCTCGGAGCCCATTACATGGAGGCGTAGAGAACAATGCTATGAGCAAGGCTTTGAATCAAATTTCCACGTCCCCTTTTACACGCAACATCGAGAACGCAAGAATCCCTCAACGTTTTCACCAGCCGACATTTACCATCTATAATGGCCGAACAGACCCTGTGGAACACGTAAGTCATTTCAACCAGAGAATGGCTGTTCATTCCAAAGATGAAGCCTTAATGTGCAAAGTTTTCCCGTCCAGTTTGGGGCCGATCGCCATGAGATGGTTTGATAGTTTGAAAGTGGACTCTATAAGCTATTTTCGAGAGCTCACTCAGGCATTTGGGTCTCATTTTGTCACATGTCGCTGGGTTTCGCAGTCCTTGGCCTCCCTATTATCCGTAAGCATGCGAGAAGGCGAAACTTTGAAGTCGTATTCGGATAGATTCTGGGAAATGTACAACGAGATGGAGGAAGATTGCGACCTGGTGGCCATTAGCTCCTTTAAGCTCGGCCTCCCCACTAAACATAGCTTGAGGACGTCTCTAACGGGTAAGCCTGTTACCAGTGTACACTAGCTGATGGACAGGATTGACAAGTATAAAAGAGTTGAGGAAGACTAGCAGCAGGGCAAAGGAAAAGATAAGGTTATACCTCAAGAGATGAGGGATTTCAAGTCGGATCGGCAAGGCCACAACAGGTCGTGGAAGGACTGGGTCGGAGAGGGTTCGGCAAACTTTCAGACAGTTAATGCTGTGTTTCGAGAGCCAGTGCACCAAGTCCTAGAAAGGATCAAGAATGAGCCATTCTTCAAGAGACCGAACAAGATGGTTGGAAACCCTGAAAGGCGCAACCACAACCTCTACTGCCAATATCACCTGGATCATGGACACACTATGGAGGATTGTAGGAGTCTGTGGGACCATTTGGATCAACTCGTCAGCGAAGGCAAGTTAAAGCAACTCCTACACCACACCTATGGTCAGGGTAACCAGGCAAATGCAGGATCTCGGAGAGATGACCCCTCAAAACCCCCTGTAGGCACAATAAATGTTATCTTCGCTGCACTAGGAAGAACAGGGTCTTGTCCATCTAGAATACTATCGGTTGCTCGGCTGCCCTCGAAAAGCATTAACAGAGAGCTGAAGAGGGTTAGGATGGAGATTCAACCAGTTTTGGGCTTCTCGAATGAGGACAAAATCGGAACTATCCAACCTCATGATGATGCTCTGGTGGTTACTCTCAGGATAGGGGGATATGATGTGAAGAGAGTGATGGTGGATCAGGGTAGCGTCGCAGAAATAATGTACCCAGACCTTTATAAGGGGCTAAATTTGACGCTTGAAGACCTAACGCCTGATAGCTCCCCCTTGGTGAGTTTTGATGGGAAAGTGGTCATCCCGAGAGGCCAGATCAGGCTACTCGTGCAAACTGGCTCTGAAACAGTGGAAGTAGATTTTATAGTGGTAGACGCGTACTCACCCTACACTGTCATTGTGGCTAGACCTTGGCTCTATAAACTCGGGGCTGTTTCCTCCACTCTTCATCAGAAGGTCAAATACTCGTCTGAAGGGCAAGTCAAGGAGATACTAGGAGATCAATCTATGGCCAGACAATGTTTAGTGGCAGCGATCCAGCATAAACCTCAAACTGAGTCCTTGGCCCACAATGAAGGGAACTTATAGTAGTTAAAGACCCCGGTGCTGGACACCGAAGCTTCAGCCGAAGGGGCAGAGTGTAAAAGTTTGGTAAAGGTAGTTATTGATGATGATCCAGAGAAGTTTTTTCAAGTCGGATCTCTGCTGCCTCCTTAAGAGAAGGAAGAGTTGATAGAATTTCTCAGAATCAACATTGATGTATTTGCATGGGACTCCACTGAGGCCCCAGGAGTAAACCCAGAGTTCATTTGCCATCACCTGAATGTTAATCCCACCATTATCCCTAAGAAGCAGCCACTCCGACGTCCATTAAGAGAACACGCAGCTGCAGTCAGGGAAGAAGTGATGAAACTCAAATGGGCAGGAGCAATTAAGGAAATATTTTATCCTGCATGGCTGGCTAACATTATGGTGGTGAAGAAGAAAAGTGGAAAATGGCGAGTGTGCGTGGACTTCACTGACCTGAATAGAGCTTGTTCGAAGGATCCGTTCCCCATGCCAAAGATTAATCAACTAGTTGATGCTACCGTTGGCCATCCTCGGATGAGTTTCTTGGACGCGTTTCAAGGGTATCATCAGATACCATTGGCTTTGGATGACCAGGAAAAGACAACTTTCGTCACTCTCATTGGGAATTACCACTATAAGGTAATGCCGTTCAGTCTGAAGAACGCGGGGGCCACCTATCAGAGGATGATGACTAGGATGTTTGAGCCACAGTTGGGTAAAAGTATAGAAGTTTATATTGATTACATGGTGGTGAAAAGCAAAGTTATAGCTGGGCACATAAGGGATCTTAAAGATATTTTTAAAATTCTCAAGGGACACAAATTGCGTTTAAACGCATCCAAGTGCTCGTTTGGTGTGGGGTTTGGCAAGTTCTTGGGATACATGGTGACTCACAGGGGAATTGAAGTTAACCTCGATCAGATAAAGGCCATTAACAACTTACGAGCTCCTCAAAACCCCAAGGAGATTCAGAAACAGACCAGAATGACTGCTGCCCTAAATAGATTCATTTCCCGATCAGCAGATAGGTGTAGACCTTTCTTCTCACTGATCAACAAATGGAAGGGATTTGAGTGGACTGAGGAATGTGCTGTGGCTTTTCAGCAACTTAAGGACTACCTAGCTCGGCCTCTAATAATGTCCAGCCCTGAGCCAGATGAAGTCTTGTTTGCCTACATTGTTGTAGCTCCTAATGCCGTAAGCTTGGTGTTAATACGAACAGATTGTGGCGTGTAAAGGCCAGTTTATTATGTAAGTAAGTCGCTGCATGAGGCCGAGATCCGTTATTTGCCACTGGAGAAGGATATCCTGGCTGTGGTGCTTAGCACACGGAAGCTGCCTCATTATTTCCAAGCCCATACAGTTATTGTTCTCACCCAACTCCCACTTAAGGCCATACTTCGAAGTGCCGACTACACTGGAAGGATTGCCAAGTGAGGCACGATCTTAGGGGCTTTTGATATCAAATACATGCCTCGCACATCAGTTAAGGGCTAGATCCTTGCAGATTTAGCGGCCGAATTCATGAAGCCCCACCTAGAAGAAGTAACACCAACGCTGGACATGGATGAAAAATCTGTTGGCATGATTTCTCAACGTAGCCCCTTACCCTGGGAAGTGTACGTGGATGGCGCATCAAATCAGAGAGGCTCCGGAGTGGGGCTAGTGCTGATATCCCCTGAAAGAATCATCATTGAAAAAGGCATTAAGGCTAGACTTCTCGGCAACGAATAATGAGGCAAAGTATAAAGCTCTACTGATGGGAATGACTATGGTAGAAGAATGGGAGGAAAGTCAGTTGAGGTGTTCTCGGACTCAAGATTAGTCGTTGGGCAAGTGCAAGGTGAGTTCGAGGTGAAAGATGAAAGAATGCAGGGGTACTTGAGTCGAATTAAATCCCTACAGTCAGAGTTTAAGTCTTTTAATCTGCTGCACATCCCCAGAAATGGTAATACACATGCTGATTCTTTGGCCACACTCACTACCTCCTTGGCGTAAAAGTTGCCAAGGGTTATCCTCATTGAGGATTTGCATAGGCCTACAGAGACAAGAAGAGAGATAGTCTAAGTTCATCAAATCAGGGCCGAGCTCAGCTGGATGGATCCTATAATTAAATTCTTGAAGGATGATATATTGCCCGAAGAAAAAGGGGAAGCTGACAAAGTTCGGAGGAAGGCAACTAGATTCTGGTTATCCGAAGACCAGAAACTGTATAAACACTCCTATTTAGGTCCGTACTTATTATGCACGCATCCTGAAGCAATTGAGCTACTACTAGAAGAATTGCATGAAGGAATCTGTGGGAGTCATACTGGAGGTAGATCCTTAGCTCATCGAGCCATTACTCAAGATTACTGGTGGCCGAATATGCAAAAAGAGGCCCATGAATATGTTAAAAAATGTGACCAATGCTAACGGTTTACGCCGAACATACACCAACCGGGTGGAACCCTTAATCCACTATCCAGCCCAAGGCCTTTCGCTCAATAGGGATTGGATATCGTGGGTCCATTCCCTAAGGCTGCAGGGAACAGGAAGTATCTTCTGGTCGGCACAGACTATTTCACTAAATGGGTTGAAGCTAAACCTCTAACTAACATCAGGGACATGAATGTAAAGAAATTTATTTGGAAAAGTATTGTCACTCGGTTTGGGATTCCTCATACCCTTATCTCGGATAATGGTCTTCAATTAGATAACAAAGCATTCAGGAGTTATTGTAGTGAACTGGGAATCACAAACAGATACTCCACCCCTGCCTATCCTCAGGGAAATGGGCAAGCAGAAACTGTTAACAAAGTTATAGTTAATGGACTAAAGAAAATGTTAGATGATGTGAAGGGTAGATGGGTGGAAGAATTACCATATGTACTTTGGGCATACAGAACTACGCTTCGTAGGTCTACTGGAGAAACTCCCTTTTCAATGACTTATGGGGCTGAAGCTGTCATGCCTTTGGAGACGAGGTTCCCAACACTGAGAACTAGTTCGTTCAGTCCGACCGACAACAATGAGTGACTAGAGAAGAGTTTAGACTTGATTGAGAAAATAAGGGAAAATGCAAGGTCCAACTTGCACATTACCAACAAAAGCTCAAGCAAGGCTACGATGCCAACGTGAAGTTAAGGCCTCTGGAACCTGGCGATTTGGTGCTGAGGAAAGTTGTGGAAACAGCAAAGAACCCAGCTTGGGGAAAGCTAGGACTAAACTGGGAAGGACCATACCGTATTACTTCTAGGGCTGGTATTGGGACGTATTTCTTAGAAGATCTAGATAGTCATGTAATACAATGGCCTTGGAATGTAAATAACCTCAAAAGGTACTATTATTAAATGAGTCTTTGCTACAATCAATATGCCATTTTGTGATATTAACAATTCTTCATAAGTGTTTAAACTTAAATTCAATCATGCCTGTAGTTCTCGGACCAGATGATTTGGGTTAGTTAACACTCCTTTACAGTTTTCCAAAGTGTTTAAACTTAAATTCAGTCATGCCTGTAGTCCTCGGACTAGATGATTTGGGTTAGTTAACACTCATTTACAATTCTTCATAAGTGTTTAAACTTAAATTCAATCATGCCTGTAGTCCTCGGACCAGATGATTTGGGTTAGTTAACACTCCTTTACAGTTTTTCAAAGTATTTAAACTTAAATTCAGTCATGCTTGTAGTCCTTGGACCAGATGATTTGGGTTAGTTAACACTCGTTTACAATTCTTCATAAGTGTTTAAACTTAAATTCAATCATGCCTGTAGTCCTCGGACCAGATGATTTGGGTTAGTTAACACTCCTTTACAGTTTTCCAAAGTGTTTAAACTTAAATTCAGTCATGCCTGTAGTCCTCAGACCAGATGATTTGGGTTAGTTAACACTCGTTTACAATTCTTCATAAGTATTTAAACTTAAATTCAATCATGCCTGTAGTCCTTGGACCAGATGATTTGGGTTAGTTAACACTCCTTTACAGCTTTCTAAAGTGTTTAAACTTAAATTCAATCATGCCTGTAGTCCTCGGACCAGATGATTTTGGTTAGTTAACACTCATTTACAATTCTTCATAAGTTTTTAAATTTAAATTCAATCATGTCTGTAGTCCTTGGACCAGATGATTTGGGTTAGTTAACACTCCTTTACAGCTTTCCAAAGTGTTTAAACTTAAATTTAATCATGCTTGTAGTCCTCGGACCAGATGATTTGGGTTAGTTAATACTCGTTTACAATTTTTCATAAGTGTTTAAACTTAAATTTAGTCATGCCTGTAGTCCTCGGACTAGATGATTTGGGTTAGTTAACACTCCTTTACAATTCTTCATAAGTGTTTAAACTTAAATTCACTCATGCCTGTAGTCCTCAGACTAGATGATTTTGGTTAGTTAACACTCCTTTACAATTCTTCATAAGTGTTTAAACTTAAATTCAGTCATGCCTGTAGTCCTCGAACCAGATGATTTGGGTTAGTTAACACTCGTTTACAATTCTTCATAAGTGTTTAAACTTAAATTCAGTTATGCCTGTAGTCCTCGGACTAGATGATTTTGGTTAGTTAACACTCTTTTACAGCTTTCCAAAGTGTTTAAACTTAAATTCAATCATGCCTGTAGTCCTCCGACCAGATGATTTGGGTTAGTTAACACTCATTTACAATTCTTCATAAGTGTTTAAACTTAAATTCAGTTATGCCTGTAGTCCTCGAACCAGATGATTTGGGTTAGTTAACACTCGTTTACAATTCTTCATAAGTGTTTAAACTTAAATTCAATCACGCTTGAAGTCCTTGGACCAGATTGTTTGAGATAGTTAACACTTCCATGCAGTTATTATTAGAACTTGGATTTAAAATGAATCACGCCTAAAGTTCTTGGATGCATTCAAGTAAACCATAACTTATGATAGGTCTCCTCAGTCATATTTAAATCAAATTCATTGGATAGTAACATTCATTGGATATTTAAATCATTCGTTCTTTCAAGTTTTAATTTAGGTTATCTACATCACTAGCATAATATGATGGTTAAGTCTACAAGCTATTGTTATTTGTATTAATGATGCATCACAATGCGTACTGCGAGGGCATTACAGATAAAAGAGAAACGATTTCATTGATCAAAAGAAAGTAGCTTACAGTCCTTTAAAAAAAAAAAAAAAAAAAACTCCTAAACATCTAATCCTTCGTTTAAGGAACCGAGGAGTCAACAGTCTGGCTAGGCTGAGCAGCCACAGCATCTGATCCTTGAACATTCCCAGATGGTTTGCCCGCACCACCAGCCTGATTAGGTGCCTAGGTTGCCTCGATAGGAGCTAGTAGGGTCTGGCTGACAGCAGGTTGATCCAAAGCTTCTGGGAGTTCGCAAATGTCTGGATGATAGTAAACACTCCCAGGCTGCCTCAAGGCAGATTCTGGGGAGACTCCAACCACATTAAGGCTTTTGCCCCATGTTACATCACAATACTCTCTGCAGACCTTTGCAAACTTCTCAGTAAGCCTAACTTGGGTCTCTTTCACCCCCAAGGTGTAGGCCGCCTGTTTTTTAGCCTTAAGTGCCTCCTTGGCCAATTGAGCGTCCTCTTTGGCCAACTTGGCAGATTCTCTGGCTTTATCAAGTTCAGTCCAAAGGCCCTTCACCAGCGCTCTCTCTGTATCCAGATTAATCTCAGTTGTGTACAGCTGCTGGTGTTGGTCTTCGGCCTGCCTCTCAGCATTTTTAAGGCCCGCTTCTAGACTTTTCTTCTCCTGGATCACCTCTTTCAATTGTTCGGACATACGGGCATGCTTATCCTTCAAGCTGCCTAGTGACCTTTCGGCCTTAGACTAAGAACGGGCCTCCGCTTGGGCTTCAATATGAGTCTTCTTGTTCCACTCTTCGGCCACGTAAACTTGCTGAGTGATCTGCATAATAGAGTAAGAAATTTTTTAATATAAGGCAAAGAAAAGTAGCGAACGCAGAAGACCAACGTCTTAAAGATGAGGAAATGGATCAATTCACTTACCATAGCTAAATCCATTTTTAGGGATAAGAAGAGTTCTTGCTGGCTAAAGCGCCTGTATGACTCCATGTCCTTTGGGAGGAGCAGAGGTTGCTCTAATGCCTCTGCAATAAGACTAGCTTTCCCTCCACCATAATTCATGAGGGAGGCATCCCAGGGGATAGTAGCACCATCCAGTGCCAACTTAGGAGACCACGTGTGGAGTCCTCGGCGCACATCTGCTACCAAAGAGTCATCTCGACTCTCAGTAGACGAAGCCCTTCTACTCCATGTATCTTGGACCACTTTCTGTTGCTTGGATCCCTTCAGAGGCACCACCTCTTTTTCTTTGTTAGGACATATGTAGTTCACATGTTAAGAACATATGTCATACTTATTTATGTAAATTGGCTAATCTTTTGACAAAACACATTCTACTTATAATTGGGTAGTTCTAGGTATTTTTAATACTTCAAGAAACAAGGTTTCAAGATCAAGTGTTGAAGTTATCAAGTCTGTCCAAGAAAAACAAGCTGAAGTGCATTTTCATTAAAGCTCAACACCTGCTCGGTAGCTCCTCGACACCTGCTATCTATCGAGATTTAAAAAATCAGATTTTCTGATCTGATTTCTTGGGATCCGTGAATATGTTTTTGGGTCTTCTTTTCTTCTAACCATAAATATATAAAAGGATTGTTTTAAGAGCCATCAACATGTACACAAGTTGAAAAAGCATTGAGCAATCCTTGTTCAAGCAAATTGTGATCAAAAGATGAAGTTCTTGACCTAGTTCATCTTCTCTAAAGAAGTTGCTGTGTATTTGCACCAAAGGGTTTTGTGACCAAGCATCTTCTTGATCTTCATCGCGTAGGATGAACTGAAGAACTTTGCAACCAACCTCTTTTTCTAAGTTGGTATTTGAAGTCGCATACTGGGATCCACGCATCTGGTTAGTCACGTACTTGGGAGTCGTGCATTAAAAGTGGAAATTGTCACTACAGATCAAGTCCAATTGGGTACTGGGGTAAGGGTTCAATTGTAGGTTGGTAAGGTATTTGGGATTCCTTTACTTCTAATTGCTTGATTTGATAATAGTGGAGTTTCGGGAGTGGTGACCTGAAAATCACCCGGTGGGGTTTTTGTCGTTAGGGTTTTCCCCATTTGTGAACAAATCACCGTGTTATTTAATTTTCGCTACATATTTAGTTATTTGGTGATTTGTTTGTGCTGTCACGCAATTGCACGATAAATTGATTAATTAATAACTTGACTAATTAATTAATTGGTTTAATCATAAGGGGTCATTCAGTTTGTGGCCTATCATTCTTCAGTATCAATGACAGGCCTTTTCTTTCTCAGATCCGGCAATGGCTTTAGGCCGGGATCCGACGGAACCTGAGGAGGTGGTGGAGGAAGAGTGACTGTGGGTTGAGATGTACCAACCTCTTAGGCCACATATTTTTTGCCTCTATTCTTCATCAGGTCCTTCAGGCTCTCCATATCTTTTTCAGAAGAATTGTCAGGTATGTCTGTTCTCTCTGGAAGAACGCTAGATTGCCTATCGATTCCCTCTTCGGCGTCTAAAACCTGAACCCCTTCTGAAGCTTCTCCTTCAAACTTGAACTTATCAATTTGCTCGTCAAGTGAAGGGGATGAAGAAGCAACTCTTTCACCTTTTGCTATCGGTTCTATAGGAGCCTGCTGAATGGGCTGGACGAGCAACGGTATACCCTATGGGTTTGGGTGTGGCATATGAGCAAGATCAAACGGAGCCAAAAAGTCTTTCCGAGCAACGTCAATGCGGTTGATGCGACAGTCTCCTTGTGTTATCGCATTGCTGACCGGCTGAAAATCGGATGATTTTGGGGTATAACCGAGGATAAGGTGCACGGCCCTTAGTTGCCTGTCTGCACTCACAAAAATTTCTGATTGAAGAAGGTAGTTAAGCGCTTCGGCGTTTGTAAGACTGAGCCAAGGAGCATCGTAATTTCTATCTGTTGACATCACAATAGAACTTAGTTAGAGAAATTTGAAAAACATGATACAAAGAGAAGACCGAATTAACAAAAAGCAAAGATCCTAAATCTATTGTTAGGAAACCTAAATCTGGGATGTCCCACTTGGCTCTCCTAGTTGGGTTGGGCAATGAAGTCCGTCATGCCACGCGCTCGAGACGATCAGATAGTCGTTTTTCATCCCTTTGTTAGATTTGGGAAGACAGGAGACGAGCCTGACAATGTCGGATCGGGATTTAAGATAGTATCTCGATCCTTGTTTGGTATGACATTCGTACATATGTACCACATCGAGCCAGGTGAGTCCCAATCCTAGATGACGATTCAAATAATCAACTACTCCTAAAATTCTAAACATGTTAGGCGCACATTGATCAGGGCTAAGCCTATGGTTTCGGAGATAGTCTCTGGTAACAGGGCCCATAGGGATGGTTATTCCTCCCTCTAGGAAGGCGATGATAGGGATTATAACTTCGCCCACTTCTCGATCTGTCAATAGCTTTTCTGGAGGACAGTATCTCAAACTCACATCCTGTGGTATGCGATACGTCGCCCTAAATCTCTCCATCTGGGAGGGACTATCCACTAAATATCGAAATCTACCTATTTCAATTAAAATAGAGAAGGGGAAGCGCTAAATGTAGTGGCTAGGGAGCAATTACTCGAGGGCCGAAGAGGTTAGCCAAAGAGAAGATGAAAGACTTGAGTGAAGAACTTACGCAGAATTAAATCAAAGAATGACCTTCAGACTTGTGGAGAAATTGTCACAGATTCTGGGGAAAGTTGGAGTTGATGACAGGAAGGGCTTGATGGGCGTGAATGCTTGAGTTCGCTGAGAATCTGAAAATCTGTAAAGTAAAGGAAAAATAACCCCCTCTAAGGCTTTATATAGGGACAGATGAAATGGTAGGAGTTATCCCTCCCAAATTTGGAGAAAAAATCACATTCGTTGGATGAATAACCCACCGTTGGATGCCAGAGACAAGATGCCGCCTGGAGTAATTAATAGCACCTTGGAAACACTGAAATGACAGCGGCAATGATGAAGCGCCTAAATCTATGCACATACACGTGTGGACTCAGATATTTAGGGATTTTAAAACTTTTACAACGCAGCAAATCAAAATCCTATTTTTTCTCCTCAGATGCGAGGGAAAAATTAAAATTTTGAGGGGCTATTGTGGGTGTAAAAGCCCAATGTCACGTGTTGGGCCTAGGGCCCAATTCGAATATCACTATGTGTCCGAAGAGAAGAAAGGGATTAGGAAGGAGTCCAGGTGGAAGAAATGTACCTGGAAATGAACGAGAGGAGCAGTCTGAAGAGAACCCTATTGGTCCGAAAAGGTCATTCTCCTCAGATTCCAAGGGAACTTGATCAAGCAAATATACTGAAGGTCTGAGTGATCTTCCCAACTACTTCCACGATAAGGACAAGTTTTGGGCATGCCTAGAGATGATAAGAACAGAGAAATATCTAAAAGGAAAAGCTGCTACAATCGCATTTAATGCCCTACAGCAACTTTTCTGGCCGCATTTATGTGGAGAAGACCCCTGAACAGTGTAATCTCAGCTACCTCCACTCACGGAAAACTAAAAAAGATGTCTGATGTGACATGTACTCAAATGAAGGCTTAGATGAAGAATAGGTATACGGTGAAGATGAAGGAGAAGAAGAATATATAAATGTAATGGGCCTTTAAATGAGGGTAGAGGGCAAAAATTTGAGGAGAAGAAGAATAACTGGAAGAATTGTATTCTCTTTTCATGAATAACAAGTCTTTTCGGATTTGAGCTTATTTATTTTTCAAGTGTTTTTACTTCAGTTCATCCTAATTCGCCAAAGTGAACCGTTGCTAAATTCATAACCAGCCCAGCTTTTTCACCCACTCTCTACAAATTTATTGTTCCGAGTTCGTTAGGCTCACAATCCAAATATTTTGGGCTTGGGCTACAAAATTTGGACCCTTCAATAGCAAATCAATTATAAATCCTAGCAAAACAGATCACAAAAACCCAATAATTTTTACTCAATTTCTACCTCTCATTTAAGAGCTCTTTGTCTATCTCAAATGACTCCACCCCATAGTGACAAAGACAATTCTTATGTTGCTAATCACTCCATCCACACACCAATTAGTGTTACTTCATCCATACACCAATTAGTGTTCCCATAGTCACAGAGACGACTTTGGGATACATTTGGCATGCATGCATAAATGTAATACACATGTGAAACAACAACAATCTACTGTTTTTTGTCATACCTAAACTACCACCAAAGCATGTGTGTGATTAGTTTATTGGTAATAAACTTTGTGCTTTAGCTAAATTAATGTAGTAATGGGAAAAGCTTTACTATTTATATGGTTGAAGACTCAAAATTACCGTTCATTATCATGTGATTGTTTAAGAGATAATTTTTTTTTCTTTTCTTTTTTTACTATTTTTTCAAAATGGAAATTTTTCAAAGGAAAAGATCTCACATCTTTATACTACCTCAACCTTAACCAAGTAATTATAAAATTTAAAAAAAAAAAAAAAAAAATCCTTAACCAAGACACCAATAATTGTCTCACCCTTTTTTTCGCTGAATATTGGTTCATGATGTTGATTAATCATTATTTTAGTTGTTTTATTTTTGTAATACTAGACATGGATTTGAACTTTTAACTATAGTTTTTTTTTTATTTTAAGAATCTTTTATATATAGCATTATGAAGTTATTAGGTATAGAATTATGTGAAAAGAATAAATAAATTGTTAAAAAAAAAAAATTATAATGTGAATATAATAAAGAATTGGTTTAACCTTAGTCAGACCTTGAAAATATCAGAACATGCCAATTGACTTACAGATTTCTTAATTATAAATATCTATTATTGATTTTTTTTTTAAAGAAAAAATTTAAAAAAATTTAAAAATTAATGCT
The DNA here is from genome assembly GCA_023621385.1 of Quercus gilva. NCBI lineage: Eukaryota > Viridiplantae > Streptophyta > Magnoliopsida > Fagales > Fagaceae > Quercus > Quercus gilva. The sequence continues at coordinate 12,447,902 of CM042484.1, read as the reverse complement.
AATAATGCATCATTGTCAATCTCTGGTATTAATATTCCATCTTTATAAAATTCTTGAACAAAGAACTTTGGCCCCCCCCTAAGTTTAAATCCTGGTTCCGTCCCTGAATTGATGTGAATGCGTAGAGCAGGCGATTGGTCTTCCACTATCCTCACGAAGAAACAGGATCCTGTATGTCCTCCTATGGTCATATTATTGCAAAGTAATCCAAAAGGGTCACATATATGGATCCGGTTTCTATATATAGGATTGAAAATTAGTTATCAGACTTTATTTTGTTAGAATGATGAATTGAAGTGCAGCGCCTACAACTATTAGGTCTGTAACATTCGTTGCATTACAAGACTAAAATGCATACTGATCATTCCATCTTTGAAGTTATATGTGTAGCAGTCAGATGCCTTCTCATGTACCAGTAACTTGCATCTTTGATCATTCCATCTTCAATGTAAAACTCGATTTTTTAAAAATCGAGTTATGCCAAATCAAACTTAAAAAATAAAAAAATAAAAAAAAATTGTGGAACTCGAGTTCCTTGAATGGAACTCGAGGTCATGTAACTTGAATTCCATAATTTTATTTATTTATTTATTTTATTTATTTATTTATTTTTTAAGTTTGATTGCCTATAACTTGATTTTCTACAAATTGAGTTTCTAAACAGAAATACAGACCTAAATAGTTTCAAAATAGAAACATATTACTAAATATTTTAAAAAATAAGGGCAAAAGTCCATTTTCTCCTATGTGTGTGTGTGTGTATCGTTGTTAAGTTCAAAATACATTATATGTTCCATTACATAAATCTTATTAAAATATAAAATACTTTTAAATAACACATGTACTATTTAACTTACAAATTTTATATTATATTCTTATAAAATAATTATATTACATTTTCTCATGCATTGCACAGGTTTGTAAATAGTTAGTTATAATTTTGAGGATGTATGTCCATTTTATTTATCATCCTTGCCTTGGAGATATACTCGTAAGCCCAAGCATATATAGTTTGAAAATTCTTGACATCAATTCGAGTATAAAATCTTCTAAATAGATATCGAGTCACAAATGTAAAGGCTAGAACAACTTGTCTGATTCTTTCGCATATAATAATATGTCATAGTCACGCCATGAGCTCATGAAAAGTTAAAAAACAGTCGCAAATGAGAGAGTTTAAGACAGAATAAAAAATGTTATTTTCAAATTTCAGCTAGTATCAGTTTATATATTTACACCCCATCAGCCAAAGTAGGAGGCAAAGAATGAGAATCGTCTTTGAGCTTTTCCCTTTAAACAAATGCCTAGTAGCACTATTAAAATTTACATCTGATAGGTTTTCTAAATTGTATGGTTCTCTCTCTCTCAAAAATACAATTTAATTGCATTTTATAGGCTTGCTGAATTGTCATTGTTGAGTCTAGGACTTAGGTTTGCAAACTGTGATCAATAAAGTTTTTATGTATTAGTCTTAGATGTATATATATTTTTGAGTGGATTAAACCCTCCATTAAAATCTTTGCCCTACATATTTTCTTTAAATGATAAAATATATAATTTCATATACAAACACAATATACTTTTTTTTTTTTTTAGAAAGTCAAACACAATATACTAGAATGTATAGTTTTATATACAACTACAAACTAATAAATTCCTATTATAAAAGATCTTATTATGTTAAACTTTCTTGTGTATTACATGCACGTCTTATTACTAACTAGTATAACTCTTACGTGCGCGCGCGTGTGTTACACATGATATAACTTTTACTTATTATTAATTACACAACCTTATAAATTTTGACTGAATAATTTTTGAAAATTTCATCATAAGGTTACGTGTTCTCTAACATAAGTCAGATTTCATATTAGTAAGATATTATTTATTATTTAACTAATAAACTCATCTTTTATGCATAATTTTAAAATTTTAAAAACAAATTGAAATTTAAACATTTTGTAGCTGAAATATCTATTAATCTTTGATTGTCTTGAATTTTGAAAGTAAGGAGGATATACATAAAATGTTCAATAATGGATTTTTCATAATACAAATTTAGTAAAAAAAAATGATTAAGTAGTGACTGTAGTGTAGTATTTCTAAAATTTACATAAGATATAATTTGCAACAAAGTTGTCGTAGCCTAAACTTATGCTATGTTATTAAAAAGAGTTTAAAGGGAATAAAAATGCATTTATTTCTATCTATTAATTATATAGGCGGTGTTTCTCCAAAAAAAAAAAAAAATTATATACTCGGTCCACTAGTTATTTTTGTTAAAGGTATTTTTATAATTAATTTAAAAAAAATTATTTGGGAAACAATTGATTGGGATTTATGGTATTTTTACTTAAGAGACTTGTAGCTCAACTGACACCTCATGATATTTCCAGATTTAATTACTTTGACAACAATGGAAATAAAATCAAACCAAAAGGTGAAAAACATATTTAAGAACATATACACTGAATAATTAATAAAATTGTGTCCTTAGCTTAGTGGAAATAATTAAATATCTTTCAAAACGTAGTTGTATTCCTATCTATATATTAATTATAACAATTTACTCTCTTTTTTTCAATGAGGTGTAACACAATAAAAAATAATTCTCAAAATAGTATAACATATAATGAGTATTGTGGGTACTTGACCCTTCCACTAGTGCTTTATATGCTTCTGGAGCTTGCACTTAGTGTACCACTACTACACATGTGTAGTAGTGGTACACTAAGTGCAAGCTCCAGAAGCATATAAAGCACTAGTGGGAGGGTTCTCTTTCCGATGTGGGATTACAAGCAAGCTATTGGTCTTACACTCAGTCAAAGAGGACAAATTCGTGAGGGCCTGGCTCCCCAAAGTGAACAAATATCCTTTGTGTGGAGTCAAGTACCCACATTAGTATTTCAAGTAAATGTGTCTGTTAGCTTTATTTTACAATGTTGTGTTTATTTTTATGATCATGAATACTATTCAAAAATAAAATAAAAAAAAGGTTCATGATCATGACTACAACTGTTTTTTACTCGGTGGAGAAAATGATGGGATGCTTATGATGAATATATGGCAGTTATAAACGCTAACAATTTTAAATCTTTTAAAGCGATTACAAAACCTAACATTTCATTTAAATTTTGTTTTTTTATACTTCTATTTTTGGGTTATTTCCAACACTATTTAATAAAAATGTGATTGTGTTAATATAATTGACAAAGAAATATTTTAACTTTGAATATAAAAGTGTAACCTTTTATTAATTAGTAATAATTTAGCTATATTGTTTTCACATAATTTCATAATCTGTGTCTCGGAAAAAAAAAAAAAAAAAAACACTAGTCGTTGGTAGCATAGCAATGACTAAGAGGTTCATTGGTAGCACAAGGAGCAATGACATTCACGTATTTGTACTTTGTTGAGAAAGACAATCGTTTTCATAATCCCTTCGGTCCATTTTATTTTCTAGCCTTTAGGTTCCAAAGTTTGTATTGATAAAAATTTATAGTCTATTAACACATTAGCTATGGTAGATGATGGAGTGTGTTTATATGACTGTCCACCAAACCATTACAAGGTTTATCTTTGCCTCCAATAGAACTAATGCATTTTTACATAACCAAATGAACCTAACAATGAAAGAGTTGCATTCACATTGAGACCACTAATAACGACTTTGATCCACAAATGAACAAAACCTTGGGGTCTTTCCTAATCAAGGATTCTTTGTTAAGATATTGTGTTTTGCCAATCTGGCACAGGAACAGGGTGGTGGTAATCTTCGACGAGATGATGGCTTAGATAAGAGCTGCTCCTACGAAGACACTGAGTTGGTTCGACCCAACGCTATGCAATGCTTGGAAACACCTATTTCCTATGACCCCCATCAATATCAGAATAGGGGATCTTGCTCTGGATCATCTGGCATGGGCTCAAATGCCCAATCCATGGGGGAGATTCATCACTGACACCCCACTGCTATCCTGGGGGAGGCAGAGATTTTAAGTAGGTAAAGGAGGCCATCAGTCTTGCCTCACTTCAACAAATCAGGGTGGATCATTCAAGATAGGAGGATTGTGGATTTTCGAGGATCGGCTTCGACTCACATGGGGAATCATCCCATGTTGAAGTTGATTCAAATTCTAGTCCCAATCAAGAGATGCGACCTATTGATATGTTGCAGAAAGGATACATTGGGGATTCTCAAGTACATGATAATATAGAAACCGGAGTGGAACTCGTCCAAGGATCTTCTGAGGAGGCTAGGGTGGACTATGGTGGATGCTGCAATAATGAACCATGACCCTGTGGAAGTGTTGTTGCGTCAGTTTGTTGCAATGAATATATTAATGTGGAATTGCAGGGGTGCCTTGAACCTTGATTTCAAAAAATGAATTTATGAAATGGCTATCAATCACAATCCAACAATAATGGTGATCACAAAAACTAGAGTGGGTGAATATAAGGCTGAGAGGATTATTGTTGACCTTCCTTTTGATGGTTTTATTACAACGGAGACCATTGGTTATGCTGGGGGTCTTTGGGTGTTGTGGAAAAAGAAGGAAGCTGATATTGATCTCTTTGTAGCTACGAAGCAGGAAATTCATGCCTCAGTTAAGGTATGTCACTCTAACTTGACCTGGTTTATTTCAGCTATTTATGCGAGTCCTTGCCTGGTTGAGAGAAGGTTAGTCTAGTCTAATCTTTCGGAAGTTGTTAAACTCCACAATCATCCTTGGTTGATGCTTGGTGAGTAGCGAGGAGAAATTTGGAGGGAATCAGATAAACCTAAATAGGGCCTTGGAATTTAAAGAATGTTTAGATAATTGCAACTTTTTTGGATTTGAGCTTTGCTGGCCCAAAGTTTACTTGGACTAATAAGAGGCTTGTCACAAGCCTCATTCTTGAAAGGCTTGATAAATGCTTTGCCAATCCTAGTTGGAGAATGTTATATCTTGAAGCTATTGTAACCTATCTCGCCAGGACTTTTTCGGATCACTGTCTAGTTTTAATTGAACTATTGGGTAATAGAACAAATGCCACTAATAAACCTTTTCGTTTTCACACCATGTGGTTACTACATCCCCAATTCTCAAAGGTGATTGAGGAAGCTTGGTCTGTAGATAGGTCCCTTCCTTTAGCCATTTCTAATTTTACCATCAAAGTGAAGAAGTGAAATTTTGAAGTATTTGAGAATTTGTTTGCAAGGAAAAGAAGGATGCTAGCTAGATTGGGTGGAGTTCAAAAAGCTATAGCTTGCAACCCGAGTGAAGCCCTTCTCAGGTTGGAGAAACTATTGATTGAGGAGCATGCCTTGATTATGCTTCAAGAGGAGGAGTTTTGGGCATTGGAAGCCAGGCTGAATGCTGTCGCGTTTGGGGATCGTGACACCTCATATTTTCACATCACAACTATGGTAAGGAAACAAAGTAATAAAATCAGATGCATAATGGATGGGACTAGTGAATGGATTTATGAGGAGGCTAAGATTAAGGAATACATTTAGCACGAGTTTTCTAAATTGTATACATCAAAATTATGCATCGCTTATATACATTCTCTTATTATGAATTTTTCTTGCTATATGATTTCTGAGCAGGAGAGGTGTAGAATGGGTAAAGAGGTGGATGAGGAAGAGATTAGGGATGCTTTATGGTCTCTCAAGCCTTTTAAGGCCCCCTAGACCTGATGGATTGCATGTTGGATTTTTCCAATATTTTTGGCATGATGTGCAAGCCTTTGTTTGTCATGAAGTTAAGAAGGCTTTTGCTCATGGTATCATTCCGGCCTATTTGAACACTACCTTGATTATCCTCATTCCTAAATGTAATAACCCTGAATCTTTGGCCAATTATAGGTCCATCAGTTTGTGCAATTCAGTGTATAAATTTATTTCAAAGGTGCTAGTTGCCAGGATCAAGCCATTGCTCAATAACCTCATATCCCTAATTCAGATTGCCTTTGAGCTGGGGAGGAGAGGAGTTGATAATGTAGTAATTGCTCAAGAACTAATATATACAATAGATAGAATGAAGGGATGAGAGGGTTATATGGCAATGAAGGTTGATCTTGAAAAAGCTTATAATAGATTGGAATGGAGCTTTATACACAAAGTGCTCCAAGCTTTTCGGCTTCCACATAACATCATCAAGTTGATCATGAGTTGTATTTCGACCTCATCCTTGTCTGTGTTGGTGAATGGGTGTGCTCTGGAATCCTTTAGCCCCTCAAGGGGCATTAGGCAAGGAGACCCTTTGTCTCCGTACCTATTTATCATGTGTATGGAATACTTAGGATTTCTTATTAAAGAGAAGTGTTCCAAAGGATTGTGGTGTCCCCTCAAGGCCTCATGTGTGTATATCAAAATTTTCCATCTTTTTTCGTTGATGATCTTATCCTTTTTGCTAAGGTTACTAATGAGATTGGTGAAGTTATACCAGAGGTGTTATAAACTTTTTGTATGGAGTCTGGCCGAAAAAATTAGCTGTGCTAAATCTAGAATATATTTTTCCCCAAATGTTGGAGCTGATTTGAAAGAGGGAATCTGTGATAAGTTAGGTATGTCTAAAATGAATAATTTCGGAAAGTATTTGGGGTTTCCCTTTAAAAATAAAGGAGCAACGAGGAGGCAGTTTAATTTCATGGCTGGTTGGGTTATAAAGAAATTGACTGGATGGAAGATCGAATTTTTATCCTTTGCTAGAAGGGTAGTTTTGGTGAAGTATGTGATGTCAACTATACCAAATTATGTTATGCAAGGAGCTGCTTTACCAATTCATTTGTATGACAAATTGGATAAAATAAACAAAGATTTCTTGTGGGGGTCAACCAATGAGAAGCGAATAATGCATCTAGTTGGGTGGGAAAACGTTATAAGACCTAAGGAAGAAGGTGGTTTGGGGATTCAGTCAGTTAGAGCCAAGAATATAGCTCTGTTGGCCAAGCTGAATTGGTGTATGTACCTTAAAAAGGAGGCTTTATGGGCAAGGTTGCTCTTGACTAAATATTGTTCTAATGCTAGAAATAGATCCAATAACCCAGATGGCCTTCCTTCTTCTTCTAATTGGAAGGCTATCAAGGTTGGCTTCCTTATTTTCTCTAAAGGAATCTGGTGGAGGATTGGGAACAGCTCTAGAAAGAGTGTATGGATGAACAGTTGAATCCGTGGGCAATCCTTAAGGGAGCTTATTGAGGGGCCTTTAACAAGGGAGGATATGCAACTTACCATAGCTGACTTTTGGGACAACAATGATTGGAGATGGGAGAGTTTGTCCTTTGCCTTGCCTCCTTGCATCAAGGAGAAAATTCGAGCAATCCCAGTTCAAGAGTTTGGCATTAGAGAGGATGTATTAATGTGGAAATTTATGAAGGATGGAGATTTTTCCACTAACTTGGCTTACCTTAGTATTAAGGCTAATACGGGAGTGGAGAACACATTCAAGGGTGCTTGGATTTGGAAGTTAGATACTCTTCCAAAGATCATGAGTTATTTCTAGCTGTGTATGCACACTAGTGCACCTGTGAGGGAGGTTCTTGCAGGCAGGGGCATCAACTGCAACCTTCTCTGTCCTATTTGCAGGAATCAAGGTGAGTCCATAGATCATTTGCTAAGGGAATGTTTGTTTGCTCATCAGTTCTGGTTAAAGATTTGGTCTCCCCCCATCATACTGCCCTTGCACAACCAAAGTTTGGGTGACTGGCTATATGAAAATTGCCACAGTAAACGAATTCATCACAACAACGTTCCTTGGAGTGTTATTTTTCTTTTTTGCTATTTGGAATTTATGGAAGCACCGTAATAGAGTGGTTTTTGATAATGCTCCGCTCAACACTAATCTTTATGGGCATTGTTTAAGTCAAGCCGTGGGATTTTTCTTTTGTGTTGGAAAGATGAGGAAAGTTAATTAGAGAGTATTAACGCAGGTGAAGTGGTCCAAACCTCCTGAAGGGTGGTATAAGCTTAATTCAAATTAAGTTTCTTATAGGAACCTAAGTAAAGTAAAGGGTGGTGGACTAATTAGGGATTGCAGTGGGAATTGGTTCAAAGGATTCATGAAATCCATTAGCTTTGCTACCAGGGTTACAGCTGAGTTCTGGGTTTTAAGGGATGGTTTGAAGCTAACTTTGAGTGAAGGGATCCAGAACTTGATTACGGAGTTGGATGCAAGAGTGGTGGTTGATCTTGTAAATTCTAACGTGGACATTAATAAACCACACTCTCCTTTCTTATGCGACTACAGGTATTTGTTGAGAAGAATTCCTCTGGTTCAAGTGGTGCATGTGAATAGGGAAGGCAATCGATGTGCGGATGCGCTTGCAAGATGGGGGAGTACCATGGATGAAGATTTTGTTGCTTTTAGTTCTCTGCCAAGCCTTGATGTTTTGTATTTAGTTAATATGAATATAGCAGGCATGTATGTTAATAGAATTACTGGAATTGGTCTCACCTCTAGTGTGAGATAACTCTCTATACTTGTTTTCCCTTTAACCAAAAAAAGAAAAAGAAAAACGAATAGAGAGTTATAATAGATAATCTAATGCAAGTGTTTTTGTAAAATGACTCTGTAAAATAAAATATAGTGGATTCTTATATTAAAATAGACAAAAAAATTTGCATAGACTAATGCAATTGCTCTAAGAAATGATAAATTTGTAATAATCGTTGGATATGCTCACATTGAGAGATTACTAGTTTACTCCATGTATAGATTTGAGATCCATGGTATGGTATGGAGCCTATGGACACACACATATACATTTGTGAATACGCTATATAATAAATTGAGTATGTTATAAATGAGATTTCTTTTGTACTCATTCATAATAATTTATGGATGAATAATCTTTACATAGTGGAGAAATGCTATTTAATTGTAGTGCATGTATATTATCACATTAATGCAATTTTTTTGTGATACTCATAATAATTTATAGATTTCTAATCTTTATATAGTGGAGAAATGCTATTTAATTATAGTGCATATGTATTCTTACATTAATGCAAAATTTTTGTGCATGTCATAGGTTGGTAATTAGTATTGATACTATGCTCTGAAGAGAGTGACTATAAATTATAAAATCTTGTAAGATCAAATTCACAAACCAAAACTATAAAAATAAATGAACTTATTAATTTTGTATGTCTTCGAGTTGTCATGACAATCTTCTTTTTTTGTCTTACTTTAGTTGTCCCTAAGACTTCATGATATAGATCCTAAATTCAAAATATCTTTTGCCCCTACCTTAAGGCCATTTCCAAGAGGTTCCTCCCTACAATAACAATGTATATAAAACAAAAGATTACACACACCAAGAGATTAATAAGATACTTAAAAAACCTTAGATACCATTATTTGTATTTAAAAATAAATAAAATCTCCATTCAGGTTATTCATTATTTGTATTTATTTAACATCAATGTGCTTTGTTTAGATTTATAAAAATGATAGTTGATCAAGTAAAATTTTGATAATATTTTTTATAGGAGCAAAACTTAAATACAGTACTTAAGTGCTGCTATTTAAGTTCTCATTATATAATATTACTATATAAATTTTTTTTTCATAAGATAAAAATATATTTTTTTAGTTAAATAGACATCTGACTAAATTAAATTAAAAAAAAAAAAAAAAAAAAACTAAAAATTATCACCTAAAGTACCATAGTTTGTCATTTTGATAATTATTTAAGCTACCTGGTGTTATTAAGCTACGTGGTGTTATAAAGTGCAGGGAAACAAGAAAGTAAATGGCAATAATAGCACAGATGGCATTCTTTAAATACAAGAGAACATTATGGGGGAACAAATGCATAGGATAACAGGGAATTGCCAGTGGATCATGAGGGATCTTCTGGCAGAGAACGGGCTGCAGGACAGGATCAATTGTGAGAGATTCCCAGCAGATAACAAGATCAGTACCACCAAGGGAGGACCACAATTCTCCCTATCCATGAATATGACTCGGGTAATTGAAACAGTGAAGAGAAATCCCTGTAATAGATGCATTCAATTTGAGAACACTTGCAGTTGTCATAGCCATTGCCAGTTTCATTGTATCGGTCTAGCCATAGCCACTTGCTCAGCCCCGTGTTTGACGCGTGTTATAAGATTTGCAGTTCAAGCATTTCTGAGCCACAACATGGAACTGTACCTTTGATTTTTTACCGCAGTCATTGCAAAGGATCCAAACCTGCAAAACAGTATTTCCATCAGATTTTCATAAATAGTAATTGCCATTGATAGCGTTCGGGTGTTCCTCTTTAACCAGAGGATTGAATGAGAATGTGCGAAACTGTATGGCAGGTTTCCTCACACTGGCCCTTCCTAAACTAAGAACATGAGGTTGAACCAGGGTTTCCACAAAGATATTAAACTGCTAGAATGGCATAGAAAATTGTATAGAGCTCTGGTTTAAATGTGATTACTTCTGATCATTGCGAATGGTGAAAAAGAGATAAAGATATCAAACCCCAATTAGTTGATAAACAAAGGACTCAAAAGTGATGTTGTGATTCATTGAGATTAATGCTTAGTTGAGTTGATGAAAATCAACATGAGAGAGGGAGAGAGAGGACTGACCATTTTATTTTGATAAGGTTCTGGCATAGGTGTAGCTGCAATTTCCATGTCAATTTTCTCCCATACCTTGGACATATCACAAACAGACTTGGAGCAAAGAGGGCAAGCAAACCTGTTCAATGAAGAACACAAATGGAGATGATCAGTAAGATTGTATAGCAAAAGGGTTATAGTAAAAGATAAAGAAAGAAAAAAAGTGCCAGTACTCACTGAAGATGATCCCGCATTTCCTTCAAGCAGTATTTGTGAATAGTGTGACCACATGGCAGAACAGTCACATCATTTCTTGACTCAAATAAATACTGCAGATCAACATATTATCACGCTTGCAATTCAGCTTTGATCATGCAGAATAAATATTAAATCAACTAGAAAATGAGAGGAAGCTAGCGTGTATTACCTCAAAGCAAACAGGGCAGTCATGATGCATAGCTCCTTCTACACATGGGTGGCTGTTCTTCAACAGAATTGAGTAGCAACAACCTTCATCAGAATCAAATATATGATAAGCACAATTAGATAACATAACACATGGAATAATAACACGTAAGCTCCCAGCTAGGATTTTAGGTAATAAGAATAATAAGACAAGAGTAGCTTACCACACTTGGAGCAGTGGAAGAAGTTCTCCCGCCCTCCGATTCTGTCACAAAATATAAAAATATAGGTTATGACCAGAAAAGAAATTCAAGCATGATGAAATAGATGGCGAATATTAAAGGAGGATTATGTGCTGGCTGTTGGGGACTTTAGGGGGGCAGTATCTCCTAAAAGTTGTGGAGATGCGATGGTGATAAGCAATCCCTTGATTACAGACTTAGCATTTCCACTATCTGGGGCTCTTCGCACCCACATACATATTTTTGCTAAGGGCTATGCCAACACACCATATCTTTTTTTTTTTTTTTTTTTTTTTTTTTTTTTTTTTTTTTTTTTTTTCATCTTTTAGATTTTTGGTCTCATTCTTTAACTCTACTGAATCACTCACTGTGATCAGCTGTAATGCCTCCCTAAATATGCTCTTAAGGCCTAACCAGATTGAGACATGAACAAGCATACCTGCAAATTCCACAGCCATTGCAATGATACTGTTTCTTGGATGTCTGCAACATATGAAAAACAAGACAAGTAATTAAATCAATTCCTTAATATGAATGACTAATGTAAAAGATATCGCGAGTGTTGACAACAGGGCAAATAAAGACCAAGTAACAGGGACAAAATCCATGTCTACACAATTGTCATTAACTTTCATTAATGGGTACTTATGTTTCAGTACACCATCTGTGACACCAAGAAGATGAACGGAATCGACAACCATGCTGAGGTCCTTGTTACTTTCTTTTTTTTCTTTTTCTTTTTTGAGGAGAGGAGGTTGAAGGAAAAGATTGATTACATACATCATCATCAAACAACTTGCAAGTCTCGCAGAAGTATTTCCCCATACAGACACCACAGTTAATACATACTTGCTGAACCTGTAGTAGCAGCAACCAACACAATGAGCAACTTGAGTTAGATAGAAGTAGTTACTTCTAAGAGATAATCAAATATATATATATATATATATATATATATATCTTTAAAAGAAAATAAATCTTTTAAATTGAGTAGACCATTAAGTTTTTTATCTTCAACTATGATCATCTCCTAGTTAAAAGTACAAACTATGGGTACACAAATTGACTAGCAAGCCACTTTTATGAATATTAAATTCATAAAGTTCTGTGATATTGCATTCCCTTTTTTATAAGTGGTAATGAAGGACTGATGGAAAACAATAATACAAAGTAATCTCTGCTCACCTCTTGTTCGGTGCCACATAGTGAACATATCACCTAAAAATATTTAACAAGGAATAAAGGTCAGTGTCAAAGAGGTACTAAAACCATGAAGAATGCATAGAAAAGCCAGAAAAACAAAAGCTAGTAAACTTGTGACTGATTTCTACCTGTTTGACTTGATGGCGTGGAATGTCATGTCTATGCTTTTGATCAACATTAATGCTATTCTGTACAACAGAAAAGTTAAAATCCATTAATACTTTAAAAATCACAAAATATTCATAAAAAGAAACACATAAAAAATTATTTGAGGATGACCAGTTAGCTCACCTTTGCCTCATTATGACAATGACGACAATCAAATATCTCATTGCAACAAGGAGCTCTAATGCGGCACCTTCGCCGATAATGTGAACATCTGCAATAAATGTTGCCAAGTATTAAATATCAAGGAAATAGAATAGATAATTTAGATAAAAATAATTAAAATAGAAAAGATAACGAGATGCAAATCCAAACAAGCAGCTAAACGAGCAAGACTTTACCCATATTGCATAAGTCCTTTCTCAAGTTCTTCGGCAGTTTTTGTAGAATCTGCTGATTCTTCTGCAATCATGCAATCCTGATTTGACTGTTCAGAGTAGACAGCTTCCATTTCCTTCCCTTTGAAGGCTGTACGTTGTATGTCTTGAAGTGCAAATTGTTGAGACTCAGAATGATTAATTGCCATAGCCAGTTCCCCCATTGGATACTTTGGATAGAATTATAAATTATCTAGAATCTGGCAATAAGCCGAAAGCACCTGCATAAAGGAAAAAGTTAGGAATCATTCTAAAACTTTGAAAGACAGTCTCAGTCACCCGACCATGCCAGGCAAACACCGCATGCTACTGTTGATTTCTTCTACACAGCTGCAGACCAATGGAAATCAGCAACAACATAATCCAAGTAAGGTTGAAGTGCTCCAATCAGCAATACTCCAAGACAAGGATTCATCAAAACAAGTAGATCTATAAGAGTCCCATATAACGGACTCCAGAGCCTCCATCTGTGTATACTTTATAGAAACGAATAGCTTGGCATGATCACCTCTTGATTGGAGCCAAATCCACTATACTGGATACGACCAATAGATGCCCCAACCTAAGGTAAAAGCAATACATCACACAATCAAATGTGCTCCAGAAAGCAAAAAAGAAAATTGAGGGGTAAGTGAGATTGAAGAAAAGTGTCATTTTGAGTGTCCGACAAGGACAAGCCTACCTCAATTGGCATCTCTGAACCAAGTCTCCATTAAGAACTGTACTTACCACAATCTTAAAACCTTATGTCAAAGGACTTGAGAGGCTTCTCCCCAATCACAAATTCAGTTCATCCGTGTCTTAGAAAATCCTCTTATCTAATTAATTAAGTCCTGAACCACAAAAATTGTCATAGGTTTAAGGTCTGATTGCCAGAAGATATCAGTATCCTCCAAGACTGAGGCTCCTCAATCCTCATATCCAAGAAGATACAATCCTTACCCAGATCAGCGGAGCATCAGCTCTCTCTATTGACATGGATTGTAAAATTGATAGGTTTCAATAACAGTTTAGGATTTAGAAAGGGATCAGAGAGGCCTAATGCCATTTTGATAAGGGTGGGGCAATGAAACTAAGGACCACTAAAAGAGGTGATGCAGTTAATTACCCATTTCCCAGGTATGTTTACACTTTATAGTAGCCCACTCTAGAGTTTATGACAGTGTGAAGAGTTCCTATTGAATGGCAGAGATGGTGGAACCTAACAAATGCTGTTTGTTTGTCCAGCATAATTTTTCTTTTTGGAGGGTTCACAAAGACGGAGAAGTTCTTTTTGTTGATACAAAATAAAAATTCTACTCTAATCTAATCTAAATATATATGTGTGTGGTGCTAGACTTGAACCTAGCCCTTACCCCCACAAACACTTATACTTGGTAAGAGAAGAAGATGGAAAGACCAAGCACAGACCACGGAGCACATAAGAAGTGGCTCTTTATTAGCTGGCTTTTATTTAGACAGTCAACACAAGATAGCTTACTAGAGATAGAATAGTTGTCTATGCTATTCCACTCAATTTACTTTTTCACTGCCACTAGCATGAACAGCTGTAGTAGTCGTTAGCGTAAAAAATGCACCAAGTATATCACTTACAATCCAAAATGCCACAAACGTTTATAAAGAATTTGTAAATATCACAAGATATATGAAGCAATGTTACAGAAATGCCAAGTTATTGAGTAGTGGGGTTTTCTTTTTCTGGTACGTAATTTTTTGTCCATAAAGACACTACCAAAACAAAAATGTATATTTTTATTTTTTTCCGGTACCTAATTTTGTGTCCATAAAGGCACTACCAAAACAAAAAGCTTTTTCACCCCCAGCTTCCTAAGTCAGTAAGATGCTTCATGAATTCACTTTCATTCTATTTATATTTGCAGTAACTCTTTATGTGTCCATAAAGCTACTTCCAAATAAAAAAAGCCATTTTACCCCGACTTCCAAAAGTTATTTTTTCCACTACTTGATGTCATGTTTGTTCTGATCATATTTGTAGCTTACTTCTTTACCCCATTTCTTCCTCCTCCTCTTAATTAGAGGTTCACAATATTGAGACATATTAGCAAGAAAAAGAAAAAACACACACAATTAGGGCGTGTTTCTAAATTCCCCATGCCATTGCCATTATAAAGGTTCACTCTTTGTTAATTAAATCAATCCTAATAATACCCCCATTGAATGATGAGTTGTTGTTTCCAAACACAATACTCTCATGATGCAATGTAATTATTTCATAACACCTTCAAGGAAGACCATGTCAGCTGCGGTGTCGGTTTCTCCATTAATAAAGAATTCAATACACCAAAAGCAGACATAATTTCGACTACTATATCTGCTTAATAATATTTAATTTAACGAAATCAAAGTCAAACGAAAGGCTGGTGCTTCCTTTACCAACAAAGAGTTTTTCCTAAAAAGATTGCTGGAGCAATATCAACCCTACTAAGGAACTGCTTTATTGACTTCCAACCAGAATGCATATAATCGAAGAAGTTCCTAATATGCTCGCAAAACTACAAATGATATTTGCCACATAAAATATCAACTGCAAACAACAGCGTCGATAATGATATGACGCAACTACAAACCAAAAATATAAAAAAATCTACCGAAACAAGAATTCACCACACGCGTCAAACACATGATATAACTCTCGCGTTCCCGCGTAGATTTAAATATCATACAACATGTAAACATAAACTAAACATTCAAAAATGTAACAGTATATAATTAACACAGAAAATGCTTCAAGACAACCATATCACCACACTAATTGAAATTAAACAACCATAATCTAGCAGAAAAAACTTTGAATGGATCATAAATCAGCAATGAACGGAAAAACTAAGACACAGATTGAATGCGAAATTCTCACAATTACTTCGACCAAAAATAACATCCACAGCAATCCACGCATTGCAATTCGGTTTCATACATAATAATCATAGCCCAACCAAAATTCATTTTCACACACGCAGGCACAGAAAAAATTAACGACACTCTAAATTATCCAATTTCATCAATTTGACCCTAGTGTACTGTTTCGCCACTGAGAAACCTAGCGTAAAAGGGAAAAAGGAATCCAGAGCTTTGAAACCTTATATTCTCCGTGTAATCGTTCCAGAGAAAAAGAAACTTTAAATTTCGTTATCTAGGCAACTAAACCAGAAAATGTAAGATTTCAAATCAGTTTCTCTCTCCTCAGCTGAATTTTCTCAGAAACCAAACAAAATCTAACGAACACAAAAATAAAAACAAAATCGATAATTTCATTACCTAAAAAAGAACTAATTTATAAAAAAAAAAAAAAAAAAATAGAGCCACTCAGAACACGATCAATTGAAAGAAAATAGTATAAAATTATACGTATTAACAACAGAATGACGAACTTTCAATCTGCGGAGAGGGACGTCTCGGTCGCCAATTCGAACACTTTGAGATTGATCCAACTCAGTTTTCGTGGCTCCGATTCGCCTTTGCGGTGACTCGCTGACGTTTTGAGTTTGCGAAATAGAGAGACAGAGAGAGAAACAGACTTCGTAAAATAAGATAAGAGAGATAAACAAAGTTTGGTAAAGAAAATTCGAAAGCGCGTCGTATTTATAGCTCTGAACAATTCTGTTCTTCCAGAGCTTTCTAATAATTATCGAAATTACTCTTATACCCTCGTTTGTCTAAAAATATCTTCTACTTTTAAATTGATAGTGTGCAGAACATTGCTACTCACGGCCGTCAGATCTAATTATGTTTAATCAAACGGCTGAAATAGAGGATTGCTTGTTTTGTAGTTATTCTTTTTCTGAATAGTCGGTCGTCTTGATCTGAAGTTGAGCTTAAACAGATGTGATTACCGCCTTTTTTAAAGGAAGCTTGAGTTTTTTTTCTAAGTAGAAACGAATTCGAAGCTGACGCGTGTTACTAAATTGGGTTTACGTTACTGGAATTTGACACGTGTCAGATAGACCCGACAGTCGGTGGATGAAGTTACGGAATATGACGTGGAAGGATTATCAAGATATTAATGTACTCCTCTCTTGGGCATGATCTGTCAATTTTCTATTCGAGCAACGAATTATATATACTGTATTTCAATTTGTACTTATCCTCACAATGATTACATAGATTTTTGGCCAAAGAAGAAAGTCAAAAACTACATTATCTTCTTTTGTCTTTATAATTTATAATAGAGTAACCAAATTTGTCCCATTTTTTATTGACCAAAGGTCCAAAGATAATCTCATATCATTTTTTTTAAAAATAATTATGATAAGAATTTTTATTTTATTTGTTTTATAATTAAAAATAATTGTATTAAAAAGAAATTGAGGAAACGAGACCCATCCCTGTCTTCTAGAAAGATTCAATCAAGAAGATTAAAGATGATTCTAAGTGTGGGGCATAATAATTCAGATAAGGTACCTATGTCATGTGTCGTATTCATAGTTGAGGAGCTCATTTTCGTGTTGAGGAGGATACATGCTCGGACAGTAAAACCACGTTAGTGGCATATCACTAGAGGAGGTCCTGCTGTTGAGAAAAAGTTTCAAAGAGTGGGTTAGCCATGACATGACAGGCGGGTTGGTGGCTGTCTCCACATTCAATGCATCCCACCACACCTCCTGGTTGTATTTATGTAGAGAAAACTCCTGAACAATATTGCATTAGCTACCGCAACTCACAAGGGGTTTGGGAACGTGTTTGATGGGACAAGCACTTGAGTGGTGGACTGGATAATCAACAAATGGAGAGCTAAGATCGCCTGAAGGGAGCTATATAATGTGAGAGAGCCTCCAAAGGGCAGGGGGAAACAAAATCTGTAGAGAAAAATACCGTAGTATTAAGAAAAGTAACTATAATCAAAACTAAGAAAAATATATTCAAGAACTACTTCCTTCGGACATTGCCGAGGAAGAATTTATGTTCATCACATTTGTCTATTTATTGCTTTTCCTTACTCTCTTACCATCCTTAGCCCATTAAGAGCTTCGTTCACTTTGTTGAAGCCTAACTTTTTAGCCCACTATTTACAAATTTATTGTATTGGGCTCTTTGGGCCTTAATCCATTCATCTTTGGAACTTAAGAGCTAAAGCCTACCCCCTACAATTGGCGCCGTCTGTGGGAATAGTTTGAGTTTCAGTGAGTTCGACGTCCAACCATGGCAGGATTAGGGTAGGACCGGGAGGAGTCTGTCGGCTCCCAACGTTAGGATCAGTTCCTCAACCTTGAGCGGAGGAGGGACCGTGAGGTTAGTGTGCACACCACGCATACTAGCAAGAGCCAATCTCGAGGGGGGAGTCACATCTCCCACGATCAGAATACCAAAAGCTTGCAGCTGAAGATAGACTCTCTTCGCAGGAGGCTGCGCCATGAGCCACGAAGAAGGACTCCATCAGATTCTGACCTTTCCTTTAAGGACGAGGAGGATGGTTGCTACAGACCCAGGTCTAGGATTCCTCCTAGTGAGTCTTTTTCATACAACGAAGACCGTTACTCTGAGCAGAGGAGTAAGAGCCTGCACACAAAGGTCTGGGCAATGACGCTATAAACAGGGCCCTTAACTAGATCTCTAAATCACCATTTACGCGTAGAATCGAAAGGGGAAAACTTCCCTGGCATTTTATTCAGCCAACTTTCACCATGTACAATGGAAGAACGGATCCCGTGGAGCATGTAAGCCACTTCAACCAGAGAATGGCTGTGCACTCCAAGAGTGAGGCCCTGCTGTGCAAAGTGTTCCCATCGAGCTTGGGGCTTGTGGTGATGAGGTGGTTTGACAGGCTGAAGGAAGGCTCTATCAACTCCTTTAAAGAGCTTACTCGGGCGTTTGGGGCTAGTTTTGTAACTTGCAACTGGATTCCTTGGCCTTTAGACTTTTTGCTGTCCATGGCAATGCGGGAGGGAGGGACCTTGAAAACGTACTCCGATAGGTACTAGGAGATGTTCAACGAGATAGATGGGGACTTTGATGATGTGGCTATAAGAACTTTCAAGGTCGGCTTACCAGTCGAGCATGATTTGAGAAAGTCTTTGACTAGGAAACCGGTCAAGAGTGTGCATAGGCTCATGAATCGCATTAATGAGTATAAGCGGGTCGAAGAGGACCAGAAATAGGGAAAGGATAAGGCTAAGGTGGTCCCTTAGGACAGAAGGGATCTTAGGACGGACAGGTACAATAACAGTCGACCTTAGAGGGATTTTGCGGGACACTCTAGATCAACTACTACTCAGGTAGTCAGTACTGTGTTTTGAGAGCTGGTACACCAAATCCTGGAAAAAAATCAAGAACAGCCATATTTTCAATGGTCAAACAAGATGGGGGGAGACCTACGAAGCTCAACCAAAGTCTTCATTGCCAGTACCACTAGGAATAAGGGCACATTACTGAGGATTGTAGGATTTTGTGGAGCCACTTGGAGCAATTAGTTAAGACGAGAAAGTTAAAGCAATTCCTGCATCAGCCCAACGAATAGGGCGGTCAGGCAGGGTTAGAGGCTTAGAGGGACGCTTCCACAAGGCCACCTTTAGGTATGATTAGCGTCATCTTAGTAACCTTGGGAAATACTAGTTCTCAGCCATCCAGGGTGATGTTTGTGGCTTGGTCACCTGCAGATGGCTCGTCCTTTGATTCGAAGAGGAGTAGAGTGGAGGTCTAACCAGCATTGAGCTTTTCCGATGAAGACAAAGTGAGGACCTTACAGCCACATGATGATGCCCTAGTAGTTACCCTCAGAATATAAGGGTATGATGTGAAGAAAGTGCTGATGGATTAAGGTAACGGCGTGGAAATCATGTACCTTGACCTATTTAAGGGACCAAAGCTGAGGTTCGAGGACCTGACACGCTACGATTCCCCCTCTAATAGGGTTTAAAGGCAAGATTGTCTTTCTAAAAGGCCAAATTCGACTACTCGTTCAGACAGGGACAGAGGTTGTGGAAGTGAACTTTATCGTGATAGACGCCTATTCCCCATACACTTCCATTGTGTCAAGGCTTTGGCTTCATACCATAGAGGCTGTACCTTCCACCCTGCACCTGAAGGTGAAATATCCGTCTGGAGGACGGGTTGAGGAACTGGTGGTAAGCCAATCCATGGCCAGGTAATGCATGGTGGCCGCAATTAGACATCAGACCAGGGGCGAGTCCTCGACTTCCGCGACAAGGGACTTATAGCAATTAAGGGTGTCGGAGTTGTCTCCGAGGGCAGTGGTAGAAGGGGTTAAGTGTGAGCAACTAGAGAAAATTGTTAGTGCAACGACGAGGAGAAATTCTTCCATGTCGAAGTTCAACTGCCTTCTCGGGAGAAGGAAGAGCTGATAAGTTTTTTTAGAAAAAATATTGACGTATTTGCATGGAGTGCTTATGTCACGACCTAAATCCATGGAACATGAATTTAGATGCATGACTAACTTGTTAATCTTACATAACTCAATAAGTATAATTAAATCCAAAATAATTTAAAACT